>CATNUY010000146.1:600000-952500 GCA_951217065.1 Baccha elongata
CACACAAAATAAAAAAATATAAAGTAAAAAATAAATTAGATAAATCTACTAGCATTCAGACAAAAGTAAACAAACCACGTTTTTGGCTTTGAGAAACTGTCCTAAACTGGAATACTGTTATATGGATAAACAAACGATTTAGGTATGTTTTTCTGTATAACAATTCTTCAAATAGGCACAACTTTTTGGTTTCTATCCACTATCCAGTTATATATTGAGATCAGTGGTGTAGACCACTGATCTCAATATATAACTGGATAGTGTATCCCATACACTGATCTCAATATATAACTGGATAGCGTATTCCATACAATGTATAACAGTTTTTGTGAAGCAAATTGAAGATGACAGATGGTGGATTTTATCATAATTTGACGTCTACTCTGGGAAAAAAAAATATTTCAATGTTTACCAAACAATTTAAAAGCAAGGTGGGTTTTTCTGTGATAAAAAATACAAAATTAAAAGAATTAAATAATTTAAAGATTCTCGTTCTTACATGATTTTTGTATTAATCTTTTTTCAGGGCAAACGCTGTTCCGCTGAAATATCCTTCCACTCAACCTTCATCAAACCAATGAGAGTTAACTCAATTATATTCAGTGATTCTGGAATTCAGTTCGAGGATAATGAAACTGAGGGCACTTGGATAATGCCAAATACTGTGACAAATGTTTACTTCGATCCAAGATCCCTATGTCAATCCCGATGTTACATCCCTTTCAATCAAAATCTCTCGCCCATGTTCACCTCACTGGAGAGCCATTTAAATTTCGATGAAACAGAGCTGCGTAGACGAACTGAAATATTTCGTCACTTCAAGTATTACTTGAGGACAATTACCTTTACCGTGAACACCAGTGAAGTTCGCCTATTCAAGTTCAACTTAACGGTGGATATTATCTGGCCAAGATAAGTGAGTGGCGTTCAAACTCTACCGACCGTTGAAATCGGCCAAGTCTATGTTGCACAAATTGTTCTAAACAATCCTTCAGATACGCCACTGCTTGTGGACTTCTTCATATCAAATCTGACGGTTTCAAAGAACACAAAACTTTCGCTTCCTTTGAAGGTGGTAGAGATATGTCCGCACTATTACTTAACAGATAAACATGTATTTAGGTTGATAGGGGTTCATAGGCCACGAATTATTCAACCCAAGTCTAGTTACTCAGCGACAATTGAATTTATGGCCAAGGACAAAAAACTCCTGAAATACAGAACATAGATAGTAGATCCATACACGGTAGTTCAACGCCTGTGGGAAACTCTCACAGTGGTGGTAAGAAATACGGAAAAACACCTGGACGTGAACGCAAGAAAGAACAGTCAAACGGAAGTAGCCAATCAAAGCGATTTGATTTGAAGGATCCAAGTTCAAGCCAAATGCATTCCACTTCACTTCACCAGTTGCAAATAGTGGTGCAGCACCAATACCTATGTGGGATCCTAATCAGCAGGCAAGTTTCTCAGACGTTATAGCTGCTGCAAAGACACCATTGAATGATTTATCACCTCTGGACTATGAGGAACCATTGAGCGAATATTTGCCCCTGGATAATGGAAACGACTGAAACGATGCTGATCTTAAAAACGATGAAACGTTCAGATACAGCATGATTGTGCCAACTTCCGCTTTGACAAACAACTCGAATGGAATTCATAAAATATGTTCCAATGAGTTGGGGCCAATAGGGACAAAGCGCTCGCCTGCTTCGACTCCTAGCTGGGAACCTTTTACCGTGTTGGAGCCGACCGTTTGCAACAACTCAAGTTTTTTTTCTAATGTAATGCCATCTTACATTTACAGGGATTTTAATCAGTACTTAGGTTAGTATCCTTTTTCTATTTAAATCAATATGTTTTTCTAATACATATTTTCAGGAAGAAACCATGCAAACTCTGACCAAGACTCCTCGCCGGGACACTTGCAGAACCAGTGGAATTCGAGCAGTGAATATTTTGCCTCGCAACCGCAGCACCACACAGAATCTCATAAGAGCCCAATAGCTAATTGGTCAAATGGTAATGGTGGATCTGCTACAGGTCAAACTTGGGATCCAATGGGATACCAGCAGGCAGCCAATGCTACTTCCTCTTGGCAACGGGCTGCTGGCATTCGTCCACCACCTGGATTGGAATTTCAAAAGCGTGATAGTCCCATAACAAGTTTACCAGAACCTATGTCACCCACAGCGTTTGGACAGCAACAGTCACAGCCAGATTCAGATTCAGTGAGAAAATGTATATATGCCTGATATGTACATTTTCTCACTCGTTATAAGTCAGGTAAAAACTTGCATTCAAAGTTTTTCCGGGTAATCAATATATAAAAATCTGATATTCAAAAGTTATATGTAGTACTAACAATTTCATAGCAACATGAAGTACTAACGATTTCAAGTACTTTTGAATATCAGATTTTTATATATATTGACTACCAGGAAAAACTTTGAATGCAAGTTTGTACCTGACATTATAACGAGTGAGAAAAAGTATAAATCAGGCATATAGGGCTGGTAGTTTTGGAACTACAGCACAGAACATGTATATATTACTACAATATTTTACGTATTGACGAACATTTCAAAGAATCTGAGCATGGTATCTACTGTAGATCCAAAACTACTAGCCCTATATGCCTGATTTATACATTTTCTCACTTGTTATAATGTCAGTTACAAACTTGCATTCAAAGTTTTTCCGGGTAGTCAATATATACAAATCTTATATTAAAAAGTACTTTAAATTGTTATTACTTCATGCTGCTATGAAATTGTTAGTACTACTATAACTTTTGAATATCAGATTTTTATATATTGACTAACAGGAAAAACTTTGAATTCAAGTTTGTACCTGACGTTATAACGAGTGAGAAAATGTATAAATCAGGCATATAGGGCTGGTAGTTTTTGAATTACAGCACAGAACATGTTATTTTGGTATTTTTCAGGCATATCGCCGACCCCAATGTATATTTATAATGTATATTTATAAATCTTATATTAAATATAGCATACGTAAAGCAAACAGATGCACTTTTATTTGCATTTCTTAGGCCACCAACAAAAGAGGACCTTGTGCGTAATCTACTATTTGCATCATTACATTTTGAATCTCCAAAAGCAAATATCATATCAAAATGTCTGAATACTGCTTATAAATTATCTTAGGTATACAGTTTTTTGTATTTTTGTCTGAAACTAAAATGTAATGATGCAATCAGTAGCGCTAACTTATTTAGAGTCAGGAAGTGCAAAAATTTTATCTCTGAGTCAAACCGTTCGGGCATTGCACCAAAATATGTTTAAGACATTACCTAAATTTTCATAAAAAAATTAGAAATGAACGAAAAACTGGGTAATGTCATGAACATATTTTGGTGCCATGTCCAAACGGTTTGACTCACAGACAAAATTTGTACAATTCAATTTGTACATTCAATAGTTTCTACTAGTTCTTCTTTCCTTTAGTTGTTGCATCAGAAAAAAATCCAAGACTTCTGGAATTCTCCAACGCGAATTCATAGAATTTTATAATAAATACTTTAAACTCGAAGAGTAAAAATTGTTTTCACTTTGAAGTTTGTACACTTTTTCTTAAATTTTATTTATTTATTATGTTAACTGTAAATTTACGGAATAAAACACACAAAATAAAAAAATTTAAAGTAAAAAATAAATTAGATAAATCTACTAGCATTCAGACAAAAGTAAACAAACCACGTTTTTGGCTTTGAGAAACTGTCCTAAACTGGAATACTGTTATATAGATAAACAAACGATTTTGGTTTGTTTTTCTGTATAACAATTCTTCAAATAGGCACAACTTTTTGGTGTCTATCCACTATCCAGTTATATATTGAGATCAGTGGTGTAGACCACTGATCTCAATATATAACTGGATAGTGTATCCCATACAAATTATAACAGTTTTTGTGTGCTCATTTGAAGGTAGAATTTAGGTGTTTGTTTATTTTATTTGACGTCTCTTCTCAAAAAAAAAAAAGAAACAACTAAGAATTGCGCCATTTGTTTGTTTTTTATTTCGAGAAACAGAGGTAAAAGTGCTTAAAGTTTATGTTTTGATTAAATAAAATTAATAATTAAGAAATCTGTTGTGTGATGAAAATAGTTTAAATTTAAGAATAGTGCGGTTGAGTAAAAAATATTTTGGTTCCAATTAGGCTTATTAAAATCTCCAAAAAATTGATGAATTTGTTGATGGTGGCAGTTTCAGTGAACAATGGCAATATAAATACGAAACTATAATTTCGAGGAATGCATGATACATCTAAACGAACTAATACATTCCACTCCAAAATTGAAACTGTGGATTAAGCTGTTGAAATCCTCCTGGTAGTAATTGAGAACCTGTTGTAAATTGAAGCAACGGAGCCATTTCAGTTCCGCGATAAAGAGCTATGGGATTAATGTAGTCGTAATTGTGTAATGTGTAGTCGCAGCTTCGCCGACCACCCTTTTTGTACAACCAACTTTCAGTTGGTTAGAGAACTGTTCATTCAATTAGAAACTCAAATATCCAGATCTAAGCTTTATAATTTGCCTAGCTTTCCAAAATGTCGTTTATTGGAGCAGTTAAAAACATCAATTCTATTGTGTAACATTTAACAGAAAACGAACACGTAAACAAAGGAATGAATGATTGCACATTGTTTATTATAGCCTGTTTTATATGGCAGTGGGAGAAGATATTTCACAATTTGCGTAGGTCATTTAGATTTCGTACTCGGTGAACGACGTTTTTAAAAAGAAAGGTACAATCAATTAACGTTTAATCGTTTTCCGTATTTCACGGCGTACTCTGCAATCAACATTAAAAATTATTTTGGCAGAAATGCGTCCTTATGTCAAATGTTAATTTTAGATATACAACAAGTCCAATGGCGAGTTTTGGAAGTTCCTACGGGTTGGATCATTGTTGTCTTTCCATATGGCCCAACCATAAGATATGTGAATACGTATCCTTCTAATTATCGATGTAAGTCCCTTTCGCTGATTTTTTTTCGCCACACATTCTGGAGCGAAAAAGAACGACTGACCAAGTCACGGTCTATTGCAATAATAATTTGATTCGTAAGCAGCCTTCAAGTCGATGACGAGGTGGTGTATATTGACTTGTCTGTCGTAATCGTTATATTTGCTCGCACTAAGATTATTTAACCAAAACTATAATAAATGCCAACAAGAGGTTTTCTTTTTTGAGGATCCAGCACACGATGAGGTTGGTGGAGTGAGGTTAAATTAATGGGGTATGAGTATGACCATATTTGCATGATGAGAAAACAGCTGGAATTGCAAACCGTCAGCTACTTTCATCAGTTCTTCAACATCAACCGCGGTTTTACAAGCAAGCTCTCATTTTCGTCCTTGCAGGCATGGTGGCCTTTTTTTATTCTTAAAACCTTCTCCTCTCTTCTCCTTGCATCGCTTTTTAGGTTGTTTTATATGCTGGCATTCTTCAACGAGCCAGAGTTTCCTTTTTAGTAGCGGAGTGAGAACTATCACAACAGTTGCGGCTTTCTTTTAATATATGCCACTGGTGGCTAACATTTGATACTGAGGCAGATATGTATGGATCAGCCGACTTCTTTTAATTCCAGTTTTTCGTTGTTAAACTTCTTAGCAATCCGTCTGGTCGAATTTCCAGAATGTTGTTTTTGTGTGTCTCTATTAACTCTAATAAGCTTTCTTTGCAGGTTTCGTTTTTTTCCTCTCTAGTATGTGCATAAATCAAACAAACTCAATCCTAGAAGCTTGTCTTGTACCATATTCTATGTCTTGTACCGTATTCTTTTTCCAATAATCAATAATCAAAAGCTCAATTCTTAATTGTTTTTAACTATCTAATAGAATGTATAATTGATTGTTTTTCTTATAGTGAATTATTACAAAGTGAACATTCAAAAGTTAAATTGAAATGGTGCAACGTTGCAAATATTGCAAAAATGTCCCAAGTAACATTTTAAGCTCGTTGTAAGTTCTAACAGCGCTTGAAAAGCTATTTTTCGTAGCTACATGTTTCACAATTAACTCTATATACGCTTCTAGAGCCACTGTACGACTTATTTGGAGTCAATTTTATGAGTTTGAGAACACTATTTTGCTCCTTATCAACTCTAGAAAAGCAGTTTTACTGTCTGTATGCTTTAATGTTTGCTCTAGAAGTGCTTCTGAAGCCGGTGTCTTGCTTATTTAAAGCCATATGCATATTTGACAGTTGTTTACCTACTCCTTTTCATCATTCGTGGTATGTCGCGTCGTGAATAGAAGTTTACAGTGTAATAAATATTTTGCGTTAGTATATGTATAAACAAAGATAGATAAATTATCATCGTCTGTGAAAAAAGTTATTTGTGTTTGTGATAAAATTTACCATCTATTAAATCGATTTCAAATTACGAAATTAAGTGAATTAGATATTAATAAAATGGCAATACAGATTTTTTCAAAGTGATTTCTCAGTGCGGTTTTGATTTTTCCACAAATGTTTGTAAAGTACTAAGCAAAAGTACAACGCGCCTTCGAAATGTTTACTTTTTGGAAATAAAATAATATAAAAATAATTACAAATTACGAAAAATAAACGAGAAATCATTTGGAAAAAAATTCATAAATTCTAAATAAAAAAGTGACAATGAAAACATCTTTTTATTGTTTTGAATAAATAAAATAAAAGTAAAAAGAAGAAAAAAAAATGTTGTTTTTATTGTTTCATTCAGTTTTGTCGCCATTTTTTGTTGAAAAAAATTAATACTTTTTGGAGCTCTTTTATCGCCAAAAGACTTGTCTTTTGTTGCACTAGAGCTGTTTGATGACATCAATGACAGCTCAATAATAAAGCACAGGGTGTCACTAGTAGAAACACGGTATAAAAAATTAGAGCGTTTCCTTTTTTTTTGCAAGTTGAAGTATTCATATTCGTGAATACTTGTGAAGAATATTAACGCCCGATTTGTAACAAACGGACAGGAACATAATATAAAACACATGTATAAAAGACTTGATTCGCTTAGCGTGGCAAAGCTCTTTTCTACGCTATGAACAACAAAAAACGACATGTACCGCTCTTGTCTGAAGAACCCCAAATGTAGTTTAACTTGTATAGAAAGCAGCTGAATAACACGAAACTGGTTATAATGTGTTAGAAAAAAGAACAAAAACTACATACGGTAAAACAAATGGCAAGGGACGTCCTAAGGGCAAGCATAAGTTTTGCGTAAACACAGATTTCCATGTTTTAATCAAACCATGACATTACGATGACAGAAAAGCCTAAAAAAGAAGGTGTCGTTATGCCGTCTGTCGTTGTGCCTGTGCGGATGTGGGTATGTGCGTATTTGCGTATGCGTATGTGCGTATTTGCGTATGTGCACTGAACTGCACATCCTATATAAGGGTATACGTCTTTCCTTAAGTTTATTGTTTAACACAAAATAGCATTTAAAGTTTCTGGGTAACCAAACTTTCCCACGTTTAGGACATTTTCTGATGTTTTTCCATTTGAACCAAGTTTATTTACCTATTCGAATTCTTCGCAATCCTTTGTTTGTATATTTGGCTCGCATGCAACCTATTAGTTCTCAGTTTTACTTATCCAGCATTTAATATTTAAGAAAGTAGTAATTTAAATAATATGCTGTTATTGATCAAATGTGTAAGAAACTTTAATTAAACTTTTTTATTAAAAAAAAAAAAAAACAAATATTCGTTTCTTTCAAATGTAGGTACCTACACCCTGTAAAAATGTACCCACACTTTCAATTCTTATGAGAAAAAATTTATTTAAAACCAAAAACATACAACATGCTTTGTAGAACTCTTAAACATCTTAATAAGAGCAAATAGACCTTAAGTAGAGGTGGATTGTGTTATTATAAAACTAGAAACTCGATTAAGAACTATAATTACATCACTGTAGAACTGTTGTGTTTTAAACCAACTCTATAAAAGTACCTACATAGAAAAGGCACATACAATACATAGACAAAGCAGGCATTCAGCTGTCAGTTAACAGATTTATTAGAGCTGTAAAAGAACTTTTTAGAAGCAAAACCGCCAAGAAAACATAAACAATGCAAATTTTATTGAAATTTCAACCAAAAACTATTTAATTTCTTATGAACCAATAAGCGCTTAAACTAATATCGCCAGAAGAACTCTATGTACATAAAACACAAACAATATTAATATTAATTTAATTATTCAAAAGTTGAATTTTCAAACATTGGTTTCAAACAATACGAGAGTGTGTTAAACAGCTGACGGTTTTTCAAAAACAAACAGTTCCATTGAGCCTCTATAAGAACTCTATTTGCTATTTAGAAGCTTCTCTACAGCACAACGACGTTGAGTGCGTAAATGCTTTTATAGTGTCATTTTAAACGTAGTTAAGGAGCATATTTTTAGAGCCAAATGCTTTATAAGATAATAGAGCTGCAAGTTGTTGTCGAACTTCAATATAGAGACGGTCTTTTAGAAAAAAACGCCAACAGCTGCAAAGGTTTTCGAAATAGAACAGAAGCCTTGAGATTAACTTTTTTAGAGCTGTTTAAAAACTTTTTAAGTACTTGCAGCTCCAACGATGTTACTTGGGGTCGGTGGTATTAAAGCCAAAAATCAAGGCACAAATCTTCATGGGTAAGAACTTTTTTCTAATAATCTTAAAGCTATGCAGGGTGATTGGTTTAAGGTGCACCAAAAAGCTTGAGCGTGTAAGTGGAGTTAAGAAAAGACAAAAATCGTATAGGAGGGGGGTCTATTTTCCCCCGTTTAGGAGCGAGGGGCAATTTTCTTAAAAAAATGACTTAAATCAGCAAAAAAATTATTTAAAAACTACGGTGAATGATACAAATCCTTGTTATAATTTTTTGAAAAGCCAGAAAACTACTCTTTTATTTTATTTTCAAGTTAAGTTGTTTAAGTGAACAGTTTTAAAAAAAATTATTTTCAAACTCATAATTTTGAAAAAAAAATTAAAAACAAAAATTGAAATCTATTTTTTTTCAAAATTTTATGTAATTAACTATTATTTTTATTTTCAAAATTCAATGCTCTTATTAATTTTTAGTCAAAAACAGAAAACCGGATGCCAAAATGTATTTTAGTTTTTGAGAAATTAAGAAAATACTAAATCACTTTTTCAAAAAAAGGTGAAATCTGGTTAAAAGCAATTAACTGGATTAACCAGATTTCACCTTTTTTTTGAAAAAGGGATTTAGTATTTTCTTAATTTCTCAAAAACTAAGATACATTTTGGCATCCGGTTTTCTGTTTTTGACTAAAAATTAATAAGAGCATTGAAATCTGAAAATAAAAATAATAGTTAATTACATAAAATTTTGAAAAAAAATAGATTTCAATTTTTGTTTTTAATTTTTTTTTTCAAAATTATGAGTTTGAAAATAATTTTTTTTTAAAACTGTTCACTTAAACAACTTAACTTGAAAATAAAATAAAAGAGTAGTTTTCTGGCTTTTCAAAAAGTTATAACAAGGCTTTGTATCATTCACCGTTGTTTTTTAAATAATTTTTTTGCTGATTTAAGTCAATTTTTTAGAAAATTGACCCTCGGTCCTAAACGGGGGAAAATAGACCCCCCTCCTATACGATTTTTGTCTTGTCTGAACTCCACCTACACGCTCAAGCTTTTTGGTGCACCTTAAACCAATCACCCTGTATAGCTTTAAGATTATTAGAAAAAAGTTCTTACCCAGGAAGAGTTCTGCCTTGATTTTTGGCTTCAATACCACCGACATTTTTGCAATATTTGCAACGTTGCACCATTTCAAATTATGTTTAACTTTTGAATGTTCACTTTGTAATAATTCACTATAAGAAAAACAATCAATTACACATTCTATTAGATAGTTAACAACAATTAAGAATTGAGCTTTTGATTATTGATTATTGGAAAAAGAATACGGTACAAGACATAGAATATGGTACAAGACAAGCTTCTAGGATTGAGCTTGTTTGATTTATGCACATACTAGAGAGGAAAAAAACGAAACCTGCAAAGAAAGCTTATTAGAGTTAATAGAGACGCACAAAAACAACATTCTGGAAATTCGACCACACGGATTGCTAAGAAGTTTAACAACGAAAAACTGGATTTAAAAGAAGTCGGCTGATCCATACATATCTGCCTCAGTATCAAATGTTAGCCACCAGTGGCATATATTAAAAGAAAGCCGCAACTGTTGTGATAGTTCTCACTCCGCCACTCAAAAGGAAACTCTGGCTCGTTGAAGAATGCCAGCATATAAAACAACCTAAAAAGCGATGCAAGGAGAAGAGAGGAGAAGGTTTTAAGAATAAAAAAAGGCCACCATGCCTGCAAGGACGAAAATGAGAGCTTGCTTGTAAAAACGCGGTCGATGTTGAAGAACTGATGAAAGTAGCTGACGGTTTGCAATTCCAGCTGTTTTCTCATCATGCAAATATGGTCATACTCATACCACATTAATTAAACCTCACTCCACCGACCTCATCGTGTGCCGGATCCTCAAAAAAGAAAACCTCTTGTTGGCATTTATTATAGTTTTGGTTAAATAATCTTAGTGCGAGCAAATATAACGATTACGACAGACAAGTCAATACACACCACCTCATCATCGACTTGAAGGCTGCTTACGAATCAAATTATTATTGCAATAGACCGTGACTTGGTCAGTCGTTCTTTTTCGTTCCAGAATGTGTGGCGAAAAAAAATCAACGAAGGGACTTACATCGATAATTAGAAGGATACGTATTCACATATCTTATGGTTGGGCCATATGGAAAGACAACAATGATCCAACCCGTAGGAACTTCCAAAACTCGCCATTGGACTTGTTGTATATCTAAAATTAACATTTGAAAAAAGGACGCATTTCTGCCAAAATATTTTTTAATGTTGATTGCAGAGTACGCCGTGAAATACGGAAAACGATTAAACGTTAATTGATTGTACCTTTCTTTTTAAAAACGTCGTTTACCGAGTACGAAATCTAAATGACCTACGCAAATTGTGAAATATCTTCTCCCACTGCCATATAAAACAGGCTATAATAAACAATGTGCAATCATTCATTCCTTTGTTTACGTGTTCGTTTTCTGTTAAATGTTACACAGTAGAATTGATGTTTTTAACTGCTCCAATAAACGACATTTTTGAAAGCTAGGCAAATTATAAAGCTTAGATCTGGATATTTGAGTTTCTAATTGAATGAACAGTTCTCTAACCAACTGAAAGTTGGTTGTACAAAAAGGGTGGTCGGCGAAGCTGCGACTACACATTACACAATTACGACTACATTAATCCCATAGCTCTTTATCGCGGAACTGAAATGGCTCCGTTGCTTCAATTTACAACAGGTTCTCAATTACTACCAGGAGGATTTCAACAGCTTAATCCACAGTTTCAATTTTGGAGTGGAATGTATTAGTTCGTTTAGATGTATCATGCATTCCTCGAAATTATAGTTTCGTATTTATATTGCCATTGTTCACTGAAACTGCCACCATCAACAAATTCATCAATTTTTCGGAGATTTTAATAAGCCTAATTGGAACCAAATTATTTTTTACTCAACCGCACTATTCTTAAATTTAAACTATTTTCATCACACAACAGATTTCTTAATTATTAATTTTATTTAATCAAAACATAAACTTTAAGCACTTTTACCTCTGTTTCTCGAAATAAAAGACAAACAAATGGCGCAATTCTTAGTTGTTTCTTTTTTTTTTTTTGAGAAGAGACGTCAAATAAAATAAACAAACACCTAAATTCTACCTTCAAATGAGCACACAAAAACTGTTATAATTTGTATGGGATACACTATCCAGGGGGTCAATTCCCTATCTGTGAAGCTGTGAAGTGATAAAAAAATTATCATTTTACTTTTCACAGCGATTTTTCATTTTATCACTTCATGAACTCGCATAATGCGATTCTCGAACTTATTATGATAAACAGCTGTCAATGTGTGTACTAAAAAGTACTAAATGATACACCCAGAGCAAAAAACAATGTTCAATCAGAGAAAACCACTTTGATTTAAGCCTATTTAAAAAAAAATTGCTTCGAATACGAATGTTTTAAAATCAAAGTTTGGGAAAAAAAATTGAGAACGAAGCATAATTAAATCAAATTTACTCGAGCTAAGGTACCATTATAAAACGGAAATCAAATTTAATGTATTAAATTGTAATTTGCCTTTTTGTCTCTCAGTGTAAGATCTGTCAGCGCCTTTTCACTGCTCTTCACAGAACGATTTTACTGTGATAAGATATTTATCATTATGAAAAGTTTTGAAGCTTGTTTTCACAAATCGGGAATCGAATTTAACGCTAAGGCGTGAAAAAGTTTATCATTTCACATTTTCACAGATCGGGAATCGACCGCCAGTTATATATTGAGATCAGTGGTCTACACTCGTTCACTGATCTCAATATATAACTGGATAGTGTATTCCATACAAAGTATAACAGTTTTTGTGTGCCCATTTGAAGATGAAATGCAGGTATTTGTTTATGTTATTTGACAACTCTTCCCACAAAAAAAAAAAAAAACAACTACGAATTACACCATTCGTTATTTCTTTCGAGGAACAATTGGATAGGTAAGTTGTTTATATTTTCAAAGTGAAATCCTACTACTATATAAAAGATTAGTTTTGTTAGTTTATTTGTTATATTGTTACTGTGGTAAAACACATATAACAACAAACTATTCTTTTCTAAAATTTATTGTAAAAATTACTTTTAACTGTTCGTCAGGTTTTAGGATATTAAAAATAACAAAATACACTCTAAAACTGGGTTAATTTTAAAAAAAAAATTTTGCCCGGCGAACAATTAAAGTAATTTTTCTTACCATTTTGACGTTTCACGTTTCCAATTTTTTCTAACAACTGTCATCAGTGAATATTAAAGAGAGCTCACAAAATATTTCACATGCATTTAGCCCAAAATTAGTAATACGTTATCGTTGGTCTTTAGTACAAACTTGACTACTACTGCGCTACACGTATATGATGAAGTGAAAAAGCACTACTACGTAGTCACCATAAGTATCGAATTGAGGAGATGCGAAATTCGGTCATAAATTCTTAATATTTTCTGTTTTTAAGCGATCATGTTGGATAAGTACAAACTTGACTACTGCTGCGCTACACGTATATGATAAAGTTGAAATGCGCAACAAGTAGTCAAAATAAGAACTAAGTTATCTTTGCTCTTTATTACAAACCTGATTACTGCAGCGCCAAAACATGAATTTGACGTTTGACGTAAAATGATTTGACAAATTACTTTTTACTGTCAGATACAACAGCGATGGCATTTGAATCCGTCACCCCTATAGTCAAAGCTGTCAAATTATTGCATTCATTTTGTGCGCCAAACCTATACCAGATAATTTCCAATGCCTCCAAACAGTTCGCCAACAAACGTCAAATGCATCACTTTGACTTTTCACGTAAAAACAGCGATGACATTTGAATCTGTCACCTTTAAGGTGAAAGGTGTCAAGCTATTGAATTCATTTTTTATTTGACAAATAACTTTCACAAATGTCTATTTGAATCTGTCACCTTTAGACGATGTTCACATTGGACGTACTCATCCGACGTAAATTGACGTTTCTATATTTTGTCCCATTCCCAATCAGTCAAAGTGAAGCATTTGACGTTTGTTGGCGAACTATTCGGAGGCATTGGGAATTGTCTGGTATAGGTTTGGCGCAAACAATGAATTCAATAATTTGACAGCTTTGACTATAGGGGTGACAAATTCAAATGCCATCGCTGTTTTATCTGACAGTAAAAAGTAATTTGTCAAATCCAACGCGTCATCGTTTTACGTCAAACGTCAAGTTCATGTTTTGGCGCTGCAGTAATCAGGTTTGTACTAAAGAGCAAAGATTCCTTAGTTCTTATTTTGACTACCTGCTTCTTCTCAATTACGATATTAATATCACCAGCAGAGGGCTTAATAATAATCTATTCTGTATAGGGGACTCCTTTTCCGTTTTGAAAATGATGATGTACAGATGGCGTTGCTAATAGGTTAGAGAAAAATATGCATATCGTAGACAAGCACCAAAACAAATTGATTAAAATTAAACTTACCATAAATCTGAACCAGAAAGGTTATATAAAAAAAAATAAAAAAAAAAATAAAAAATCATCGGTCCAAAAACAACAAAAACAAGCAGAAGTAGCAGAAATGTCAGAAAAAGAAAAAAATGGAAATTTCGAACAGCTCTTCGTTAAATTTCGATGATGACTTCCCTGAAGAGAAAGATGAGAAAATTGACAATGATTCTACTTCCCTTGAAATTTTGAATTTAGATAAAATATAATATAAAATATAAATAAATAAATAAAAAAAAATGAGTCCAAATGTATTTTTGTTTTTTATTAAAACAAGGATTAGGAATATAGACATCGTTCTAGGCTGAGTGCACCGAGTGCCCGGGCAACGCCGGGTACTTTCTGCTAGTTAGTTTATATTTATTTTTAAAATAAATTTTGTTGAATTTCGTATCCACTTGATATTTTCTTTTGCTAAAAAAGTGAAATGTATTTTGGTGAAAGGTTGCAGCTCTTAAAATATTTGCAAATGTTGTCCATATTTTTTCCATGTTGAAAAATACAAAATGCGCCAAAACACACAAAATTTATTTTTAAAGAATTTATGAAAAAAATCTTAATTAACAATAATTTTATTTAAAAACATCTTCCTAACAACAATAGTTTTGATATCCATCGGTTGTTGCCTCTGTTCGAATAGCGATCGTACACAATTATTTATAAACTGCCGACAAAATTGCAAAAGATCCAACTGCACTGATGATTTTAAAAAAGGTGAAATCTGGTTAATCTGGTTAAAAGCAATTAACCCACGTTTCCACAAATCCTGCATGAAGTCCCAGAATATATTACTCCAAGCAGCAGACCATTTGAAGAAATCCAATGCCAATCTACATCACTGCCAATGTATCGAGGAATTCTTCAGTACGATTTAACGTCTTCCAATGCGAAAAGTTTGTTTTTGAATTCAGCAGAATTGGAAGTTTTCGAAACACTTATATCGTCCAACTGCTCTCCTAGGGCCATTGAATTTGTTTGCTCAAGTCATGTGCCAGAGTGCCGTCCCACACAAATTGGTATTCTTCAGCCATGTAAAAGGATGTGTAAATGTTAATTAGAAAATATTTTTCATCACACACAATTATTGATCAATATTTTTCTTTTTAGCCATTTTAGAATCCTGTTCCAGTTTAATTGCTAGTTCGGACATTCTAACATATACCTTCGATTGTGATAGATATCCAGACTCCTATGATCGTAATATTTGCGAAGATCCAACGCCAAGAAGTGATTGCTATGACAATGAATTTAAATGTAAAGTCTTATCGTGTATTCCCAACCAATGACAGTGTGATAATATTAAGGATTGCAGCGAAGGAGAAGACGAATTGGGTTGCCTTGTTTGTAGCCCCGAAGAGTTTCGTTGCAAATCAAATGAGAAATGCCTATCGGATGATTATAGATGTGACAATAATGAAGATTGTGACGATGGTTCTGATGAGCGTGTTTTGTTTTTCGGAAAGTGATGAAGAAGATTCAGAACAACATCCGAGAATCTTCTCATATGCTAGTTTCCTTCTGCCAAACTATACGGTTGAAAATAGCTTTACAGCTATTGCTGACGAAGGTCCTTTAGCTGCAGGAAGTGAACTCAACGAATCGTTGGCAACAGCTAGTGGAAATAACATTTTACGAGGAATTACAAGTCTGGGGGAAATCAAAAGCGGCATAGTAAACATATCCCATATTTTAGGTAAGATTTTAAGCTTAGAGTTTTTTATGAGTTTCAGAATCAATGGTTTGTGGTTCTATATGTAAAGATACAATAGTTTTGTTTTTTTTATGAGAAAACTGTTTATTTTTTAATTATTAGTTCTTTTTGAAGTAACAGTTTTATTAAAGGCCCATTAAAAATTCCTTCAAAAAACAGCGAACATCGCGAAATCTACTTTTTTCAGCTTCCATGTAATTGTTATGTTGGATGCTATGACATAAAACCATATTTCGAAAATCGCCTTTGTACCGAAAAACGGATGATTATTTTTAATTGTTGTTCTAAAAATTATCTTACAAATGTTGCTTTATTTTAAAGATATCAAAAAAACCATTCAAAACAGGTCACTTTCTCCATCATGATTAAAAACAATATTAACTTTTAAAATATCTTTCCAATTATAGCAAACTTCCAGGATAGTAGAGAAATTATTATGACAAGTGATTTGGATAATAAGATGAAAATTTCTCATAACTGTAGTAATGTGAGCGAATTGAATACAAATGAAAGTAAAAGTAAACTACCGACACAACCTCCTTCATGTTCAGGAAACGAGCTAAGATCTGTGAGCGGAAAATGCATTACAGTTGATCAGCTTTGTGATAAGGTAGGTAGAAGTTAACATGAAAATTTGACGGAATAAAAGACATTTCTTTTGTATTAAATTACAGGTAATGAATTGCCCTGATGGAGAAAATGAACTTATGTGTTCATATGAAGAACGTCCAAAGCCTAAGAAGCCTTAAAAAATATTATTAAAAGTTGGTGCTGATACAAATATAGATAAGAATAATAGTTACTTAAGAAACTGGACATTAATTATATATTTATTTTGAAATATTTTGGTGGAAATTGTTATTAAACTACTTAAATTTTACAAAACAAACCCACTCCATTGCTTGCGTTCGCGTGCACAACTATTGTGGTTCGCATACTTTACTGTTGTTGTAATTCCATGTTAAAACACAACTGATCGACCTTATAGCTGCGGCGGGGAAATAAATCTGAAAGTATCCTAAAATTTTCAGTATATTCACGAAGCCAAGGGAGGATTGGCAAACAGCTGACTACGAATATGTGTTTGTGTGTCTTTTGACACCCATCCGATTTTGGTCGTTCACAAACTCATACGATACAGACGTATCTAAAAAGCAATGTTGGTGTGCACCCAAACGTGTGCTATGTCTCGTGCATTTCGAATTTCAAAATAGTTTTTGAAAGTTGGGTGCAGTATTTCTGAACATACCAATGTTTTTTTTTGAGGTAGTGATTTTTTAACAGTAAATATAAAACTACCAAATATGAGACTCACACAATTATTACTTAAACCTAAAGCCTCAGAAGTGCTAACTACTTATCTTATACAATGCAATGAACCTCCATGGACATCATACTTCGTTAAGGTAAGTCAATCCGAACCATTCACAAGCAATGATTCTTCTATAGATTTTCAGCTAAGAGATGTCCAAAATGACCAGTACGGTCTTTCCCATTTTAATTGGACACTAGATTCTGAAACAAATTATCACATCCTTCGAACTGGATGCTATCCTCATTTAAAATATCATTGTAGCAAAAGAGATTATCAAGATCTATCGCTGGAGGATAAATTCTTCATATTTCTCAAAATTATTAATTGTGGTATAGTCAATTTTTTGCATTCTGTTACTAAGCATTGATGTTATCTTATTCTGAAAGTCTTCCAATGCTGTTCTATGGTTTAGCTGCAATACGTCTCATTAGTCACAAGGAAATTGTAAATGTTGATTAAAAAACAAAAGTTCCCATATATTTTCTATATGAAGAAGAAAAAGGATCTCGTTTTTAAATCGAGCCTATTTCAAGGTTTCTTTTTTTCCTAATTTCTTATAGGTAAATAAATGATAATATTTTGATTTGAAATTCGTTGATAAAAAAAATTGCATCTTAAAACGTAAATGTCTTGTTTTCATTTGATTGATGTTGATACTTCTTTGCTTACCTTGGCGTTATTAATATGAAGGTATTAAATGACGGTAACTACAAATCCAGGTAGTTTTTCTATATTTAACTTGGGCAATATCTTGGATTTCTGCATCATGTTTGCCATTTGGGAGCTAGCTTTTTTGCTTGTATGAGTCTTTCTTGTTGATTATTAATTGATCAATCGATTTTTTTTTCAAAATCGATAAAAAAAAATAGCTAGGAAGTCTACGAAAAATAACCTTACACAATCGATTTCTTCTCCTAACCTCTCGTGAATAGTTTATCTGATTTAGACCAAATGTCAGCCTAGGAACTTTAGATAGCTCAACTTTAAATAGCTAAAAATAGCGTAATCATTCAAAAAACTAATTTTCTTTGATCTGTGATAATAGGTTTAATTTTTGTTGTCCAATAAGTTATAATTTATTTGAAAATAATTGTTCTGTTCACTAGTTTGTATGTCATTCCTAAATTTTGCACAACAAAGTTTTTTCAGATCTACTGCTTTGTCGCAGCACCATAAAAATCTTCGTCCAGACCGAAAATAATCAAAAGGCATGAGTTCAGGTCTTATATAGTTGACATGTTCTCTTTATCTCCTGGTAACATATACCTATACTACAACTTCTTACTGGCTATAACATGTTTGTCCATCTCTTCTGCTTTAGATTTCAGTAGCAACTCTAGTTTAGTTCGCAGCATTGTTTTAAAGACTTCTTTTTTTACTGCATTAACGTGAGCGTCGGCATTCCTAATTGAACATTTCTTTTTGATAGCAACACAAAACCAGTACATCGGTTGCTGTTGTTTGATGGTTTCTTGGCATGCATGCTTCTTGCGATTGCAAATTTTCAATGTTAAACTTCCCAGCGAAATTTCCTCGTTTACTAGAGGTCTTAGCAATACTAGTCTGAGACAAATTTTGCGTTTCTGAAGTTTGTCGAATCTCCACTAAAAAAAAAAAAAAAATCTTTTGGATGTTATATAAAGAAATTGTGGACATCATTCTTTTCAGCAGACTTATACAACAAGTTAGGGAGTATTAGCCAAAGCAATTTCTATACCACAGCCCCTTTGCATCATTATCACACCTCACTAGTTCTATAGCCAAATTGCTGCCTCAAATCTTTGGAAAAGATACTAAATTCATTGTCGCCTTCTTTTGTTTAGCGTTAACACACAAATTAAGACTTTGTATAAACATCAAAGAAACAACCAATTATTTAACCATACATCGTCTTAGGTCTAAAATTTTATAATAAATATGTTAAATATAACACCAATTTGAGTTATAAAGAACTAACATTTTCTGGGATTCTCACAGATTTCGTCATAATTGTCAAACAATAAATGATTTACTGAGTATGGAAAGCTGTCTAAACTGCAGGAAGTTGGACAATTCAGTATATGAACGACGATCTTTCACTGTACTGTCTTCATAATAAATCATCTGAAATACAAATTAGTTTAGAATTTAAATAAAAAAGTTATCTCATCCATACTTACTCTTACTTCGAATTGAACAGCGAAACCTGAATTTTCATGCAATTCAATTACCAAAGCAGATGCATAATCTGGCAGTGTTGATGTTTGGTTAAGGATTCCCATTGAGCTCATGACATTCACCAGAGTTACATCATGGTCCGAGTAAAAGAAGAGATTTCGACTAGGATTATGTGTTTCATTAACCTTGTTTGCCATGTTGCTGTATACATCGCCAATAAATGGTCCACCTCTAATGCGTTTCATATAGTCTTTATGCGTAAATACTGTGTAACTTCTTTCTGCTAACGGTATTAATTGTTCGGGGTAAATACCATTGAGGAAGCTGTATTCCCATGTCCTCTTCAGCTTTTAAAGTGTTGTATAAAAATTCGGAGGAAGCGAATGCAAATAAAAATGTTCACTTATATTCTCATCATGATGTTAAAAGTCAATAATTTCGAATTTCACAAGAATGTAAAACAAGAAATAATAATTGAAATATAATAAATGTTTATTACCACGTTACTAAGACAATCTAAAAAAACAAAATTATTAAAAACTTATTAATACCACGAGCACCAGCTACAAAAGTAAACAACCCTCCATTTTGGCGGTTGAGAAACTGTCCTAAACTGGAATACTGTTATATAGATAAACCAACGATTTTGGTTTGTTTATCTGTATAACAATTCTTCAAATAGGCACAACTTTTTGGTGTCTATCCACTATCCAGTTATATATTGAGATCAGTGCACTAGTTCCTTTGTGCGAACAGCGCTAATTTACGCAAATTGTTAGAAAGAATAAATCGTCGACGACGAACCTATACTATAGTTTCTATATGCAATGGTACGAGGTGGCCAAAACGGCCATACATAGTCGAACAGCAACTGCATTTATCTCTGGCCAATAATCTGAGAACCACTGGTCAGAAGAATTACTCAGCTCACATACACGTGGCCGAATTGGTGTGTTCAGCATTCTGTAAAGTACCCCCTTAGAGGATAAACTACTTTACCAATAAAAATAAAATTAAAATTAAATAAAATGAAAAGGAGAAAGAAGAAAACCAACTAATATAGAAAATAAAATATCATTTGAAAATAGTTAATGTGAAATTAAAATTCAAATACATAAATGCCCATGTGGTTATTTTCAGTGTTTTAATGTCGAATAAATAATTAATTCAAAAGTTAAAAGTAATAAAATTGATAAATGTAAAATTTCTTTGGACATAGCTCTTCTCATTGATGGTATAAGAGTTTTTCAGCTAGTTCGTTGACTCAAAAGATAGAGTTATACACTAAAGATGCGTGTGAGTCTCCAGTTCATCCACTGGCTCAGCAAGGTTAAATGACCTGCTGCTTTGTTAACCTGCTTTGTTTTAGAGGACAACGGACTCAAAAATGATGGATTAAAAAAATAGGAACAGTTGGAATGGAGCGGAAAACAGATAATGAGAGTAGGTAAGCCATGACCAATACAAACGGTCTGAAACCCAGGTTTTAAGAACCAAAAATGAAGCGTTTTTGTAACAATAAATATTACCGTAACAAATTCCACTATTACTTACCAAGAGGATAACTAGGCTTTCAAAAAGGAAATTGAAGTAAAAGGATTATATAAAAAAATAAAACAAAACAAATAAATCTCAATCGCTCTAGGCCACTCTCGCCTAGAGCGATTGAGTAAAGCTCTCAGTTTCTCTTAGTATAGCTCGTCCTTGCTACACGACTAATCATTATTGGAATTTTCTTCTAGGTCATCAAAATACGGCTTCAAATCTTTCACATTCTAGGTACCTCGATTGGTACGCCGAACAATAAAAAGATATTGTCTTCCAGCACTTTGCAGATGGCTTTCGCCGTTGCAGATTGCAATGGAAACAACAAAGGGAATTTAGTAAAATAATGTTCGACAGTAAGGATATAAATGAAACCCTTACATGATTTAGGAAGTTGACCAACCACACACACACCATCTCCTTTCCGTCATCAAACTAGCCGGTTTTACATTAAAAGGCTTAACACAAATTTTACAGCTTTAACATAGCTAGTTATATCTGACCTCATTTAAGGCCGTTAATATTTCTCTACTTTTCTCCTAAAAGTTTTCTTTACCCCATATGCCCTGCAAACGGATCGTTATGATTTTCTTGTAAAATTTGTTTTCTATCTATTTTTTATACAACTAATTTCCACTCACTATTTGTGTCATGAACTACTCCGTCTTCTACTCGCCAAGCTGGAAAAGACAATGGCTTCTTTTCTATATCTGCTATCATTTTATCTACCCAAGGATCGGTTGTGGGCGCTAAAATTCCGGACAAAACCGGTACACTCGTAGAGAGAATATCAAGCACACCAGCCTACCTGCTGGATCTTTCAAATTATTCAACCATATCAAGGAGTAGTGATCGGTAATAACCGTAAATTTCACTCCTTCAAGATATGGCCGCAACTTTTCTATTGCCCACAGAACAGCAAAACACTCTTTTTCTGTGGTGGAATAGTTTCTCTCACATCTGTTAAGTAGCAAATCACTTTTTCCCCCTCTTCAAAATTCTGAATAAATACAGCGCCAATCCCAAAACCCGAAGCATCTGTTTGAACGACAAACGGCTTTGAAAAGTCCGGACACGCAACTAAACACTCTTTTTCTTTTCTGAAGCTATCTTCACACTCTATTTCCAAAATAAACATTCTATTCTTCTTTAAGAGTTCGGAAAACGGTTTCACCAAACTCGCAAAGTTTGGAATAAATCTCCTGTATCAGGATACCGTTCCGATGAAACTTCTAACCTGCTAAACGTTTTTGGGCAAAAAAGTGCCTCCGAGAACAACATCAATTTGATTGCTGAATTTGAATGCGAGGTTAAGCTAAACGGGGAAGTTAAAATTTGTAAATTGTATGTTTGTTTCAAATATTAACTCCCTCAATGTTTTTGGTACAGATATTTGCGAGATCTTTGGTTTATGGAATCAACCAATGAACATCGTATGCAGTCGGATCACTTAACCGACTACCGACGAGCGAAATGCATCGATTGCCAGCATTCAGCAAAATTACGTCAATTTGTTCAAAACCTTTTCCTCAGTTTGTACCAAAGCATCTTAATCATCTTAAGCCTGATATGAAGCCAATATTCAGAGCAAAGCGTCCAGTGTCATATTCAGTACTCCCACTTATCGAAGCAGAATTGCAACGTCTCCAAGATCGAAACATCATCACAACAGTAGACTACTCCGATTGTAGTCGTGCGAAAGGCATCAGGTGGAGTGCGTATTTGCCTCATCAATATCCGCTTCCACTGCCTGAAGACAACTTCGCAAAAAAATAGCAAACAGCCCATATTATACCCACATCGATTTGGCAGATGCGTATTTCCAAGTTGCTGTCGCACCAGAATCAAGAAAGCTCCTCACAATCAACACGCATAAAGGATTGTTTACATTCAACAGACTTGCACCTGGCGTTAAGTCTGCACCAGGAGCCTTCCAGCAGTTGATGGATGCAATGCTTGCGGGGGTCGACGGTGTTGCAGCATATCTCGATGACATCGTCGTAAGTGGAAAAGACTGGCAGGACCACATGAACAACCTGAATACAGTGATGCAACGTCTCATGGAGTACAATTTTTGAATTAAAATTGAAAAATCTTAGTTTTTTGTACCAGAAGTAAAATATCTTGGTCACATAATAGACAAAAATGGCCTACGTCCAGATCCAGCAAGTTTGTGAAATACGAAAAATCCGAGCACCACTATACAATTTGCTCCATCAAAATGCTTGATAAGAATGGTCAGAAGAATGCCAACAGTCGTTTGTGAAATTTAAAAGTATTCTCGCATCAGAGCTTTTACTTTCACATTTCAATCCAAACGTACCGATTAAAGTAGCAGCTGATGCATCCAACGTTGGGCTAGGTGCATGTATCATGCACATTTTTCCGGACGGAATGGAAAAAGCCATCGCTCATGCAGCCAGATCTCTGAAATCAACCGAGACGGGGTACAGTCAGATCGAAAAAAAGCTGCAGCACTCATTTTCGCTGTAAAAAAATTCATCAAATAATTTTTGGAAATTCCAGTATATACAGCAAACAGACTTCAGCGATTGGCACTTATCTTAATGATGTATGATTTTGAAATCCAGTGCATCTCAACAAAAGCTTTTGGTTTTGCTGATGTTCTGTCACGTCTGATTGACACAAAATCATAATTGGATGAAGAAACAGTCATAGCCTGCGTAAGATTTGAAAAAGATTTTCCATCGTATTTGCTCGAAACAATCAAACTGCTTCCTGTCATTTTCAAAATAGTGCAGCACGATACAAAAAGCATCAAAATTCTTCAATCAGCTATCAAGTCTATGAACTCCAGATGGAAGTTTCCCGTTTCACCTAAATTGTCTTCATACCACAGCAAAAGGTAAAGCCTAGCAGTAATCGATAAGGTTTTGATGTTCAACGACCGCATCGTAGTAGCAGAGTGTTTTCAAAAACGAATTCTGCAACAGCTCCATCGGGGTCATCAAGGCATAGACAAGATGAAAACCATTGCCAGATGCCATGTTTACTGGCCAAACATCGATGAGGACGTTACAATTTCTTTGTCCGAAAGATCCATTGTATTAAGGTAGTGTGGTTCAGAGTGTCTGTTCGCTTACGATAGCTCCTACCAGCGAATTGGTATGGTTGTCCAAATTGTTTGTTAGTCATTTACCAGGTATTTTCCAGTGAAAAGGTTCTAGCTGCCTTGTAGAGTTGTTTATTGCTGTAGCGCATTTAAAATAAATATAAATAAAACTAGTTTGATAACAATTTCCACCAAAATATGTTAAAATTCAATAATTAAATAGGTGTTTTTCTTTTTTAGCTCTGAGCAGAGCACGGAGTAGAGCCTGAGTTTGTCGAGTGAGCTCTGAGCAGCGTACACTTCGAGCGCTCTGATTTATTTATGAAACACACTTGAGCACTTCACTGTCATATCAATAGAGTTCTTAAGAAAATGGCTATACAGAAATTTATATATTTATTTTCTCTCTCACTCCAAGGCATCAAAAAACGTCAAACGAAATCCTTTGATGGAAAACAAACCAAAAGTTGTGATTTTTTGCAAGGAAAAGAGATCGGTCTTCCACAAAATATAGAGAAAAATTATCTCGGACTAGAATTTTTTATTATTTTTTGCTACTAAACCTTTAACTAATAGTTTCTTACAGCCCTATTGATAAAAAATGCTTATACCTCTTCTAACTCTTGACTTAATTACACCATGGAATAAGAGATAAGTCCCGAGTTAAAATTTCTTATTAATAAAAAAAAAAGTTCATGGAATAGTTAGACAACTGGTCTATTTATTCCATGCATTTTTTTTTTTTAAATTTAACGAAAATCTATGACAGTTAGGCGAGTCCCACCAAATATTTTCTCACTGAGATCTCAATGTCAATTTGAAAGATCCGAATCCTTTCGTGGGACACATTTCTCAGTGCAAACATAACATCGTCAAACACGTTTGTTTTTATTTGCAATATCGAAGTGTATTTCTTTATTTTGTATTCTTATTTAATGTCTGTATTCTTATCTTTATATTTTGTTATCAAAAATGTATTTGTATTTTGCAATCAGAAAGGTGAGATTTTTTGTCCCACTTTAAAAATCTCTGAGCGCTCAGAGATCTCAGAGATTTATTCGATGATGGGACTTGCCTATTAAAATCAGTGAGAATTGTTTATGGTCGTTTGTTTTGACTCAAATTCAATTTTGAACTTAAAAATAAAATGTTTATATGGAAAAAAGAGTCAAAGAAAGGAAAAGGGGTGAAAACTGGAGTTTGGCGAATAAGGTATGTTGTTTTTCTTTTCTTTTAATAGAAAAAATCTTGACAATTATATTCAATTAAGAACCTTCTGAAAGAGCTTTGCCGTGAGAAGATTGCGATAATTATTGAGAACAAAAATGTGGACAACAACACTAACCACATAAAAAACGAATGCTGGAAGGAGTTAACTAAAATGTTAAGTTTCTATAATTTTTTTTGCTAAGAAATAATTATAACTTTGTACCTACATACCTAGGTTCAATGCAGGAAGCGATGTTAGAAGAAACCTTGAGCAAATTAAATTGCATTGAAAAAGCATGAAGCTTAAGGCTAAGGCAGCGGAGTCCGTTTACCGACGATTAAAAAATAAAACTGGTGGTGGGCCACCTCCGAAATTGCCAGGCAAGGAGGAGCTTAACATCATTGAACTAATACCAAACGAGTTTGTTGTCGATAGCAACGTATTTGACAGCGATGGAGTGGTTTTACAAGTTATTTGATTATTAACCCTATAAAAATGAAAAAAATTAACATTTTAAATTTTTAGACTGAAAATCCAGAAAAAAAAATTAAGAAAGCTATTTTGAGGACATCCAAGAAATACTTATTGATGAAAACGATAGTGAGTTCATGACCGGTAAGAGAACAAAAGAGGAACAACATAAATCTAAATAATCTAACGATCCTTACAATTATAGAAAATAAAGAAAATATGCCCCTTAACCAAAACAATAGCACGGATCCATCCCCACTAAAGTTACCACCAAAGAGGCAGCCAAAGAACAAAAGATCGGATGACGTAATATTGGAAATGATTAACATAACTATAGTCACTTTAAAATAAATGTATTCCAGGGCTCTGATTTAAAAAAGAAGCAGTTTGAAATAACCGTGGCTCAGATGACGGAAGAGCACGAAGCAAAAAAATACGTCATTTCTTTGGAAACCCAGTGTCGAGAGCAAGAGCTGAAAAACCTTAAGATGAATAGTGAACTTCTCGCCAAAAAGCTATCTTCATTATAAGCATGTACATATATTTTATTATTATCTCGATTTTATTTAGTTTACTATTTATTATTTTTGTTTTGTTTAAAAAAGATTAAGTTTTCGTATTTTGTTATTTTGTTTTGTTCTTAAAAGATTAAGTTTTTTGTTCTTATGAATTTTGTTATTTTGTTTTTAAAAATATGTGATATTGATAGCTTGTCATCTTTATCATAACGCAACCATTGCTTCCATTAATGTGCGTTTTAATGCATATAATTAAGCTTTCAGAAAAGTCAAAAACCTATTGTTTCTTTTTCCATTAACATTTGTATAGACGAAAAAATTGCTAAGTGGGACCACATTTTCTGAACCACTATCAAGATGGTTGATACAATTTTGAAATCAGCATAATCCTTGGCTACTTTCTGCATCATTAGATTTTTATTCTATTGAAATTAAAAAAAAATCATTTATATTTTGTAAGAAGAGATAAGATATAAATAAGATAGCTGTCTCTGCTGAAATATAGCTCTTACGGTCCCAAAATGAGCACCTAACGCAACGTTCAGCTGTCGTTGAGAACTATTGCGAAGCACTTGAAAGACAATTGGAAATTTTACACCAAAAATCAAATGAAAATACGGTTGAATTACATCTACCTCCAGATGAGAAAGCAGACATGAATAGTCTAGCAAAACAAACTTGTCTTAAACTTCTCAATCTGAAAGAAAATGCAGATCTTTAATGATAAAGCACAAGAATTTGTTAATCGTAACAACAACAAAACCACTATGGTACTAAATTTCAATAACAAACATACAGCACAAAAAATAATAGAAGCCGCACCGAAACTTAAGAACACCGGGATTGTGGTACATCGAGAGCAATCCTTTCTTTTTCGGAAAAAAAGAAGAACTCTTTTCGAAATTAAAAACAAACTTTTGGAAATCAACCCGAATGTGAAAATCATGATCAGGGGATCTAAACTTCAAATATCCGACTTCTCATTTTCACATAACTCACTACGAGGATTGACAATAACAAAAAGTGATGAGTTATCATTTGTCAAAACTACTTTTGGTGAGGATTTGAATTGAATTGAATTGAATTTTATTGAGTCTTTTAGTTTCGAGTTACATATTTGTCTTATTCTAATTCTAATTCTTGTTCGCTTTAGCGAGTACAAAAGTGGCTGTAATGTATGGCCTTCTTTTTCTGTTGTGTATAATGGAAAGCCTCGTGGCGAACAGTTATTATATAAAAGATATATAGTTACACTACTTTTGCTCATAAGTATAATTTTTTTTGCTTGAGACGGAAAGTCACATATATATTTACAAATACCTTAAAAACCAAAGATTAAGAATATAAAGATGGGAAAGAATGGCTGATAACGGCATTTGCCTACGAACTAGAACTGTCATTTGACTGATTAAGTTGCAAAAATGTGCGTTAAAAACTCACACCAATGCAACTTAATCAGTCTACCACAGATTTCCCCTGTGGGGAATTAATTTGTCTGTTATTTTTAAAAATCGGCAGTTATTTTCAAAAAATGATGAATTTCGTGGGGTGCGTTCTGGATTGAAACTTTTAAACTGTGCTTTCACTGGGAGTCACAGGTCGACTCGAACCTGTCTTTCCGCATTCTTGAAAAATTTTGTGAATACGTGTCGAAATTCACGGGCTCACTCATTCATATATTTAAGATTTGTTATAAAATCAAGGTCTAGCCTGTGTGCAATATATTATTATTTGTTATTGCTTGTCAGTGGTTTTGGTATGAAACATATACAAATACCTAAATATTGAAGATATTGCTCTACACGACGCAGTATATTGAGCAATTTATTGCAGATACTTTAATAATGCATATTCATAGATGTTTAACAAATTCTTTTTATACTATGTTTCCATCAAGCACTTAATCTTGATTTGAGCAGATTTATCCATAATCTTCTTCTAATTAATTAGATTTACCATACAAATTTAAATCCTTAATCTTCATGACTAAAAATTTTTACTTTACTGGTCGACTCGAACCTTTCTTTCTTAACGGGTTCAAAATTATTCTTGTTAGAAACTTTGTTTGTCAGTGATTTTGATACAAAACATGTAAAATAGCGGTTTTTTTTTGCAAGTTTATATAGACTTGTGTAATTTTAATGGCGCATATTCATAGTTTTTTTTAAACTACAGTTTTTCTTAGCCTGGGTTTAAGCAATTTAAATAGGATAAACTCGAGTTTTTATTAAAACAGCTTAAACAGTGTCTATATTTTCGGTCAATATTTCACTTATTGCGTATTGTTGCGTAAGACATAAATATTTGACAAACATTTATGTTTTAATCATGAATGGAATCCATCAATTAACAAGTTATGAAAAATCGGAATATCGTATAAGTGGTTAAAGCCAAAATATAATTGATTTTTTTATTGAAATAAATTTCTTCGTAAAAAATAATTTGACTGACCATACATCAGAGCGTGAGCATAAAATATTTAAAATAACAAAAATATTCACAAAAAATACTTTCAATTTTGTTAGATCCACGAACGCGGCATTATATGTGAGAATTATGAACGAAATCCACCACAGCTCATGAACCTCATGAATATGGTCTGTCTGGCATCATTTTCGAGTTGCGCTCGACCCACATGTACTCCTCCGTCTCCTCCCATTGAAAAAACTTTTTACACGCGCTTTTCTATACGTGAATACGTGTGAACAGCTTAATGCAAAATTGTAAGAATATATGGTCTAGCTCAATTTGACAGTCGCATTTAAAATCCACTGGCACTCATACAGAGTTAAATCTGAGATTATGTTCAATTTATTTATTATTCTAGGCTCTACCTTAAAAAAGTGAAAAATGTTTCTCTCAAATGAATGGAAAACTTTTCACGATATAAACGTTTTTATACATTTTTTATGATTTATCAAACTAGCTGGTTTTGAAGAAAATTTAATTCAATATGATACAGAGAATCCGGTTTTTGTATAAACTACAGTTTGTTTCCTTAAATTTATTATTTTAAGAGTGTTTTTAGTTGATATGAGGTTCACATGATTTCATTTTTTGACAGGTCATAAGAGAGGTTATGCTTTTCTCTAATTTAGAAGTACACTTACAAAGATATAAAGAAAAAAATATGTACGAAATATATTTTGTTTAATTTTATTTATTAAGAAGAAAATAAATTAAACATTTAATAATGCACGTATAAACGAATGAAACTTTCCACTTGAAATAAGCCCGCCAGTAAAAATTTTTTCTACGGGAGGAGACGGAGGGGTACAAGTTGATGACCTGTGGATCAGAGTGGCGTAGAGTAGAGCAAAGCTGTGAAATGTCAGATGAAGTTAGAGCAGAAATGTCAAAAAATGTGATATGCCAGTAAAAAAGTTGCGTTTTGTTTTGCGAGCTCGTTGTATATGCAAAACTTTCTTAAAAGAAATTTTAATTTTATATTTTTTTTTTTAAGGGCCAGTTGTACAATCTTGGTTCAAGGTTGTTCAAATTTTTAAACCACTGATTTCCATAGATAATCTGCCAAAATCGGTGGGTTAAAAACTTGACCCACAATTGTACAACTGGTCTTTAAAGTATTTTTTAGTTTTATATTACCTCTGCATTTCATAAAAAAGCTCGTTCAGAAAATCTAACTCTACCCTAACATGTTCTACTTAAAAAAAAAAACTGATTGAAAAACAAATCAAGCAAATCTAAATATTTCTACATATGAAATTGTCTCCCTAAATCTTGTTTCTTAAATTTTGCTCTTTTCTACTGAGAGCAGTTTAGAACATTTAAGAGCAGCTAAGTAAACCTGAACTTTATGAGTACTCTGATTTCAAAGATACCAGGAGAACCTATAACGCACATAACTGTTAAATTTTCCGAGGTGAGTTTCCGAGAATATTTCTGTCATATTTCTGTCATATTTGTAAACGTCAAAATATTTCAAAAGGAAAAAAATTGTTTTTCGAAATGTTTGTTGGTCGTAAAACTTTCCCATTAGATTTTCCATAAATATTTTCATTTAAATTATTCATTAATCTTCATTTGAAATATATGTTCCCATGTAAGTTGAAAATCTATTTTGTAACCTTTGATATCATTTAATCTTCTAGTAGAATGCAGGTGAATATTCAGAAATTACAATCTTGATGTATGGCATACATATGGCAACATTCTTTATTGGAGGAGCTATGAAGAGTGTCCTATAGAAGTAATGGAAAATCCTTGACCATGGCAAGAGTGATCAATGATTGACACTGAAACAGACGTGCGAACAACGACTTTCTTGGGAAATTACACAATTTCTAACAAGGATCCTCTATCAAGGATCCTCTCAAACAAGCACAAGGATGACTATAATTGTGGAAAGTTGCGGCCTGTAACTGGACCACTTTATAAATTTCTAATAACTAGAACCGAAAATTATCCTGATGCTCTTACATACATTCCCCTAGAACATGATATCAAAAAAGAACTCGGAGAATAAAAGACGGTTTATTTTGGGATTCATTAAATGAAACTGGCATGGTGTGAACGTGCGACTGCGAAATTTATGGAAGTACTTCTAATTTAAATGTAGGACAAGATAATTGTGAACTCTATTCAAAGCAATGGCATAATACGGTGAGTTTGGGTCTTTCGGTGAATATAAATAAGCACTCATATTCTTTTATCGTCTTTTATCGGCAGTTGTTAGAAGATAATAAAGACTGCAGCACTGATGGTGTAGATGACGATTTAAGAAATAATCTCTTAGAAACGACAATCCACATTCTGGAAGCGCTTACTAAAAAAATCAATGCAAAAAAAAAAATCCAAAAAATAATGCTTTGGCAAAATTTATAAGCGCTGAATTGGATGCTATTGAAGATCAAAATGCCTTAGAAGATACCAAATGGGGAATTCAGATGGTAGTTAACAACGCATTGAAAGGCAGAGATACAAAACAAATAAACTGCCATGAATGATTAAACAAAATGTTAATCCTTTTCATATTCGCAGTCATCGCATGCATTCATGTTAAATTTAAAAAAAGTGTACCTATTTTTTACTTACGATAATTCTTCAAATAAGCTTTGTTACTTCAATCAGCACCAATAATAGATAGTTTATATTTGAGTTTAAACAAATTGTTGTTAGTGCAAAAAGAAACACAAAAAATAAAAACATATTGTAGGTACTTGACAATAGTTCACTCCCTTGGCTCTAAGCGGAAAGACCTAGGTAAAACAATAAAAAGTTCAAACGATGTTGCTACTCCTAATGTAAAATAAAATTGAATTAATATTTTTTGTTGGAAATTAAATTTTCTATTCAAAATGTGATCCGTACGAACGGACGTTTAGGTAGATGCAACTGCAAAAAATCAATATTTTAATCATTTAAAAATCATAGTGTGAACAATTTAGGTTCATAAAATCTGATTCTTCGAAGTGATCTTTCGATGGACATTAAATTTTTATAGTTGGGAGAAAAGGGTAAATTCATAAACACATCACTGCAATAAAGATGCCTAAACAATATTAAATCGTTTACAAATGCAAATAATTGGCAACATTTCAATAAAGATCAAAACATTGCCCTGAAGTAACTTTAAACGTTTACAATCGTACGTTGGATGGAATATTTTATTTTACTTTTGCAATGCAAAGAAAAGTAATTATAGATTTATTTTAATGAGAATAAGTAGTAAACATACAAATAAAACAAAATGTAAGATTTTTATGTTTTGGAATGTATTAAATGCAACAAATTTGAAGTTTTAATTTTGGAAGCAAATATTTTTTTGTCAACAACACAAAACCAACCCTTGAGCGTTTTTTAATAACCGAAAAATCCAGGTTTTTTTGACAGCTCTTGGGGCTGTCAAGAAATATTTTACAAAAGCCATGAACTGTTGTAAAAAATTGGTTTTAAATTCAAAATTACTAGGTACTTGTCCTAAGTATAAATTGTATTTAATGATTGTGTTTTAATAGTAGGTACATTCTTCTGGCAGAGGAGACTTTTTCATCAAAATTTGATCCGACTGCATGGTTGTATTGACATCATGTTGCAATATTTCACTAAAGACCAAAGATTAAAAACAACAGCTGTTCTAAGACAAAAAAGATGGTTCCAATTTTAAATGTCTTTGAGTGAGCAGTCTGTATGCAAAAAAGTATACATTAGAAAATGAAAGAAAAAAAAATATTGAAACATTAAATTGTAATAAAAGTTAAATTTTCTAGTTATCATACCATCACTACTATCATCTTCCATTCCTCGTTTTGTGGTCTTCTTTGGACCACTATCACTATCGCTACTACCATCACCTGAATCACTGCCAGTGAATTTATCACTTATAATTAGTCAGCCATCTTCAGCTGTTTTAAAGCCCCCCTATTCTTTTCTGTTTGCTTTTTCTTAATTGAAGTTTTCGTTGCAGAAGAAGATATGCTTGGTTTGTTTGCTAATAAAATATAATATTTAAATTTATATTATTTAAAAAAGCCATAATTAATCTTTACTCGATCAGAACGTTTCCAATCGATTTAATATCAGCTAAGTCAACAATGTCTTATGTTTCCTCACGAATATAAGTCTCTTGTTCTTTTTTGGATTTCTTTTTAGATTTACCACTTTCCATCTCAACACCACTGTTCATTTCTTGTGGCAAATCCTTCTCCGAATCGAAAAGTTTTGTACCAATTGCTAAAGCAAATGCATCATGAACAAGTTTGGCGCTATCACCGATGAATCAAGACTAGCTATGGTCCAGCCAGCTTGAAAAAAGTTGACTTTGCTTGGGTGGCACAAGTTCTCGCCAAAAGGGTCCAGGTGGAACATAGAAAGGAACACTCTTTGATGGATGAATTCCCAAGTTCTTGAAGTTGAAGAAACTCAATAACATTTCAGACCCAATAGGGAAGAGTTTTGTTAACTTCAATTTTGTCCGTACTGTCTTTAATCGAGTAGCTCACAATTTCATCGCGTGGACATACGAAGCGCTTCTTCTAGTAACGATTTTTCACCATCTTCTTCAGCGATGATTAGTATAAATGTTTTAAAAGAATGAAAGTTCTTATAGAAATACATAAAAATGTTTATTAATTGTGCAAACTAGACAAACAAAAAAAGGAGAACTGTCAAAACAAATAAATTCACCTCGGTTCCCCTCTCAATTTTACACGGATACGAATCGAAATTACAAATACAACAATGTAAACAAATGGGTGTTGGAGGGTAAAACGTACGAAAGTTTCCCATCTTTATATTCTTAATCTTTGTTAAAAACTAACACTAAAATAAAATTATTTACATTGAGAATAAAATTTCTTTTGAAGTTAGAGCGAGAGCTCAGTACTTTTACTATATATGCAATGCATACATTATGTTTAAATTATTAACACTTATAAATGTTATGTTTAGATAGCTTGATAGAGCGAGACCGCCCTAGGACTATACGTAAATAATTAATTATTAAGTTTTCAATGAAAATTTGAGTGAAACAAAGTATATTACATTAGAATATCAAAACGATAAAGTGAAACTATCACAGTATACTTAAATATTTGAACACTTTATATGTATGAAGACAGATACACTACTGTTGCACGCTGGATTGTCACGTTATGAACTTGTTGTTGTCACGTTATAAACTTTACTGTTGTTGTCGATGCCTGATGTACCGTTGGGTATCTAGCAGTAAAATATTAGCTGGGCGGGAAGTTTTCGTCCATAGATGTCGTTATATGGAGCGCTTTTGTACTTCTCTCACAAAATGTTACTTCCTGGCTCCGTTAATGTGTTAACAGTGAGAAAAAAAAATGGCTGGGCGGTGAGTCACCATCCTGGCCATTGCTGGTTGTTTGGAGCGCTGTTGAACACCAGTCCCAAATGTTGCTTCCTAGCTCCGTATTTGCTGCTTTTTTTAGCAGTCCGAATTACTGGGGGACAAGCCACCCTTTTGGTGAGGATGCAATGTGCTTTTTTGACATAAACGTCAGAGGGAACAACAACATCTCTCATGACCCAAGTGAGCCATCTGTGAGTCACTATGTAAACAAACAACCTGGTTTAGGTCCCAACCGTCTGCCATTAATTTAATTTCAATTTAAACATTTTCTGTTATAATATTACAGGTCTAAAAAATTAAGTTGCTTATGCCAGAATTTTTTAAATTAGTTTTAAGTTATGATGTTTTTATATTATTAGAGACGTTTGTGGAAGAAGGTAAAGAGTTACAATATTTAAAATATTTTGAAGGTTTTAATTTGAAATGGATACCGGCTATTAGAAATAGTAGACTTGGTCGAGCCAGCGGTGGCATCCTGTGTGGGATTAAAAACAACATTTCCAAAAATCTAACTTTTAAAACTAATGGAAGCAAAATTGTATTAGATTTTATCATAAACGCGAAACATTTTATTAGTGGATGTGGATGGAGTTCTGATTTTGAGGAACTTCAAAATTTTCTCTTAAGTCAAAATAATGAAAATATTTTAATAATTGGGGACTTAAACAGTCGAAGAGGTGACTTCCAGAACTCTCCTTTTATAAGTTGTGAACATTTTTTAACCAAGAGAAGCTCTTTATATGAGTGCATTAATGTGTTAACAGTGAGAAAAAAAATGGCTGGGCGGTGAGTCACCATCCTGGCCATTGCTGGTTGTTTGGAGCGCTGTTGAACACCAGTCCCAAATGTTGCTTCCTAGCTCCGTATTTGCTGCTTTTATTAGCAGTCCGAATTACTGGGGGACAAGCCACCCTTTTGGTGAGGATGCAATGTGCTTTTTTGACATAAACGTCAGAGGGAACAACAACATCTCTCATAACCCAAGTGAGCCATCTGTGAGTCACTATGTAAACAAACAACCTGGTTTGGGTCCCAACCGTCTGCCATTAATTTAATTTCAATTTAAACATTTTCTGTTATAATATTACAGGTCTAAAAAATTAAGTTGCTTATGCCAGAATTTTTTAAATTAGTTTTAAGTTATGATGTTTTTATATTATTAGAGACGTTTGTGGAAGAAGGTAAAGAGTTACAATATTTAAAATATTTTGAAGGTTTTAATTTGAAATGGATACCGGCTATTAGAAATAGTAGACTTGGTCGAGCCAGCGGTGGCATCCTGTGTGGGATTAAAAACAACATTTCCAAAAATCTAACTTTTAAAACTAATGGAAGCAAAATTGTATTAGATTTTATCATAAACGCGAAACATTTTATTAGTGGATGTGGATGGAGTTCTGATTTTGAGGAACTTCAAAATTTTCTCTTAAGTCAAAATAATGAAAATATTTTAATAATTGGGGACTTAAACAGTCGAATAGGTGACTTCCAGAACTCTCCTTTTATAAGTTGTGAACATTTTTTAACCAAGAGAAGCTCTTTAGATGAGTGCATTAATGCAAACGGAAAAGGTTTAATGGATTTCATTGTGGACTTTTGGTTTTTCGTTTTAAATGGTTGTTCAAAGAGTGATAATATCGGTAATTTTACATTTATATCGGCTCAGGGATGTTCTGTTATTGACTTTTGTCTTGCAAAGGGGGAGTGGCTTCAAGTTATCAATAATTTTGAAATACTTCCGGCTAATTATTCAACGCACCTACCCATCTTTTTGTCGTGTGTTTTTGAAACTCATGAAAGTGATATCCGACCTCAAACTGAAAATGTCAACAACAGGATTCGATGGGTTGAACGAAAATCAGATATTTATAGAAGTAATCTAAATGAGCATGCAATGAACTTCTCAAATCAAGCTATAAGTACAGTAAACGAAGCAACAAATTTAGTTCTACAAACTATAAGACAATCTGCAGTCACCCGCTCAAACAATGATCGTTATACTTTTAAATGTAGTTGGTATGATGAGCAATGTAGAAAAAGTAGAAAAGATCTTTTCGGTTGCTCAAACTTTTCAGAAATACAAATAATGAAGCTTTTAAATCACTGTATCTGCAAGCAAATAATGCTTTCAAAGAATTATGCAAGAAAAAAAGGAACTTTTTTTAAGAAAATCTGCATAGAATCTTCTTGAACGCTGAGATTCAAAAGTTTTTTGGAATAATGTTCGAATCTTAGGAGACCGTAATAAGTCGACAGTATCATATATTAGTGTTGAAATGCTAGCATCGCACTTTGAAAAACTTTTGTTACAAGATCCTTTCCAAACGTCTATAAGTTTTGCTCTTCCATTGATATATATTGAGGAATTGGCTGTTCCTTTCTCAATGTTAGAACTTCTTGCTGCGCTAAAAAAATTGAAAAACAATAAAGCTTCCGGAACAGATGGCATTCCATCCGAGTTCTATAAGAATGCGACTTCCCAGTTTTTGGAACACATTTTTATTCTGTTCAATAAAATGTTCGATGAGGAAAGTTATCCAGATATTTTTAGGTCTTCAATGATATCTGCGATTCTTAAAAAGGGTGACCCTAATTTTCCCGAAAATTATAGAGGAATTTCTGTTCTCAGTTCTCTCCGAAAACTATTTACAAAATTCTTTTCTTCAGGCTTGTTAACGAAATAACGAAATAACAAAAAAAAGCTGCTTTCAGGCTGGATTCCTAGCTAATCTCTCGACAATCGACCAGATCTTTACTCTTACTAGTGTAGATAGACGTTTTATAGAGAAAAATCAAATCTGTATGCATTTTTTGTAGATTTTAAGGCAGCTTTTGATACCGTTAATAGGAGATCGTTATTATTTAAGCTCGCAGCTATAGGGGTATCGACTAAATTCATAAGAACTTATGACCAGCTTCTTTCAAATACGACTGCTTGTGTATCTAACGGTAGTAATCAGTCGAAACAGTTTAGATCTGATGCCGGTGTCCCACAGGGCTGCATTTTAAGTCCTCTTATATTTTCGCTTTTTATAAATGATATTGAAGATCATATCCCTGGCGGTGTTACTTATGGTGATCTACAAATCAAAGTTTTGCTTTATGCGGATGACCTTGTTATTTTAACTGATAACGCGGTAACACTTCAGCTCCAAATAAACAAGCTAAACAGTACTGTGATATCTAGAACCTCAAAATAAATACATCTAATTCTAAAATAATGGTTTTTAGATCTCAGAACCGTAGTGCTCGAAATGACCCTACGTGGACCCTCAGTGCCTCCAATTTAGAAGTTGTGACTGAGTACAAATACTTAGGATATCTAATAACACACAATTTAAATCTGCGAGCGCACATAAAAGATAAACTAGCTGTATCAAAGGCAGCAATTAATTGTATGTGGTCAAATTTCTTCAACAACAAAAGTATAGACCCGGCTTCAAAATTCAGGGTGTTTGATGCAACCGTTAGAAGCTGCTTTTGCTATGGTAATGAACTCTGTTTGGGGGAAGCCAACTACTTTAGAGATGAATTTACTGTTTGGAAGATGAGTTTGATTTTTAAAGCTCGCACAGAATTGCTAGAGCTCAATTATAGGCCTCACAGAAACGATATTAGTCCCCACTGCACATTGTGTAATCTGAATCAAATTGAAAACATCTTCCACTTTTTGGCAATTTGTCCCATCTTACAAGAAATCCGGCGACTATACTTCAACAAGAGTTATCTGTCGCTAGAAGAATGTTTAAGTGTTCTGAACGGAGAGAGTGTTTGGAAGCTGCTTATTCGGTTTATCTCACATTCGGTTGAGTATAGAAATACATACGTGAATCTATTTTAGGTACATACCTATAAAGATAAAATCTGATTTAATTTTGTTTTAGCTAAACTAAAAGCCTGATTTTTGAGGATAAAACTTAATCTAATTTTGTTTTAGCTAAACTAAAAGCCCTTTTCAATTTAATTTCGTTTTAGCTAAACTAAAAGCCCGCGATACCAGTTGATATTTTCAAGTCTTTAACTGCTTCCATAGTCTGTTTTGTTTTAGCTAAACCTAATTTATTAAATGTAAAATAAAGCCAAACTTTTGTCTTAAAAATATGAATAATATTGTTACTTACTTTATTAATTTCGTTTTCGCTAAACTAAAAGCATATAAATTTAAGTCCTTTGTTCTAGATTATGTTATATTTATTTTTTTTTTTTTTGCTTCCTAATTTCTATTCTTTTGTCATAAATCTTGTTTTAAGCCACTTTGTTTTATTTTTATTTTTTTATACATTTTCTCTCAAATTATATAGATATATATTTAATTAACCGGCAGACGGCTTAGGGCCATGCTTGTATATCTTTTTAACTTTAAGTTTATATTCTTCTGAAAAAAAAACAATAAAGATAATAATAATAATAATAATAATAATAATAATAAGATATAAACAAGATTACCAAAGAACTTAGTTTTATATTGAAGTTGTTCTTTATTTAATTTGTTGGTAACTCCAGTAAGGGTTTTAAATAAAGAATTCGAATGTTTTAAATAACAGTTATTAATTAATCAGTTTATAAAAAAAAAAAAGAAAACTTTTACACTAAGAAATATAAGTGGAAATAAATGCGCTGCGTGAACTTTCTTGACCTCGAGACATTACTTGGAGTTCTGTCAGTAAAATCCTAAATCTTGACTTCCAGACTCCAAACGTTCGTTGAATTGTGTTGCGAGTGGCTATGTGAGCAATGTTGTAATTTTCTTCAGAAGCGCCTGTTGGATTCAGAACAGGTGTGAATAACCGATTGGTGCATGCATAGCCACCGTCTCCTAAAAGCCGTCCCCGGAATTCTCCACTACCTACGCATTCTTTGATCCTGCTTTCGTTGTAAATACGAGAATCGTGCGTACTAGAACGCCAATGACAAACAATGTCCCTTATTAGCATTTTTAATAAATTTTGTTTACCTGCACATTAATGGAGTAGTATCCTTTACGGTGACATACATAGTATTGACTATTTTCTCCTGCCTGCTTTGGAATTCTTATATGGGTGCAGTCTATTGCTCCTATAACATTTGGAAATCTACGGATACTTTTAAATGCTTCTATTACAGCTACTTGCTCAACAGTTGTCTGGGGCATTTTAATCAATTGTCTAGCTTTCGAAGCAAAAGCTATTGCTGCAAGAGTAGATTTAATGATTCGTGGATATCAGAGGCATTGTCTTGAATCTTTTAAATATTAAATTTTAGTTTAGTAGATTAAAAGTTCACTAAAAGATATTCCTCTTACCTCATTGCGGCCCCAGTATCTTAAAGCAGCCATAACTTGTAAGTGCGCAGGAATGTGTCCACCTCTTCTGTCACCGTTAAGGTCTGTTCTAACAATATCTATCAGCTTTAACATATTTTCTTTTGAAAATCTATATTTTTTTCTGAAATCAACTTCAGTGAGTGCAGTCAATGGGTCACCTTTATCGCCTTTTATATATTTTTGTTTTTCTTCTGGGTATAGTTTCGTTGTCCAGCATATTTAATCGGTCTAAAAAATCAAAAAATGCGTTTGCCATTATTTTTTCTCAATTTAAAAGATTTAATGGAAAAAAGAAAACAACTAAAACTTTGCACTTCACTTCAATATTTTCGATAAAAAAACAAGCAAAACAAGACGAATCTAAGCTAAGCCACCTCACTGATCTCAATATATACCTGGATAGCGGATGCATATACAAAAGATGAAGCAATTTGAAGATGTGTTATATTATGAAAAAGTCCCCAAATTTGTATAACAGTATACCACTATAACAGTTTAACAAATGTCACAATTGACAGTACTCAAAAATGTGGTTGTTTGTTTAGTTTTCTGTTTTTAGAAAACATATTATTTTTATATTATTTATTTACGTTGTTTTTACATCTTTTGATTTATATTATTATTAAAATTAAAATGTCTTCTAATAAAGATAATCTTTTACAAACATTTATAAGCATCTGTGATAAAGTAGCAAATGTTTCAAGTTACATTAGTAAATCTAATATTCTTCAGGAATTTTTTCAAAAGGTAAATAGAAAATGTTTATTAACTTATTTACTTTTTGTTTGGTTTTAGGTTTCTAGTGGCAAAGGCTTCAAAGGTGATATCCATCTGTGGATAAATATGCTCCTACCCACAGCTAGTCAAAGAGTCTACAATTTACAAAACAAACAAATCATTAAACTTTTTTCCAGAATTTTCCGTACGAATGTAGAAGATATGTTGGTCGATTTAGAGCAAGGTATGTTCCGAAAGATTGTAATAAAATTTATGTTAATAAATTCAACTTAAAGGTGATGACTCTGAAACTATTCGCAAATACTTTGAGTTATCAAAAGGAGTCACTCCAAGCACGTAAAGTACTCTAACTTTACAACAAGTTGAAGACACTCTTATTAATCTAACAACGTCAGGAAAAGAAGATTATCAAGTTGATATTTTCAGTATATTATGTAAAATGGCAACCGCTGAAGACTTGAAAATGGTAAGTTCTAAAAATCATTCTCTTTGCAAAAATCATCATAACATTTTTCACCATTTTAGGGTAATTCGCCTGATCAAACAGGACTTAAAGATAAATGCCAAAGGAAGACATGTATTAGATGCCTTTGGTCCAGATGCATATCCCGCGTATCAGTCCTCACGAGATCTAGATGCGGTTGTTGATCAATTTGCATCAAAAACTGCTGCCAAAAGTCCACTGAAGGGTAAAAAGGTGAAAAAGATGATATATTAAGTAACTATTGAAATTCCGTTTACTATTCTAACATCCTTTCATAGACAGCTGCAGGATCTGTTAATGTCAAACTCATGACTATTTAATCAGCCCAATGATTGCAAATGCCTGTAATTCAGTTGATACTGCTTTTAAGAAAAACCCTGAGGGACTGTTTAGCGAAATAAAATACGATGGCGAACGAGTTCAAATTTACAAACAAGGAAATTAATATCGTTTCTTCTCGAGAAATTTAAAGCCTGTTTTTTTATAGTAACAGTAACAGTAACAGGGGAACATGTTATTTTGGTATTTTTCGGGCATATCGCCGACCCCAATGTATATTTATGATGTATATTTATAAATCTTATATTAAATATAGCATACGTAAAGCAAACAAATGCACTTTTATTTGCATTTCTTAGGCCACCAACAAAAGAGGACCTTGTGCGTAATCTACTATTTGCATCATTACATTTTGAATCTCCAAAAGCAAATATCATATCAAAATGTCTTAATACTGCTTATAAATTATCTTAGGTATACAGTTTTTTGTATTTTTGTCTGAAACCAAAATGAAATGATGCAATCAGTAGCGCTAACTTATTTAGAGCCAGGAAGTGCAAAAATTTTATCTCTGAGTCAAACCGTTCGGGCATGGCACCAAAATATGTTTAAGACATTACCTAAATTTTCATAAAAAAATAGAAATGAACGAAAAACTGGGTAATGTCATGAACATATTTTGGTGCCATGTCCAAACGGTTTGACTCACAGACAAAATTTGTGCAATTCCTGACTCTAAGTAAGTAAACGCTACTATTTGCATCATTACATTTTGAATCCAGACAATATTAACAAAAAAAGTTACTGCAAAAGCAAATATCACATCAAAATGTCTGAGTACTGCTTATAAATTATCTTAGGTATACAGTTTTTTGTATTTTTATCTGAAACCAAAATATAATGATGCAATCAGTAGCGCTAACTTATTAAGAGTCAGGAAGTGCACAAATTTTGTCTGTGAGTCAAACCGTTTGGACATGGCACCAAAATATGTTCATGACATTACCTAAATTTTCATAAAAAATTAAAAATGAACGAAAATTTAGGTAATGTCATGAACATATTTTGGTGCCATGTCCAAACGGTTTGACTCACAGACAAAATTTGTGCACTTCCTGACTCTAAATAAGTTAGCGCTACTGATTGCATCATTACATTTTGGTTTCAGATAAAAATACAAAAAACTGTATACCTAAGATAATTTATAAGCAGTACTCAGACATTTTGATGTGATATTTGCTTTTGCAGTAACTTTTTTTGTTAATATTGTCTGGATTCAAAATGTAATGATGCAAATAGTAGCGCTTACTTATTTAGAGTCAGGAATTGCACAAATTTTGTCTGTGAGTCAAACCGTTTGGACATGGCACCAAAATATGTTCATGACATTACCCAGTTTTTCGTTCATTTCTATTTTTTTATGAAAATTTAGGTAATGTCTTAAACATATTTTGGTGCCATGCCCGAACGGTTTGACTCAGAGATAAAATTTTTGCACTTCCTGGCTCTAAATAAGTTAGCGCTACTGATTGCATCATTACATTTTGGTTTCAGACAAAAATACAAAAAACTGTATACCTAAGATAATTTATAAGCAGTATTCAGACATTTTGATATGATATTTGCTTTTGGAGATTCAAAATGTAATGATGCAAATAGTAGATTACGCACAAGGTCCTCTTTTGTTGGTGGCCTAAGAAATGCAAATAAAAGTGCATTTGTTTGCTTTACGTATGCTATATTTAATATAAGATTTATAAATATACATTATAAATATACATTGGGGTCGGCGATATGCCTGAAAAATACCAAAATAACATGTTCTGTGCTGTAATTCAAAAACTACCAGCCCTATATGCCTGATTTATACATTTTCTCACTCGTTATAACGTCAGGTACAAACTTGCATTCAAAGTTTTTCCTGTTAGTCAATATATAAAAATCTGATATTCAAAAGTTATAGTAGTACTAACAATTTCATAGCAGCATGAAGTAATAACAATTTAAAGTACTTTTGAATATAAGATTTTTATATATTGACTACCCGGAAAAACTTTGAATGCAAGTTTGTAACTGACATTATAACGAGTGAGAAAATGTATAAATCAGGCATATAGGGCTAGTAGTTTTGGATCTACAGTAGATACCATGCTCAGATTCTTTGAAATGTTCGTCAATACGTAAAATATTGTAGTAATATATACATGTTCTGTGCTGTAGTTCCAAAACTACCAGCCCTATATGCCTGATTTATACTTTTTCTCACTCGTTATAATGTCAGGTAAAAATTGCATTCAAAGTTTTTCCTGGTAGTCAATATATAAAAATCTGATATTCAAAAGTACTTGAAATCTTTAGTACTTCATGTTGCTATGAAATTGTTAGTACTACATATAACTTTTGAATATCAGATTTTTATATATTGATTACCCGGAAAAACTTTGAAAGTTTTTACCTGACTTATAACGAGTGAGAAAATGTACATATCAGGCATATATACATTTTCTCACTGAATCTGAATCTGGCTGTGACTGTTGCTGTCCAAACGCTGTGGGTGACATAGGTTCTGGTAAACTTGTTATGGGACTATCACGCTTTTGAAATTCCAATCCAGGTGGTGGACGAATGCCAGCAGCCCGTTGCCAAGAGGAAGTAGCATTGGCTGCCTGCTGGTATCCCATTGGATCCCAAGTTTGACCTGTAGCAGATCCACCATTACCATTTGACCAATTAGCTATTGGGCTCTTATGAGATTCTGTGTGGTGCTGCGGTTGCGAGGCAAAATATTCACTGCTCGAATTCCACTGGTTCTGCAAGTGTCCCGGCGAGAAGTCTTGGTCAGAGTTTGCATGGTTTCTTCCTGAAAATGTTTATTAGAAAAACATATTGATTTAAATAGAAAAAGGATACTAACCTAAGTACTGATTAAAAATTGATGGCATTACATTAGAAAAAAAACTTGAGTTGTTGCAAACGGTCGGCTCCAACACGGTAAAAGGTTCCCAGCTAGGAGTCGAAGCAGGCGAGCGCTTTGTCCCAATTGGCCCCAACTCATTGGAACATATTTTATGAATTCCATTCGAGTTGTTTGTCAAAGCGGAAGTTGGCACAATCATGCTGTATCCGAACGTTTCATCGTTTTTAAGATCAGCATCGTTTCAGTCGTTTCCATTATCCAGGGGCAAATATTCGCTCAATGGTTCCTCATAGTCCAGAGGTGATAAATCATTCAATGGTGTCTTTGCAGCAGCTATAACGTCTGAGAAACTTGCCTGCTGATTAGGATCCCACATAGGTATTGGTGCTGCACCACTATTTGCAACTGGTGAAGTGAAGTGGAATGCATTTGGCTTGAACTTGGATCCTTCAAATCAAATCGCTTTGATTGGCTACTTCCGTTTGACTGTTCTTTCTTGCGTTCACATCCAGGTGTTTTTCCGTATTTCTTACCACCACTGTGAGAGTTTCCCACAGGCGTTGAACTACCGTGTATGGATCTACTATCTATGTTCTGTACTTCAGGAGTTTTTTGTCCTTGGCCATAAATTCAATTGTCGCTGAGTAACTAGACTTGGGTTGAATAATTCGTGGCTTATGAACCCCTATCAACCTAAATACATGTTTATCTGTTAAGTAACAGTGCGGACATATCTCTACCACCTTCAAAGGAAGCGAAAGTTTTGTGTTCTTTGAAACCGTCAGATTTGATATGAAGAAGTCCACAAGCAGTGGCGTATCTGAAGGATTGTTTAGAACAATTTGTGCAACATAGACTTGGCCGATTTCAACGGTCGGTAGAGTTTGAACGCCACTCACTTATCTTGGCCAGATAATATCCACCGTTAAGTTGAACTTAAATAAGCGAACTTCACTGGTGTTCACGGTAAAGGTAATTGTCCTCAAGTAATACTTGAAGTGACGAAATATTTCAGCTCGTCTACGCAGCTCTGTTTCATCGAAATTTAAATGGCTCTCCAGTGAGGTGAACATGGGCGAGAGATTTTGATTGAAAGGGATGTAACATCGGGATTGACATAGGGATCTTGGATCGAAGTAAACATTTGTCACAGTATTTGGCATTATCCAAGTGCCCTCAGTTTCATTATCCTCGAACTGAAGGCCAGAATCACTGAATATAATTGAGTTAACTCTCATTGGTTTGATGAAGGTTGAGTGGAAGGATATTTCAGCGGAACAGCGTTTGCCCTGAAAAAAGATTAATACAAAAATCATGTAAGAACGAGAATCTTTAAATTATTTAATTCTTTTAATTTTGTATTTTTTATCACAGAAAAACCCACCTTGCTTTTAAATTGTTTGGTAAACATTGAAATATTTTTTTTTCCCAAAGTAGACGTCAAATTATGATAAAATCCACCATCTGTCATCTTCAATTTGCTTCACAAAAACTGTTATACATTGTATGGAATACGCTATCCAGTTATATATTGAGATCAGTGAGCCACCTACATTGGTCGTTTAAATTAATTCACAGTTGACAAACGTCATATAGCGCTATTCCGTGTTTATTAATAACGTTTTGACATTAGCTCCGGTGTTAACGATAACTCATCGATAAATCGCGTTTATTAATAAGGGTGTTTAGTATTTTAAGTAATAATTCGATTAAAAATAGTGGAAGTGTTAGTGTTAATACGAGATTGAAGTGCGAAATTGTACTCCGCCAGTACAAAATGCGATTGTTTTCCATCAAAGGATTTAGCTGTCAATTTTTTTCTTGATTCGATATTTTACTCTGACGTATTCGGAGACTTTCTATAGGGCTTTTTAGGTAACAACGATATATTTCTTTCTCGTTCTCACAGAATTGTCAAAAACAGCAGTATGATGAACAGCTGATTTTTTTTTTATCATTGTTGACAAATTGATTGAAAACAAAAGCGGGAATTTTAAAGATTTGTGCGCAAAAATTGTTGGTTTTGCTAATTAAAATAAATTTTTAAGCCACGGAAATCACAAATTTCACACAAAAAAGAATACCGCATTTAAAAATTATTTCCAAATTGTTTTCTTCAAGATCTTGAGTTTGACAGTTTGCAAAAAGCGCGATACAAATTTCAATCTGTCTTCGTCATAGTGTGAGCTGTCATAATTTTTGACAAGATGGTAAAACTCCCTATAGGGAATTTTACCATCTTGTCAAAAGAAAAAATGACAGCTCACACTATACAGATGACAGATTGAAATATGTATCGCGCTTTTTTCAAACTGTCAAATTCAAGATCTTACAGAAAGCAATTTGAAAATAATTTTTAAATGCGGTATTCTTTTTTGTGTGAAATTTATGATTTCCGTGGCTTAAAAATTTATTTTAATTAGCAAAACCAACAAATACATCTGTATATATAAAAGTGGCCGAAATAGTGACAAAAACATTATTAACATTAAAAACTATTGAACACAAAAACATTGTTAAGGTTGTTACTAATTTCCACTCTCCGTAATGATGATACAGGCTTCCAAAGGTTTCGCCAAAGCGATGCACAGATTTGTTCCACTGTTCGGTGAGATATGCCATCAGGTCACCAGTGGAACGATTGCTACGAAAGCCGTATTGCCGGTCATTTAAAAGCTTCCGATCTTCGAGATATTTCTTGAGCTGACGATTTATCAGCGTTTCCATGACCTTGGAAAGAAGGGACGTAAGTGCAATTGGTCGGTAGGAGGAGGGGGAGGAGGAATCACCTTTTTTAGGGACGGGCTGGACAAATGCTGTTTTCCATTTACTAGGAAAGATACCTGAACGATAGGAGCTATGGAAAAGCTTACGCAATGGTTTTGCCAGCGATGAAGAACACCTCTTCAGAAGTATAGGGGGTATACCATCCGGGCCAGCGGATTTGTGTATATCAAGATCTTGAAGAACTCTTGCTACTGTACGAGTGCGGAAAAATACCTGTCCCATAGAAAAATTAACGTTCTCAAGTACAGGAGGGACATTGTTGCTTGCAGGCAACGTAGAACTTGCAGCAAAATGAGCGGCGAGCATATTCGCCTTCTCTGAAGAGCTGACTATTGGATTATTGTCGACGATGAGCGTTGGAACTGATGATGACGTTGAGTTCTTGACGTTTTTTACAAATGACCAGAAGTTTTTACTGCCTTTGGGACATTGCAGAATTTTTTGCCGTAATTTCTGGTCATGTAAAAATTTCGTTTTGTGTATAACGGAGTTGCACGAGTTCCTAACTTGTTTATGTTTCTTCCGATTTTCCTCAGATGGGTTGGCTTTATAGGATCGGAAGCTTACTTCTTTCAACCTGATAGCTTCTTTACACTCTTCGGTAAACCAAGACTTTTCTTTTGGTTTGATACATTTTGTTCTGTGAGGGACAAAAGTTCTCATTCCAAGAAAAATCACTTCTGTAATCATTTCAGCACTGGCATCAATGTCATTATCGAGGAAGCATAATGACCAGTTAAAGTTGCGAAAGAAATTATTCAGACCGTCCCAGTTGGCTTTCTCGTATTGCCAAACGGTCCTAGTGGGAATTTTTTCTTTAACTGGATGGTTGGAGATCGAGAAATTAGCTGAAATGACACAATGGTCCGAGGTGCCAAATGGAGAAGTTACTTTAATAGTATATTTATCAGGGTGGGAAATAAGGAACAAGTCAAGAGTATGGGCGGAATGCCCATCAACATCCGGTATACGGGTAGGCTCATCGACAAGCTGAGTAAGATGGTTATACTCAGCAAAGATCTCGGTATACCTTCCTTCGAGTGTTGTCTGGCCAGAATAGCGGAGCCAACTTGAATTGTGTACATTGAAGTCGCCCGTAATCACGACTTCAGTGTGAGGACAATGGGAAACAATTCGGGAAATTGAATCTGACAGAACATCTAACTCATCACAAGTAGACATGCTGTCAAGATTCGGACTCCTGTAAATAAAACAGTAATGAATGATATGCTTGCGGACAGTGAATTTGAGCCACAGGAAATTAAAGTTCGTATTAGAACAATGCCCATATTGGGGAAGGCTCTGGCAAGCAATATCATTTCTAACATAAACGACAAGACCATGGTGGGAAAAAAGTAATGGCACTAAGTTATATCCAACCAAACAAAATTCTGATAAATCAGTATTCTGTCCAACCTGGGTTTCACTTAATGCCAAAACAGCTGGCCTGTATTGCACAGTATGGGCGTACACAGAAAAGAAATTCTTCCTAAGCCCACGAACATTTGAATAGACAACACAAAAATCACTTACCATTCTGAAAAACAAAACACAAAAAATCGACTTTGACGTACCTAAGTTCAACTGTGCAGTGTAGGCCCATATCAAATCAATGATAAACAAACTGTCCTAGGTGTTATGCCCATAAGACAGTTTGTACACGAAATTAATATATTTCGAAATTAATATATAATATATATAGATACAGATACAAAAAAACTGATAAACGCAATTTGACTATTTATTTATAGAAAACTTAAGTACCTTCCCCAACACAATGTACACATTGGCTCGTGTGACGAAAGTTCCAGCCATTTCCTTCAGCAATCCTGCGTCGAAGAGTCCTTCAGCTTTGCAAACACTGTTGCTGTTTTTGTTCTCCTTTCCCGTGCAGTTTGACTTATTTGAAAGTAAATACCTGTGGGTAATATAAGATGTTACATTTTTTGGAAATATCTTACTTTCATACGAAAACAGGTATGGATCTAATCGGCTCCTGTTTCCAACAATTGATAATTTAGTTTTATTCCTTTAGTTTTTTCTTCCAATATAAGTGGAAAGACAAATTCTCACAATGTTAAATTTATTTCTTAAAATTACTACACAATTTTCACAATTTTCGCGCTTTTGTTTTCAATCAATTTGTCAACAATGATAAAAAAAAATCCATACTGTATACTGCTGTTTTTGACAATTCTGTGAGAACGAGAAAGAGATATATCGTTGTTACCTAAAAAGCCCTATGGGGCATTTTACTATATTGTCAAAAAATAAATGACAGCTCACACAACACGGATAGGGCTTTTTAGGTAACAACGATATATCTCTTTCTCGTTCTCACAGAATTGTCAAAAACAGCAGTATGCCGAACAGCTGATTAATTTTTTATCATTGTTGACAAATTGATTGAAAACAAAAGCGGGAATTTTAAAGATTTGTGCGCGAAAATTGTGTAGTAATTTTAAGAAATAAATATAAACATTGAGAAAATTTGTCTTTCCACTTATATTGGAAGAAAAAACTAAAGGAATAAAACTAAATTATCAATTGTTGGAAACAGGAGCCGATTACTTCAAGGAGAGTATTAAGTTGGAAAAAGATAAACAACAGTATGGAACAAATTTCGATATTTATCGAAAATTGAAAATATTGGAAGAGATCCATACATGTTTTCGTATGAAAGTAAGATATTTCAAAAAAACGTAACATCACTATTTCGGCCACTTTTATATGTATATACAGATGTATTTGTTGGTTTTGCTAATTAAAATAAATTTTTAAGCCACGGAAATCACAAATTTCACACAAAAAAGAATACCGCATTTAAAAATTATTTTCAAATTGTTTTCTGCAAGATCTTGAGTTTGACAGTTTGAAAAAAGCACGATACATATTTCAATCTGTCTTCGGCATAGTGTGAGCTGTCATATTTTTTGACAAGATGGTAAAACTCCCTATTACAGATTTAAATTATGTATAGGGCTTTATTAGGTAACAACGATATATCTCTTTCTCCTTCTCACAGAATTGTCAAAAACAGCAGTATGCAGAACAAATTGCTTTCTGTAAGATCTTGAGTTTGACAGTTAGAAAAAAGCGCGATACATATTTCAATCTGTCATCTGTATAGTGTGAGCTGTCATATTTTTTGACAAGATGGTAAAATTCCCTATTAACGTTGGCTACTGGCAGTCCATATCTAATACGTCAACGGTCAATAATTTTTGGGGAGATTTTCTTGGCTTGGCAGAGTCGTTTATTTTCTTTATTTATTATTTTATGTTCAACCGCATAATTTTTTTTTAATTGAATAGTAAGTTTTGTTGTTGTTAAATTGAATTGTGTTAAACTATTGTTATCAAATCGGATTTGACAAAAGTTGTTTACCAAAATTATTTTTAGATAGGTGCGTGAGTACATATTATCAACAAGTAAATAGTTTTAAAAAATAAACAATAAAAAGCCTAAAAAAAAACCTAATGAAATATTATTAAGTGGAGTGTATATGAATGAAAATTAACAAGTAAAGTTAGGTGTATATTCTTTTGAAACTCATTTGCTTTTGTTAATATAGCACACACCATATTATAAAATACATATTGGTGAATGGGACTTATGTTACTTATACTGTTTAAAATAGCTTGTGGGGTATCTGCGGCAAAACCTTGAAGACACTTAGGCCGTGTACGAACAGCGTTAAAATTTTATCCTCTGGCTAATTTTTGACGTTCAAGTTGAGGTGAATAAATGTTTAGCTTTTTGATGTGCGAACTGGATTAAATGGGATTTTTAACCCTAATATATTTTTTAAATTTCCCTACAAGAATTGAAAAATTTCCCTTCTTTTGCTTGAATACGTGGAAATATACCAAACTGTTTTAAGGTTAATTTATAAATATAAGTCTTCGACTAAAATGTTCGGTGTTTTAATTTGTATTTGTAAAAAAACGTTCAATTTTATAATACTTTGTTGGTGAAACTAACTAAGATTTCCGCACAAAACCAAGTCAGATAAATGCAAAGTTGTAATTTCGGAAATCAAAAGTTTCGCAGTACTCAATATTTTATGTTTTAGCTATTATAAATTACATTTTTGTAAGGAAAAAATTATAATTACTTTCGGCTGATGTAAAAATACAATTTCTACAACCACAACCTCTCCGCCCCTTTGCTATTAGGAAAAAACTGCAAGAAATCGTCACTTTTTTGCTTATTTCGACTATAATTTCTTTCTTGTAGGTACATTTTGTCGAAACAAAAAACTAATAACGAAACTAGTAGAAAACAAAATTTCCAACAAGTGTGATATAGAAAGTTTATTTGTATGATCGATGATTCATCCAAAAGAACCCAAAAGTTGGTATTTTCAAAATATTGAGTTTCTTTGACTTTTAAAGCGCAATAAATTCGTGATGGTTGATTTTAGTGAGAAAGTTTTCATTATCAATCTTTTGGATAATTCAATTTAACTATCCTATTCAACTTTTTATTTCGGGAACGATATAATGGAATCAGGATTGATTAAAAAAAGTATATTATAAAACATGCTTATTAAGTGGCTCTATTTGTTTTGCGTTTAGTAATTAGTTTTTTTTTTATAAAATGCACCAGAAAGAAGTTATAAGTTGAATAAGCCGATTTTTTGCAGTTTTTCCTAATAGCAAATGGGGCGGAGGAGGTGTGGTGTGGAAATTGTTTTTTTTTATCACCAAACATCCTATACAACATATCAAAAATTTAGAACTACCCGACCTTTTGTAGGTTAAATTCTCTTTATTTGATGTACTATAAAATTCTCTAAAAAAAAATAAAAACGCAAATTTGAGATTTCGAAAACAAATTTATTAATGATTTGCAATTTCATAATAGTGGCTATTCTAAATTGTGTTTTGTTAAAGAAATAAAATAGAACTACTCTGTAAAATAATTAAAATTATGGGAAATTTTAAACGCGGTACAAAACACTGGTTTGGCAGCTGAACTAAAAAAAAAACAAATTTGTTTCACAATAAATAGGAATGTAAAAAAGTATTATCGGTTAATTTAAGTAATTGTTCGTTCATAACACAATTATATTAAGCGGAATTCACAAAAACACAAACGGGAAATGCAATTAAACTAATACAACAAAACACACGTCACACTGGTTTTCGGTAGCGGAACTTCCAAAATAAAAATAAATTTTTTTTTCACAAAATAGAAATGTAAAACATCGGTTACTTATTATTTGTTCGTTGAATATTAGAGTTATATAAAACACACACGAAAAATTCGATATTAGTCGAACAAACAAAAATAAATGCGAATGAAAGCAATGGAACAATCAAAACAAAAAAATTACGCCGACTATCTCACTCACTCCTTCATAGGCATAGAAAATTATCCACTATCTAAAATTTTAGCCTGCTCCAGAGCAGGCTAAATTTTTGAAGTTTATATTCACCACACTAGTGTCATAATTTAGCCAATGGATAAAATTTTAACGCTGTTCGTACACGGCCTTAGAAAAACAAATCTATTGAAATGGTGAACAATCAAAATCCTAACTGTTATTTGGGGTTATAGTTACTATACGGCATGTTATACATTCGTAACAAAGTAAAAGAAATTAAAATCACATAGCATTATTATCTACGATTATAGAGAAGAATAAAAAAGTTCAATAATTCTGTATTTCCTGGGTAATATAGAATCGGTTCTGTATTACCTATAGTCTAAAAGGCTGAGCCGATTTTCTTAAAACATTAATTTTTGGTTCGTCGGCACGACCGAAGCCTTGAATCAGAAGGCTTCTGAAACCATTAGCTTGCCACTCATAATTTATAATGACAGTTCTTCTCCTAAAGAGAAGAAAAAAATCCTGGATTTTAATTCAGAATTAATTCCAGATCACATTCACGTTTTTAAACTTCAAGATAATATTATTGATCATTTCTGCGGTCTGCGCATTTGATATTTTATCAAAGTTTGTTGAAATTTAATGAAAAATAAATTGTTTATATACTCAGTTAATGGAGTGAAAAAGCCAATAAGTAGTTTCAAGGGTAGCGTTGCAATTTTCAATTCATTTGTATTTTGATATTCCCAAAGAGGCATACAAAAAGTGAAGCAAAACGAACTCGACGTAAAATTAGCGTTGGTTTTTCACCACTACAATGACAGTGTACCTGTGCAATTTTCAATTCATTTGTTTTTTGATATTCCCAAAGAGGTAGACAAAATGTCTAAAAGCTTCCCGGGATAACCACCCGAAAACGACACTTGTACTTGTGCAAAAGTCTTCAAATACGTACTTACCTACCTATACCTACGGTAAAATTCTCGGGATAACCACCCTAGAATACAAATGAATAGAAAATTGCATTGAATATATTCTCTAAACTATTTATTATCTTTTTCACTATATATAATATCAGCTAGACTCCAGAAATCGATTGAAATTAAACCGAAATCGAACTTGAAAAACGAGTGAATTCAATTTCAGTGTTCCACATTTCGACCGTTCTGGCAACTCTGAATGTTTATAATAAGTGCTGTTCCATGTTCGAATGTTTATAATAAGTTTTGGTTTTATATGTCGTAATGTTTCATTATAGAATTTTTTGAATAGTAATTGTTGTTTTTGATGAGATTTTGGGTTAGAGAAGAGATGGGTAAGAGATTTGGGGTGGGTGGGAGGCTATTTGGAGATGGTGTAGATGTAGGGGTGTTGGTATCGTTTGAATGTGTTGTTTGTTGTTATGAAAGAGTTGCTTGTTTTTGTGTTGGTTTGTGTGTTTGGGAGGGATAATAAAGGTGTATTGGGTTGTTGGGAGGAGTCTGTACCTATTTGTGAAGCGTTTGATGGAATTGTTTTTTGAGAGTGAGAATGAGAATTAACAGAATAAACGATCTTTTCTTGTGTGATATTGAGGTTTGTTTCTTGTGAATTTGAACTATTAATAGGGGTTTGGGTGTTTGTTGGCGGTGGAGCAGTATTCAATGCGGTAGCTTGGTTAGAGTTGTAGGATGTATTCGAGATTCTGTTTTTGATTATTTCTGGCAAAAGGATGTTTTTTTGGAGCTTCTAGTTGATGTAGCGTTGGGTTATTGTTAAAGATTTGCCAGGCTTCCCGTACCGTGCAGCGACGTTTGGCTTTTATTCTATTTACCGATTTGTGTAGTAGGAATGAGGGTCAGGAGGGATCATAAGCGGTATGGGAGTCTACGTTACAGTTAATGCAGTATATTCTGTTACATTCATCGTGAGTTGGAGGTAGACAGCATTCTTTGCAGATAAATGCGTTTGTACAACGTTTTTTTGTGTGACCCAGTTTTTGACATGAAATGCATCTCATGGGGATGGAGTAATATTCCTCTACTTTGCAATTTAACCACCCTATTTTGATATCTGTTGGTCGGCGAATGACATCGAATGTGAGAATTGCTTCACCAGTAGATATAAGGTTGTCTTTTTCTTTTTTAAGAATTTTCCTTACTTCTAGGACTTTTTGATTTTTAAGTTCACTGAGGAGTTCTTCTTCGGCTATGTCAACTATAAATTTAGAAAATATTCTACCTTGGACGGAATTTAGTGTAGTGTGTGTTGAAATTTTTACGGGGATAGAGTCGATATGCTTCGCTTTAAGGAATTTATTCGCTATTGCATGATTCGTAACTTTTACTAAAAGATCACCTGATCGCATGGGCTTCACCTCTAATATCTCTTTTGAGATGTATTCCAAACCGCGGTTAATTGGGAAAGGATTGTAAGATGCGTGTAGTTTCGAGTTTTCACCATCTTTTACGTTTCCAGAAATAACAATAAAACGGGGGATATTATCGTCGTTGTATGCCATTGTAGGTATTTGAGGGAAGTCTTCGTTGTTTTTTTTGCGTTTTGTTGTATTAAACCGGTTTAAAGAGGCATCGGGGTCGAGCGCTATAAACCGGTTTTTTTGAGGGGGGTTCGTACCCCCTTTCATTTTGTTATTTAGTTTTTTTGCACTGTTTTTTTTTTTTATTTTCAAATTTTTATATTCAAATCTTTCAATTTTTTTATGTTGTATTTGTCAGAGATGATGTTTTGTATAATTGTATTTGGACAAGTTATAACATGGAACATTCATCGACGATGCTACTGGTCGAAGTGGTAGACCTGTATTGTGGATCTTGGGAAGTCCGTATAGTTTTTGGGGCTGTTGCTGCTGAGCAGTGTAACAGATTTTTATCCCAGCGATCGATGTACGCATTTTTGAAAAGTTCATGTATGAGTTTATTATTTGTTGTTTGTAGTCTTGTTGTTGGATCGACTTTCATCGCCTTGTATGTGTTTTTGTCATCAAGGAGTTCAACCATTTTTTGTTCATAATCTTTTTTGTACATTACTACTGTTTTATTTCCTTTGTCTGCTTTGGTGATTATGATACTTTCTTTGTATTTTTTTAAAAATTTCCTTGTTATTTGGTGTGTTTTAAGAATAAATTTTTCCTTGGGTGTGTTTTTTCTTTTTCTTTTGTATTCTGATATTTTATTAGCAATTTTGGATCTGGTCACATCTTTTTCGGTGTCATTTTCTATTGTTTGGATAGTTTGTTCTATGTCAGCTATGATATTTATAGGTGAAAAGTTGGATGAGTTCGCATTGCCTGAATTTGTCCCCTAATGAATGTAGCCACTTTACATTTGTTTTATTGACAAACCATTCTTCGTTCAATGTTATTCCTAGTTGGTTAACTTGTGTTTCCTTTAGTCTTTAAATGTTGGAAGAGTGTGTTTGTTTTGTTTGTGTGGATATATGGTTGTATAAATGTGTTTGTTTTTCGACAAATGTTCTGTATTCGTTCTCACTGAGTATGGTTTTCATTTTATTGTTTGTATGAAATACATTTCTCTTTATTGTCTTTATGTTGAGGTTAGTTTGTGTTATTTCTAGGTTTAAAATTTTGCGGTGAAGATATTTTTCCATTTTCCTTAGTTGGTTTATTATTCTTTTTGTGGTACATAGTTGTCTTAATTTTGATGTTGTGTTATTAAGATGGCTAGGAATAATTTCATAGTCTCTACACGTTAGTAAATAGCTTAACCTTTGTTCTTGTTTTGCAAGCCTTTGTTTTTCTGTAGTGTATAAGTGTGATACATGCTTCGATGTCATATTTAAACTTAATATGCTGAAAAAAGTTCTTCATTTTATATTTTTGATGATTGAATTTCAATAATACTGATGGTTTCGGAGGGCCTTCTGATGATATTTATATTGTTTTGTGTATTTGACCAATTATTTTTATAATTTAAAGATGGTGATATTTTGGCTCTTTTGGTCTTTTTGAAGTTTAATGCGAATAAAAAAAAACTATTCCATTATTCTCCCAACGTTTCGTAAGAATTCCTTACTTCTTCAGGGGATATTTATAATTCAATCTGTTAAATGTAAAATACAAAATAAAACCAATTGGTAGGTAGGTACAATTTTCAAAAACAAATTATCTTATTACTAACTAAATCGTATTATATCTGCTATTTTACTTCCACTATTACATCAATTCTTACGAAACTTTGGGAGAATAATAATAATGTTAAAAATTAAATATATAGTTTAAATATTATATGCGCAAACCGAAAAAATGACAATTGAACTGAAATTGTGTTATTATTATTATTGTTATGATTTATTAACAAGTAATTAAAGTAATAATATTAAAAATTAAGGATAAGCTGCGGAGACTATTGGCTCTAATGTGGATTTCGCTTTGCTCGGCCAGTGTAGCACTCAGTGTCAATGTAGCACTCGCGAAGTTCGTTTTGCTCAAATTTCAGAGTTGTAGCTGCACTCTGAGTGTCATTTGCTGCACGCAGTGTCGTTTTGGCTACATTCGATTAAAAGCAAGTTAAGAAATGAGTGTACACACCTATTTTCACTCACACAAAAGTATTTGACATTTCTGCCAGCATTATTTACTTCAGCTTCTTAACTCACAAATTTGTTGGGTATTTAGCTCAGGAATTAAAATTGTGGTAAATAATAATAGATTAAAATAAATAAAAACATAAAGAACTAATCCCAGTGCAAGAAAATGAATTTTTAACAACAAAAGCATACAAAATAGAAGATCAAAAGTTCAGGTTCCTTTAAAAAATTCAAGATGCCTACTAGTCAGTTCACATTAAACATACAATACTTTCAAACAAATGAAAAATAACACTAAAAAGACTTTCGTTTTGGTAAAAAATTGCCGACACTGATTTCGACACTGGATTTTGGCACAGGCCAAGCAAAACGAAATCCACATAAGATTAGTAATATTCAAATTATAAGTTTAAAACATGAATGTGTTGAGTGCTTCTGGTTTTGATTCTGAATTGAAATTCTTCTTTCCAGGAGAGGAACTGTCATTCTGAGTGACAAGCGAATGGTTTCAGAAGCCTTCTGGATGCTTCCGGACTCTTCTGGGCGACCAACCGAAAACGACATCAGATTTTTCTCGAATTTTGAGAGTTGACAACTATTTCGCGTCACAATTTCAAGCTGTTTGTTAAAGAATAAAAATAATATAGTTAATAAAATAATAAAACAATGGGATACGTTGTCTTCTGGGGTTGTTAAGATTCGGTTGTCCTTATATTTTGGTGGTGGAGGTTTAGCCACGGTGGGTTGTAGGATGACGTTGCCTCAAAGTAAAATTGTAAAGCCTTGTCGCCATTGATTGTTATAATTTCTTCGTCCAAAAGATCCATTGTATCAAGGTAGTGTGGTTCAGAGTGTCTGTTCGCTTACAATAGCTCTTACTAGCGGATTGGTATGGTTGCCCAAAATGTTCGTTAGTCATTTACCATTTATTTTTCCAGTGGAGAGGTTCTAGCTGTCTCGTAGAGTTGTTTATTGCTGTAGCGCATTTAAAATAAACATAAATAAAACTAGTTTGATAACAATTTCCACCAAAATATGTTAAAATTAAATAATTAATTAAAACAAGCATAGCACTGCTACGCAGGTTCCCTGATAGTAATTGATGGCACCCCTAGTTATGTTGAAACACGCTTAAAGTTGGCTACTGGCAGTCAATATCTAATACGTCAATGGTCTCAACTTTGTTGTATGAATACGCTTTCCAGTGTTTAAAGAGATGAGTGGTGAGTACGTATGTGAAGTATGTGAACACCATCAAACATTCTGTTTACCTCCTATTTTTTGGGGAGATTTTCTTGGCTTTGTACTTATACTGTTTAAAATCGCTTGTGGGGTATCTGCGGCAAATCCTTGAAGGCACTTAGAAAAACAAATCTATTAAAATGGTGAAAAATCAAAATCATTACTGTTATTTTCGGTTATAGTTACTATAGGGTATGTTATGCATTCGTAATAAAGTAAAAGAAATTAAAATCACATAGCGTTATTATCTACAATGATAGAGAAGAAGAGTAAAAAAAGTTCAATAATTCTGTATTTCCTGGGTAATATAGAATCGGTTCTATATTACCTATAGCCTAAACGGCTGAGCCGATTTTCTTAAAACATAATTTTTGGTTCGTCGGCACGACAGAAGCCTTGAATCAGAAGGCTTCTGAAACCATTCGCTTGGCACTCATAATTTATTATTATTATTTTTATTATTATTATTATTATTATTATTATTATTATTATTATTATTATTATTATTATTTATTTGCATATAATTTAAATTAGAAGCAAATATTTTGAAAAAAATAAGGGCATAGCGGTCATAGGCTTTCAGCCCTATCTTTAGTAGTAATTTATATGGGAAGATTTGCTTTGGTGAAGTAATCGTGGATTGTAGCGATGATATCATGGTCGAATGTGTTGAGAAACTCGTAGATTGTTTGATTGTTGGGTAGGGTGGTTTGTAATTGTGCGGAAGTACTGCATGTGGTTTGGCCAAGTAGGTGTGATATATTTAAAATGTTGTTACATACTGTACAGGATGGTGGATTTTCCCTTTTAATTAGGTGTTGATGCGTGGTTATAGTGTGTCCCAGTCGGAGGCGTGTAAATGTGGTGTTCATATTTTTTGTAGTTGATTTCGAGTAGAGTGGGGCTTTACAATCCGGATTTATGGTGGAGTAGTGAGATTGGTTGCATAGCCAGGTTTCAGTTCGAATTTTGAGGATGATTTTTTCAATATGTCGTTGAAAATCCAACTTGGAGAAGACATTAAAGAGCTAGACGGGAGATTTGCTAGCTAGTTTTGCTTCGCGGTCAGCAAATTCGTTCCCTTCTATCCCGATGTGGCTAGGAATCCACATAATTTTAAGTGTTTTTTGGTTTTTAAAGATGCGTTCACTTATATTGTTTATCAGAACCGAATTGTGATTTGGGTTGTTTATTGCGTGGAGTACTGAAATGCTATCAGAGCATATAATTGTTTTTGTACGCGATTTAAGGGACGTTTGTATAGCTTCTTGTAAAGCGAGTGCTTCAGCGGTAAAATAGATGCAAAGTGTGGCAAAATACCTCTACATTATATAGTTCTATTCTCGAAGGTGACTGCAAAGGAGGTATTAGCGTCTGATTTTGAACCATCAGTAAAAATAGTACACCATCCCTGCGATTTGAGTTTTGTTGTAATTTCGAGGTAAAATTTACGAAATATTACGCTGTTTGTGTTGTTTTTCTGATACTTGGATAGATCGAGTAATATTGAGGTTGGGTTTATGTACCAGGGTGGAGAAGTTTGTTGGCTTTGTTTGAAAAGTTCCATAGGTATGCCGGTTTTTCTTGCAATACTTATCACATTGGCGATGGTTGAAGGTATGCGTTTGGTTGTCTTGAAATTAATTGTGGAAATGATGTCACTGTTTATGATTGAGTTGTTTGAAAATGAAAGTTTGGGTATGAGTTTTGTTACAAAGGGTGTTGATGTGAACATTAAGTTTTTTACTTGATAGATAATTTATAATATTTGTTCTATTAGTTAGACTTTTTTTTAATTCTATACAGTGGGGTTTCCAGCTGTATTTACTGTTAAATAGCAATCCTAAAATTTTTAAGTTGGTAACGTTTTCTATATCAATATTGTTCAAATTAAGTTCAAATTTACAAGAAATTTTACGACAAACATGCAGTGTCTTACATTTTTGGAGTGAAAGTTTAGCACCTGATGTTTTAAACCAGTCCAGAATTTGGTTGACTACATTTGTGTATACTATTTTTACACTGTTAAGATCGCTAGTCCTGCACAGTATAATTATGTCATCTGCATATATGCAGTGATTTATTGATTTATATTTCGATATTATTTGACTGATTTCATCAAAAGCTACTATCAACAAGATTACAAATAGGGGGGAACCTTGAGGTAAACCGTTGTTTAGGTTGAGGGTAGAGGAAAAAATATTGTTGACTTTGGTGGACATTTTTCTATTTAACAGAAACGATTTAATGTAATTAAACATTTTTGGGCCACAATTATGCAGTTTGTTTAAAATAAGGTCGAATGCCTATCCGGTCAAAAGCTTTTTCGAAGTCAAGCGAAAGTAAGGTAACGTAACTGCGAGCAGAAAGAGATTTAGAGATATGGTGGTCAATGTGTAGCAACGCGTCGGTACAACTCCTGCCAGGCTTAAAAGCAAGTTGGTTGGCGCTTGTGGCATTCTGCGATTCAATGAACCACAGAAGGCGTTTTGAGATTATTTTTTCTAGTACCTTCGATGTGCATGGGATGAGGGATATGGGGCGGTATCCGTCGACGGAATTAATTGTTTTTTTCTGGTTTTGGTATGAGGATGACTCTTGAAGATTTCCAATTTTGCGGAATGATACCAGTTTCAAAAACGTCGTTATATAGATTAAGAAGTCTGCGTTTGATTTCTTGAGGGAGGTTTTTTAGCATAGGATACGAGATACGATCCCTACTTGGAGTTTTGCCTTTTAAGGTTTTAACGCAGCAATCGAGCTCTACTTCATTAATTTGGCACTCTAGGTGTTTTGCTGGTACACTGAGATCGATAACCCTGACGGGAGAAAGACTTAATGAGCGTTTTTTCATTGAGTTGAAGTTACCTGTAAAGATTGAGTTGTCTGAGAGGCTGGACCACATTTCAGCAAATGCGTTGCTTATGTCTGAAGGAGAAGTTATGGAGCCATTGTCAGTTAGGATACATTTGATGTAACGGGGGGAGGGGTCACCTGTTAGACAACGGATGTTGTTCCAAATTTTTGATTGTGGTGTGTACGGGTTGATTGCCGAAGTGAATTCGTATATAGATTTGGCTTTACTTGATTTTACTTCTCTGCGAAATAAAGCGTTTGATTTTTTAAAATCTATTAGGTTAGTTTTTGTTGGGTGTTTTTTAAAAAATTGCCAAGCTTTCATTTTTTTTCTCTTAAAGATTTTAGGGTGGAGTTCCACCAGGGTACTTTTCTTTTTGTTGGAAAAGCATGACTTTGAGGAATAGAAACATTGGCAGCAAACCTTATTTCTCTTTGAAGCAGAGCGGCTTCCTTGTTTGGGTTGTTGGAGATAGCTTTATTGGATAGAAAGTTTGAGACACTTACTTGAAATTTATTCCAATCAGCCATGTCGGTTTTAAATTTGGGGGAGGGTGGATAAGATTGATAGGTTGCGCCGGTTTGAAGGTTACAAATTATCGGAATGTGGTCGCTGTTGTGGAGATCATCAAGTGTGAACCATGATGCAGAAGGGAGGATGGTTGGTGAGCAGCAGGTTATATCGATATGAGTAAAAGTTGAGTGTGTTGAAAAGTGAATGGGCGAGCCGTCGTTTAGTATGTTAAGGTCTGACCTAAATAAAAACTCTTATTTTATAGTACCCCTGTGGTTAGTGGAGGGAGAACCCCAAAGAGTGTTCCAGGAGTTGACGTCACCTGTAAGTAGGATGGGTGTATTGATTTGATTGATTATGTCTTTTAGATCTTGTCTGGAAAATATCTGTTTAGGTAAGATATAAAGGTTTATCAATGTAAATTTGAATGGTAAATTAATTTCAATTGCTAAGGCTAAAATGTTGGAATAAATATTTATGTCCTTATGGGGGATGTTCTTTTTGATAAGGATGGCAACGCCCTGCTTATTTGTTCTTATTTGTTGTGTTTTGTGTAGAGTTGTGAAAATAGCCTGTGTATGTTTTTGGTACAATACGCGAAAATGCAAAAGCACAATGTGTCTCCTGCAGAGATATAGCACATGGCGATTGTTCTTTGATTAAAATGTTCAGCTCATCGTAATTGTTAATATATCCTTGTATATTCCATTGGAGAGCTCTGAAATAATTAAGAGATTGGGAAAAATTGAAGTTTGGAAGTTGTTTGTTGTTTTTGTGACTCCGCTGTCCAGATGTTGAAGCGTAGGAGCACAGTAAGGTGCTCGGACGATTCAATCCCTGATCAGCGGAGCCTTGGTTATGAAGGTTCGGATTGACGTTATTATATTTCGTCATCATATTCCATTCTTGTATTTTCTTTGAAGTATTCGTTTTTTTGGATAAGGTTTTGTGTAAGAGCAGAGATTGGTGAGAGGTTTTGTCTGTGTGGGGGAAGTAATGTTCTTTCTTTTAAAGTTGGTTTTGTGGTATTTGTTGTTGTGTTTAATTGGATAGAGGAAGTGTGGAGAGGTGTTTTTGGAGAATTGAAGTCGGAACTTAGTTGTTGTGTAGAGATGGATGAATTTTCTGTTTGACTGTTAGGATTAGCGATCTTTTCTTGTGTTACTTTTTCTTTGTTAGCTTCGGAATTTAAGATAGAATTAGTTGTTGAAGGTTGGATATTTATATGGAAAGATGATGCGTTCGTTGTTACTGTATTGTCGGGCTGGGTTGGTTTGTTTGTTTTATTTAGGATTCTATTTTTTATAATTTCTGCCATTGTGGGTTTGGCGAAGGGATGTTTTGTTGGTGTTGGCAGTTGGTGGAGAGACGGGCTGTCATTATATATTGCCCAGGCTTCCCGGACTGTACAGCTCCGGTCGGCTTTAATATTTTTTACAGACATACCGCAAAAACGAAGGGCATGCTGCGTCGTAAGAGGTGTGTGTTTCTTCTTTACAGTTGATGCAGTAAATTCTATTGCAATCATCATGTGGAGGAGTAAGACAGCAGTCTTTGCATAGCGATGTGTTTGTACATCGTTTTTTGGTGTGTCCTAATTTTTGGCATTGGTTACATCTCATGGGGTTCGCAATGTGTTCGTCAACTTTGCAATTTAACCATCCAATTTTTATGTCTGATAGTCGACGTATTAAGTCGAATGTTAAGATTGCAGCGCCAGTGGGAATTAAGCTGTCTTTGTCTTTTTTAAGAATTTTTTTTAACATCTATAACTTTTTGACTTTTAAGTTCGTAGAGAAGCTCATTTTCCGGAAGTTCTATAATGAACTTCGAATAAATTCTGCCCTGAACCGAGTTGAGTGCGATATGGGATTTAATCTTAACTGGGATGGAGTCGATATATTTTTCTTTAAGGAATTTTTCAGCGATGGGTAGCTAGACACTTTAACTAAAAGATCACCACAACGCATAGGCTTAACCTCCAAATTTCTTTGGAGATAAACTGGATACCACGATTTATTTGGAATGGGTTATAAGATGCGAGAGGCTTATTACTTTCACCAATTTTTTCTAGACCCGAGATGACGATGTACCGAGGTATGTTGTTGTCGTTGGTCGGGTTCCAACTCTATAAACCGGTTTTTGAGGGGGTCGGTACCCCTTTCATGTTTTTTGTTTCGTTTTTACTTTTGGTTGTTTAGATTTGGTGAATATAATCAACAGAAAGAAAAAATTAAACAAGTTTCAATTTTTTCTAAACACGTGGTTTAAACTGACAGCTTGTTAAATTATGGCTATGAATAACACGTCTTTACACGGCGTCTGCCAGAATGCAACTGTCATAATTTATAATGACAGTTCTTCTCCTAAAAAGAAAAGAAAAATCCTTCTGGATTTTAATTCAGAATTAATGTCAGAAGCGCTAAAATTCACGTTTTTAAACTTCAAGATAATATTATTGATCATATTTCGGTTTGCGCATTAGAATTTTATCAAAGTTTGTTGACATTTGATGAAATTTCAAGGAGTCTGTATGGACTTAAACAAGCTTCTATATGCTGGAACCAAACATTTACTAAGCTTCTAAAAACGTTTAATTTTCGACCATGTGCTGCAGATCCATGTGTTTTTATAAGTGACGAAGAGGGTAAAAAGGTTATTTTGGCGATTTATATAGATGATGGTTTGATTGCGTCAACGGACAAATGTGAAATTTTGAAGTTTTGTGAGCATCTTAAACTTAACTTCGAAATAAAGGTGTTTCCTGCCTAACACTTTCTGGGACTGGAGATAAGGAGATTTCGAGATGGGTCTATTCATATAAATCAATCGCAATATGTGAAACGTTTGATTGAGAAATTCAATATGTCGGATGCAGTACCTGTGTCTATTCCAGCAGACACATCAGCAGTGTGGAACTTTTCAGAAAAGTCCTCTGAAAAGATAAATGTTCCTTTTCGACAAGCAGTGGGCAGCCTTATGTATCTGATGGTGGCTACACGTCCGGATACAGCCTTTGCAGTTGGATGTGTCGGTCGCTACCTGGATAATCCTAGTCCTAGTCCACATCCGATATTTTAACGAAAGCATTGCCCATAGATAAATTTCAACGATTTCGTTCTATGATGGGAGTTATTGCCTTAAATAAAACTAATTAACTTTTTTTGGGTTATTAAAAACATTATGAATTATTTTTCATTTAAAACATTATAAAAAGTGGGAGTGTTAAAATATTAGTTTTTTTTTGTTTTAAATACTCAATAAGTAAACCCTGTTTTGAATTATTACTTTGCTTATTTCTTTTCATATACTTGTTGCTTTTATCTCCCACTATGATTAATTTGGTTCTCTTATACTTTTTGCTTAAACTTGCTTAATTACGATCTGAGTATACATACATTGTAAGCTAACTCAAAATGAAATACATCACAGTTCTTGTAAAGAAGTCAAAGAAGTCAAATGTGTTTTCTCTTGGTGCAACAGTTTTCCTCTACCTTTTACCAAAAAACCGTTTCCCCATCTGATTCCTTTTGGTCTCTTTCTCTTCTTTGTCCTTCTTCAGCTATTTTGGGTTTCAACGTGACAATATTTGGCAATTCATCTCTCGTCTCTATCGCTACAACGAAATTTTCAAAAGATTTATGTAAGCTTGACAAAAGAATGATGCACAAAAGCTCCTCTTTGAGATCAACATCTATCTCTTTCAACTTTTCAACCACATCCAAAAATGCATCCATATGATCTGATACCGAAAGACTTTCCGTCATTTTCAAGGACAAAAGTTTTCGGAATAGCGTGACTTTTCTAGCTGGACCAGTGGGCTGATGTAGGGTTTCTAGCTTATTCCAGGCTTCTTTCGAAGTCCTACAATTACGAATGTGGTTAAGCTGAGAAGCCTTAACACACAGGAAAATCGTTGCAAGGGCCTTCTCGTCTTTCTGGATCCAAACTGGTTTATTCTCAGTGGTTTGAGACTCCAGCGTAATGCCTCCACTGACGTACGGCCAAAGTTCATTATGAATGAGAACACTTCTCATCTGGATTTTCCATCCATCGTAATTCTGCCCATCGAGCTTTTCAATATTTAAGAACGAGCTCATATTTTATTTTATACAGCACTTTCAAAAAATAAACTTCAATTAATTTTAAAAACTTTATCAAAATTAAAATTTTATTTAAAAAGACACTAGCGGTTAATCCCTGGGCCCATAACCTTTGTTGTGGAAAAATAAAACACACTTTTAAATCGTTACAAAAGGAATGAATTTATTAGGAACAAAGTTCCGACTTTATATAGTAATTATGTACAAAGGTTTTACAAGTATATATTAGCATATGTATTTGAATTCAGCAATACAGTTATTATTATTATATATTGAACGATTAGGGTTAATTGGTATTTATTGTACCTTTGAATATATTATGTTTATATTATCTAACAAATTGTTATCAAACAATTATTTATATTTATTTTAAATGCGCTACAGCAATAAACAACTACGAGGCAGCTAGAACCTTTTCACTGGCAAAATACCTGGTAAATGACTTAAAAACAATTTAAACAACCATACCAATCCCTTGGTAAGAGCTATCGTAAGCGAACAGACACTCTGAACCACACTACCTTAATACAATGGATCTTTTGGACAAAGAAATTATAACAATCAACGTCGACGAGGCTTTACAATTTTACTTTGAGGCTACGTCATCCTACCACCCACCGTGGCTAAATGCCAACCTCCACCACCAAAATACAAGGACAACAGAATCTGAACAACCCGAGAAGACAACGTATCTCATTATTTTAATAACTATTTATTATTTTCATTCTTTAAAAAACAACTTGAAATTGTGAGAGTTTAGGTCCCTTGTGTGCCAACACAACTTAAAAAACGACAATTTTTAAATTTTTAACGTAGAATAAGGAGACAAAATTGTAAGTAGGTATTCGAAGACTTCTGCATACGTTCGGGGGCATATTATCGCTTAAAAAAAAACAAAGTACAAGTGTCGTTTTCGAGTGGTTATCCCGAGAAGCTTTTAGACTTTTTGTCTACCTGTTTGGGAATATCGAAATACAAATGAATTGAAAATTGCACTGGTACACTTTCACTGTTGTGGTGAAAAACCAACGCAAAGTTTACGTCGAATTCGTTTTGCTTCACTTTTTGTCTACCTCTTTGGGAATATCAACATACAAATGAATTGAAAATTGCAACGCTACCCTTGAAACTATTTATTGGCTTTTTCACTCTATAAACTGATTATATTAACAATTTAATTTTCATCAAATGTCAACAAACTTTGATAAAATTCTAATGCGCAAACCGAAATATGATCAATAATATTATCTTGAAGTTTAAAAACGTGAATTTTAGCGCTTCTGACATTAATTCTGAATTAAAATCCAGAAGGATTTTTCTTTTCTTTTTAGGAGAAGAACTGTCATTATAAATTATGACAGTTGCATTCTGGCAGACGCCGTGTAAAGACGTGTTATTCATAGCCATAATTTAACAAGCTGTCAGTTTAAACCACGTGTTTAGAAAAAAATTAAACAAGTTTCAATTTTTTCTAAACACGTGGTTTAAACTGACAGCTTGTTAAATTATGGCTATGAATAACACGTCTTTACACGGCGTCTGCCAGAATGCAACTGTCATAATTTATAATGACAGTTCTTCTCCTAAAAAGAAAAGAAAAATCTTTCTGGATTTTAATTCAGAATTAATGTCAGAAGCGCTAAAATTCACGTTTTTAAACTTCAAGATAATATTATTGATCATATTTCGGTTTGCGCATTAGAATTTTATCAAAGTTTGTTGACATTTGATGAAATTTCAAGGAGTCTGTATGGACTTAAACAAGCTTCTATATGCTGGAACCAAATATTTACTAAGCTTCTAAAAACGTTTAATTTTCGACCATGTGCTGCAGATCCATGTGTTTTTATAAGTGACGAAGAGGGTAAAAAGGTTATTTTGGCGATTTATATAGATGATGGTTTGATTGCGTCAACGGACAAATGTGAAATTTTGAAGTTTTGTGAGCATCTTAAACTTAACTTCGAAATAAAGGTGTTTCCTGCCAAACACTTTCTGGGACTGGAGATAAGGAGATTTCGAGATGGGTCTATTCATATAAATCAATCGCAATATGTGAAACGTTTGATTGAGAAATTCAATATGTCGGATGCAGTACCTGTGTCTATTCCAGCAGACACATCAGCAGTGTGGAACTTTTCAGAAAAGTCCTCTGAAAAGATAAATGTTCCTTTTCGACAAGCAGTGGGCAGCCTTATGTATCTGATGGTGGCTACACGTCCGGATACAGCCTTTGCAGTTGGATGTGTCGGTCGCTACCTGGATAATCCTAGTCCTAGTCCACATCCGATATTTTAACGAAAGCATTGCCCATAGATAAATTTCAACGATTTCGTTCTATGATGGGAGTTATTGCCTTAAATAAAACTAATTAACTTTTTTTGGGTTATTAAAAACATTATGAATTATTTTTCATTTAAAACATTATAAAAAGTGGGAGTGTTAAAATATTAGTTTTTTTTTGTTTTAAATACTCAATAAGTAAACCCTGTTTTGAATTATTACTTTGCTTATTTCTTTTCATATACTTGTTGCTTTTATCTCCCACTATGATTAATTTGGTTCTCTTATACTTTTTGCTTAAACTTGCTTAATTACGATCTGAGTATACATACATTGTAAGCTAACTCAAAATGAAATACATCACAGTTCTTGTAAAGAAGTCAAAGAAGTCAAACGTGTTTTCTCTTGGTGCAACAGTTTTCCTCTACCTTTTACCAAAAAACCGTTTCCCCATCTGATTCCTTTTGGTCTCTTTCTCTTCTTTGTCCTTCTTCAGCTATTTTGGGTTTCAACGTGACAATATTTGGCAATTCATCTCTCGTCTCTATCGCTACAACGAAATTTTCAAAAGATTTATGTAAGCTTGACAAAAGAATGATGCACAAAAGCTCCTCTTTGAGATCAACATCTATCTCTTTCAACTTTTCAACCACATCCAAAAATGCATCCATATGATCTGATACCGAAAGACTTTCCGTCATTTTCAAGGACAAAAGTTTTCGGAATAGCGTGACTTTTCTAGCTGGACCAGTGGGCTGATGTAGGGTTTCTAGCTTATTCCAGGCTTCTTTCGAAGTCCTACAATTACGAATGTGGTTAAGCTGAGAAGCCTTAACACACAGGAAAATCGTTGCAAGGGCCTTCTCGTCTTTCTGGATCCAAACTGGTTTATTCTCAGTGGTTTGAGACTCCAGCGTAATGCCTCCACTGACGTACGGCCAAAGTTCATTATGAATGAGAACACTTCTCATCTGGATTTTCCATCCATCGTAATTCTGCCCATCGAGCTTTTCAATATTTAAGAACGAGCTCATATTTTATTTTATACAGCACTTTCAAAAAATAAACTTCAATTAATTTTAAAAACTTTATCAAAATTAAAATTTTATTTAAAAAGACACTAGCGGTTAATCCCTGGGCCCATAACCTTTGTTGTGGAAAAATAAAACACACTTTTAAATCGTTACAAAAGGAATGAATTTATTAGGAACAAAGTTCCGACTTTATATAGTAATTATGTACAAAGGTTTTACAAGTATATATTAGCATATGTATTTGAATTCAGCAATACAGTTATTATTATTATATATTGAACGATTAGGGTTAATTGGTATTTATTGTACCTTTGAATATATTATGTTTATATTATCTAACAAATTGTTATCAAACAATTATTTATATTTATTTTAAATGCGCTACAGCAATAAACAACTACGAGGCAGCTAGAACCTTTTCACTGGCAAAATACCTGGTAAATGACTTAAAAACAATTTAAACAACCATACCAATCCCTTGGTAAGAGCTATCGTAAGCGAACAGACACTCTGAACCACACTACCTTAATACAATGGATCTTTTGGACAAAGAAATTATAACAATCAACGTCGACGAGGCTTTACAATTTTACTTTGAGGCTACGTCATCCTACCACCCACCGTGGCTAAATGCCAACCTCCACCACCAAAATACAAGGACAACAGAATCTGAACAACCCGAGAAGACAACGTATCTCATTATTTTAATAACTATTTATTATTTTCATTCTTTAAAAAACAACTTGAAATTGTGAGAGTTTAGGTCCCTTGTGTGCCAACACAACTTAAAAAACGACAATTTTTAAATTTTTAACGTAGAATAAGGAGACAAAATTGTAAGTAGGTATTCGAAGACTTCTGCATACGTTCGGGGGCATATTATCGCTTAAAAAAAAACAAAGTACAAGTGTCGTTTTCGAGTGGTTATCCCGAGAAGCTTTTAGACTTTTTGTCTACCTGTTTGGGAATATCGAAATACAAATGAATTGAAAATTGCACTGGTACACTTTCACTGTTGTGGTGAAAAACCAACGCAAAGTTTACGTCGAATTCGTTTTGCTTCACTTTTTGTCTACCTCTTTGGGAATATCAACATACAAATGAATTGAAAATTGCAACGCTACCCTTGAAACTATTTATTGGCTTTTTCACTCTATAAACTGATTATATTAACAATTTAATTTTCATCAAATGTCAACAAACTTTGATAAAATTCTAATGCGCAAACCGAAATATGATCAATAATATTATCTTGAAGTTTAAAAACGTGAATTTTAGCGCTTCTGACATTAATTCTGAATTAAAATCCAGAAGGATTTTTCTTTTCTTTTTAGGAGAAGAACTGTCATTATAAATTATGACAGTTGCATTCTGGCAGACGCCGTGTAAAGACGTGTTATTCATAGCCATAATTTAACAAGCTGTCAGTTTAAACCACGTGTTTAGAAAAAAATTAAACAAGTTTCAATTTTTTCTAAACACGTGGTTTAAACTGACAGCTTGTTAAATTATGGCTATGAATAACACGTCTTTACACGGCGTCTGCCAGAATGCAACTGTCATAATTTATAATGACAGTTCTTCTCCTAAAAAGAAAAGAAAAATCCTTCTGGATTTTAATTCAGAATTAATGTCAGAAGCGCTAAAATTCACGTTTTTAAACTTCAAGATAATATTATTGATCATATTTCGGTTTGCGCATTAGAATTTTATCAAAGTTTGTTGACATTTGATGAAAATTAAATTGTTAATATAATCAGTTTATAGAGTGAAAAAGCCAATAAATAGTTTCAAGGGTAGCGTTGCAATTTTCAATTCATTTGTATGTTGATATTCCCAAAGAGGTAGACAAAAAGTGAAGCAAAACGAATTCGACGTAAACTTTGCGTTGGTTTTTCACCACAACAGTGAAAGTGTACCAGTGCAATTTTCAATTCATTTGTATTTCGATATTCCCAAACAGGTAGACAAAAAGTCTAAAAGCTTCTCGGGATAACCACTCGAAAACGACACTTGTACTTTGTTTTTTTTTAAGCGATAATATGCCCCCGAACGTATGCAGAAGTCTTCGAATACCTACTTACAATTTTGTCTCCTTATTCTACGTTAAAAATTTAAAAATTGTCGTTTTTTAAGTTGTGTTGGCACACAAGGGACCTAAACTCTCACAATTTCAAGTTGTTTTTTAAAGAATGAAAATAATAAATAGTTATTAAAATAATGAGATACGTTGTCTTCTCGGGTTGTTCAGATTCTGTTGTCCTTGTATTTTGGTGGTGGAGGTTGGCATTTAGCCACGGTGGGTGGTAGGATGACGTAGCCTCAAAGTAAAATTGTAAAGCCTCGTCGACGTTGATTGTTATAATTTCTTTGTCCAAAAGATCCATTGTATTAAGGTAGTGTGGTTCAGAGTGTCTGTTCGCTTACGATAGCTCTTACCAAGGGATTGGTATGGTTGTTTAAATTGTTTTTAAGTCATTTACCAGGTATTTTGCCAGTGAAAAGGTTCTAGCTGCCTCGTAGTTGTTTATTGCTGTAGCGCATTTAAAATAAATATAAATAATTGTTTGATAACAATTTGTTAGATAATATAAACATAATATATTCAAAGGCACAATAAATACCAATTAACCCTAATCGTTCAATATATAATAATAATAACTGTATTGCTGAATTCAAATACATATGCTAATATATACTTGTAAAACCTTTGTACATAATTACTATATAAAGTCGGAACTTTGTTCCTAATAAATTCATTCCTTTTGTAACGATTTAAAAGTGTGTTTTATTTTTCCACAACAAAGGTTATGGGCCCAGGGATTAACCGCTAGTGTCTTTTTAAATAAAATTTTAATTTTGATAAAGTTTTTAAAATTAATTGAAGTTTATTTTTTGAAAGTGCTGTATAAAATAAAATATGAGCTCGTTCTTAAATATTGAAAAGCTCGATGGGCAGAATTACGATGGATGGAAAATCCAGATGAGAAGTGTTCTCATTCATAATGAGCTTTGGCCGTACGTCAGTGGAGGCATTACGCTGGAGTCTCAAACCACTGAGAATAAACCAGTTTGGATCCAGAAAGACGAGAAGGCCCTTGCAACGATTTTCCTGTGTGTTAAGGCTTCTCAGCTTAACCACATTCGTAATTGTAGGACTTCGAAAGAAGCCTGGAATAAGCTAGAAACCCTACATCAGCCCACTGGTCCAGCTAGAAAAGTCACGCTATTCCGAAAACTTTTGTCCTTGAAAATGACGGAAAGTCTTTCGGTATCAGATCATATGGATGCATTTTTGGATGTGGTTGAAAAGTTGAAAGAGATAGATGTTGATCTCAAAGAGGAGCTTTTGTGCATCATTCTTTTGTCAAGCTTACATAAATCTTTTGAAAATTTCGTTGTAGCGATAGAGACGAGAGATGAATTGCCAAATATTGTCACGTTGAAACCCAAAATAGCTGAAGAAGGACAAAGAAGAGAAAGAGACCAAAAGGAATCAGATGGGGAAACGGTTTTTTGGTAAAAGGTAGAGGAAAACTGTTGCACCAAGAGAAAACACGTTTGACTTCTTTGACTTCTTTACAAGAACTGTGATGTATTTCATTTTGAGTTAGCTTACAATGTATGTATACTCAGATCGTAATTAAGCAAGTTTAAGCAAAAAGTATAAGAGAACCAAATTAATCATAGTGGGAGATAAAAGCAACAAGTATATGAAAAGAAATAAGCAAAGTAATAATTCAAAACAGGGTTTACTTATTGAGTATTTAAAACAAAAAAAAACTAATATTTTAACACTCCCACTTTTTATAATGTTTTAAATGAAAAATAATTCATAATGTTTTTAATAACCCAAAAAAAGTTAATTAGTTTTATTTAAGGCAATAACTCCCATCATAGAACGAAATCGTTGAAATTTATCTATGGGCAATGCTTTCGTTAAAATATCGGATGTGGACTAGGACTAGGATTATCCAGGTAGCGACCGACACATCCAACTGCAAAGGCTGTATCCGGACGTGTAGCCACCATCAGATACATAAGGCTGCCCATTGCTTGTCGAAAAGGAACATTTATCTTTTCAGAGGACTTTTCTGAAAAGTTCCACACTGCTGATGTGTCTGCTGGAATAGACACAGGTACTGCATCCGACATATTGAATTTCTCAATCAAACGTTTCACATATTGCGATTGATTTATATGAATAGACCCATCTCGAAATCTCCTTATCTCCAGTCCCAGAAAGTGTTTGGCAGGAAACACCTTTATTTCGAAGTTAAGTTTAAGATGCTCACAAAACTTCAAAATTTCACATTTGTCCGTTGACGCAATCAAACCATCATCTATATAAATCGCCAAAATAACCTTTTTACCCTCTTCGTCACTTATAAAAACACATGGATCTGCAGCACATGGTCGAAAATTAAACGTTTTTAGAAGCTTAGTAAATGTTTGGTTCCAGCATATAGAAGCTTGTTTAAGTCCATACAGACTCCTTTGAAGCTTGCAAACTCGAGTGCTTCCGTCCTCATATCCTGTTGGTTATCGAACATAGATTTCTTCTTTGATATCGCCGTATAAGAACGCTGTTTTGACGTCGAACTGTTTGATGTGGAGTTTTTCGGATGCTGTTATACCCAAAATTGTCCTTATTGAAGTGAATTTAGCTACCGGGCTAAACGTTTCAAAGTAATCCACCCCAAACTGCTGGCTAAAACCACGAGCCACTAATCTTGCCTTATATCTTTTACCTTCATTCTCAGTTGAATTCTTGATTGTGAAAATCCATTTCGTATCAACTAGCTTGCGTCCAGCAGGTAAATCCATCAAAATCCAGGTTTCATTCTTATTCATCCATTGCCCCTTTCCATTTAGCTGCATCTTCACACTGCATGGCAATTTCAAAACAATCTGGCAAATAAGATTCCGCTAAGAAGGCAAAGCTTTCCTGCATGCAAAAATTCACCCCACTTTCACCAATCCTGTTCTTACTTCTTAATCGGTCGCTAACCAATCTCCTTCGGCCTTCTTGTTTATCTGCATCATTCATCTCAATTCCAAAATCTTCAAAAACATCTTCAAAGACTTCACCTTCATTATCAACATCAACAACATCGACATTCGTAGGTTTTTCTTCTTCAGCAGCAACATGACCTCCACGATCATTCTTACAATCCAGAACAATATCTTCCAAAGATGATTCACTATGTTCATGAGGATCATCATTAAAAACAGTACACAATTCTTCATGACTAACCATGACCTTCGAATCGTGAAAGCGGACATCACGACATATTTCTACCTTGTTATCTTCAGGTGAATATATTCTATACCCCTTGACATTGTCACCATATCCTACGAAAATACCCTTTCTGGATTTTCGATCCCATTTTCGTCTCTTCTGTTCGGGTATATGAACAAAAACATCTGTTCCAAAAACTTGAAAGTTTGTTATATCGACTTGCTTCCCATACCACAGCTCATACGGTGATTTACCTTTGATTGGACTTGAACCTGTTCGGTTGAGAACAAAAACTGCAGTGTTTACTGCTTCGGCCCAAAGTTTCATGTTTAAATTTCTACCATGAATCATTGTTCGAGCTGCTTCTACAATGGTACGCATTTCACGCTCTGCACGACCATTTTGTTCAGGTGTATAGGGCACAGTCCTTTGATGCACGACACAATTTTCCATTAAAATCTTTTGAACTTCTTTATTTGTATATTCTAAGCCATTGTCGGATCGCAAAACTTTCATTTTTCTACCTGTTTCAGATTCCATCAACTTTAAATACCTTGCGATTAGAATATGTACCTCCGACTTTTCTTTTAGAAAGAAAAAAGTCCTGAAGTGCGAAAAATCGTCTTTAAACAGCAAGAAGTACTTTGCTCCTCCAACTGACGTGCACTGCATTGGACCGCATACATCTGAATGCACAAGTTCCCCTACGCAACTCGCCTTATTTTCACTTGCATGAAAAACTGCACGATGTTGTTTTCCATACATGCACGCTTCGCAAAAGAATTTATCATCATCTATAAAAGCAATATTTCTGGCCTTTAAAACGTTCCTTACTTGAACAATATTTTGGTGCCCGAGTCGTTCATGCCATATCTGAAGTGTTTCTTTCTTCCTTTCTGCTAAATTTGCACATGCACCAACATCATTGGAACCACTTGTGACCTTCAAAAGCAAATTGAAAAGTTTCGACTCTCGAACTCCCACTACTAAAACAGAATCTTCCTTAAAGAGCTCACATTTTAAATTATCCGAAGATAAGCGAAGACCCTTGTCTAAGGCACAGTTTAGAGAGAACAAATTGAGGCGAATATCTGGAACATATAAGACATCAGCCAAATGATTCTCCTCCCAGCTGACATTGTTAAAAGACAATACATTTATGTCCCCTCTACCATATGCATTAATAGTTTTTCCATCTCCTAGCCTTACTATTATAGGCTTATCAAAATCTTTGTAATTAAGGAACCACTCTTTCCTACTGGTCATGTGGTCACTCGCTCCAGAATCCAGGAACCACTCGTCAGCTCTAGCATCACCTTGTGACAACATCGCCTCACAAACAAACGCATTCCCTTTTTTTTCATTAAAATTCGACGCACCAAACTGTTTCTCCTTTTTCCTTGGACATTCATTCTTCCAATGCCCTACACCTTTACGATAGAAACATCTTCCTGGCTTTGAATGCTGTCTATTTTTGTTCAAAAACTTTTTGGGTGTAAACTGTTTGCTTGCTATCAAAGCACTGCTTCCTCCTGGCTCAGAAAAATTGTTTTGCGAATTAATACGTGCCTCTTCAAGAACTAATCTACTCGTTAGATGCTCTAATGTTTGCTTATCTGTTGCTGTAGATTCCCAAGCGCTATGGAAATGGTTAAATGAAGACGGCAAGGTCATAAGTATTTTCGTAATGACCATCGAGTCGGAAACCTTTTCTCCCACATCGGCAAGCTGTTGCACAATAGTCTGCAACTTGGAAATATGCAAAGCAATATCGTCTTGCGGATCTTTGTTGAAACTGTAAAATTGCTGCTGGAGCACGTGGATACTCGCTTTTGACTTTACCTCATAAACAGTATGGAGCTTGTCCCACATTTCCTTCGAAGATTTGCAGTTCATGATATGTAAAAGTGGTTGTGGACCAATTGAAGTGGCTATAACCTTTTGAGCTTTACTGTCAAAACGATTCCACAGCAGCAATTTGTCAGCTTCAGTAGGCTTAGCTTCATCCCCTGTCACATATTTCAATGTATCATATGCACTTAAAATGATTCTTATTTGAAATTTCCAGATGTTCCACTGATCACCATTAATCAGTTTCTCAATTTTAGTTTCACTGTTATCAGATGACATGATGATAAAATAAATACTAACGGTCAAACACAGTGAGATCCAAATAACCGTATGACAATGACCAGATAAGTGTGTATGTAATAAAGTGACCAGTTATGTACGTATTTGATTAAATTACCAAAATAAAAAAAAATTGCAATTTTATGTAATAAAATGACCAGTTATGTACCTAATTGATTAAATTACCCAAAAAAAAATTGCAATTTTATGTGCAGCAAATTTACCCAAATACCAATCGTCGGCAAATTGATTATGCTTCTCGGTATAACACAGAATTTTCGCTGCTTCGAAAATTTCTAATTTTGATTAAACTTTTAATTTAAAATTCGTACATGCACGTGATTCTCAAAAAAAAAATCATAAACGCAACTGGGCCCATAACCTGTTGCACCAAGAGAAAACACGTTTGACTTCTTTGACTTCTTTACAAGAACTGTGATGTATTTCATTTTGCGTTAGCTTACAATGTATGTATACTCAGATCGTAATTAAGCAAGTTTAAGCATAAAGTATAAGAGAACCAAATTAATTATAGTGGGAGATAATTGAATTGAATTGAATTTTATTGAGTCTTATAGTTTCGAGTAACAATGTTTGTCTTATTCTAATTCAAATTATTTCTTATTCGCTTTAGCGAGTACAAAGATGGCTGTAATGTATGGCCTACTTTTCAGTTATTTAATGGAAAGCCTCGTGGCGAAAAGTTATTATATAAAGTATATAGTCATACTACTTTTGCTCATAAGTAATCTTCTGTTTCTTGGGACGGAAAGTCACAAATATATTTACAAAATAGACCTATACTAACTTACAAACTAAAATATATACGAAAAATGCGCCAGCGCATTGCTAGATTTGTTACATACAGTTACGAATTGATATTTTCTCTTTCTATCTTACTAACTTTTAAGTTATTTTTAAATTTTATAAAGCGAGAGCGCTCACATGTTTTACTATCACAGTATACTTTTGTTACTGAGTATGTTTGTTAATATATGAGAATATTAAGAGTGAGTGGAAGACTCAAACAACGAATATCAGAGATACAATTATGGATACTAGATCTATCTCTCTTTTTAATGAATATCCAAATGTATGAGATTGAATATAAATGAACTCAGCGTATTATAAAACAAAATACATAAAGGTTACAAACATTAAAACATTTAATAAAAAAATTTGTACTGGCGTAGTGTCTTAATGTATAGAAGAAGGAAGCTTAACCAATGGGTGTAAGTACTTCCCCCCAATAATTGAAAACGTAGATAGATGAATTCAGTCTTTTTATTTTCTTCTTTATTTTATTTTTAAAATCTTTAGAGATAATCGGATCTTTCAACTCATAAAAAACCATCAATTGAGTGGTAGCTAAAGTGAGAAATAAGTCTTAATAAAGTCAATTTAGCCACGATTTTGGTTGGACATGGCGTTAAGATAAAAACGCGGAGGAGTTATTTCAGTAATATCTAGATCTCTTGAAGAAATTCCGATGGGCGATAGATAATTATCGCTGTCCCAAGAGGACCCAGCCTGAGATGTAATGATATGTTCAATCAAGTCATTATCCGAAAGATTTAATTTGGATATGGTTTTCTTCATTAGAAGAAGAGCATATCTCAAAAACGGAATGGTGTTTATAGTGGGAGATAAAAGCAACAAGTATATGAAAAGAAATAAGCAAAGTAATAATTCAAAACAGGGTTTACTTATTGAGTATTTAAAACAAAAAAAAACTAATATTTTAACAAAAACAACCAGATGCACTTCGACAAACACACCAGCAGAGTAAGTCACGCGTTAACAATGTGGTTAAAGTGAGATGTTTTAAATGCAAGAAGAAGGGTCATTTCGCTTCTCAATGCGACGAAAGAGACAAAGCCTGGAATAAGCCAACAACTTCTTTTGCATTACTAAATTTGATTGATGCTGGTGGGTTGAGCAGAGACAAATGGATTCTTGACAGCGGTGCAACTTCTCATTTGTGTTGTGAGAAAAGTTTTTTTGTAAACAGAGTCGATTAAACTTGCCGCAAATAAATTTATTCAAAGTTCGGGAAAAGGTGATCTTTTTATTGAAACAATTATTTGCAAAATCAAACTACGCGACGTGTTATTTGTACCAGACTTAAAAACTAATTTTATTTCAATTAGTAAAGCGGTCGATAATAATCTAAATGTTAACTTTACGCGAGACAAAGCCATGATAAAAAACGAGTGCGGTGAATTAATCTTGTGCGGTGAAAGACATGGTGATTTATACATTGTGGAGGATTTACCAATATGTTGCAAAGCATTCACTACAACAGCCAAAAACGACAGTGAAATTTACAAATGGCACACAAAATTCGGCCACTTAAATATAAAAAGCATGTCGCGGTTATTGAAAGAAAATATGGTGCGGGGTTTTAACCTAAAAAATGTTCCGGAGAGTATTCAGTGCGATATATGCTTAAAAGGCAAAATGTCACGCCAGCCTTTTCCGAAAGAATCTTCATTGAAAACCGAAAATGTGTTAGATTTAATTCATAGCGACGTGTGCGGGCCTATGCGTGTAAATTCTCTGGGTGGTGCGGTTTATTTTGTGACATTTATTGACGATAAGTCAAGAAAAATGTTCGTAAATTTTTGAAAGCCAAATCCGAAATGTTTAATGCCTTTAAAAATTTCAAATCCAGAATGGAACTCGAAACGGGTCGTAAAATAAAAATGCTTCGAAGCGATAATGGGCGCGAGTATTTGAGCAATGAATTCGGACAATTTTTGAGTACTCATGGTATACGACGGCAGTTTTCAGCTGAATACACACCCCAGCAGAATGGAGTCACCGAGCGTGCGAACCGGACCCTCGTTGAAATGGCCCGGTGCATGTTATTACACTCAGGACTTCCAGAAATGATGTGGGCAGAGGCTATAAATACTGCAGCCTATATCAGAAATAGATCGCCGACAAAATCTGTTTCATTGATGACCCCCTACGAGAGCTGGAGTGGTAAGAAACCTAATGTTTTTCATTTTCAATTATTTGGTTGTTTAGGTGAAACCAGGAAAATCGGAGTTCCAGGCGAAAGGTGTTGATTGCGTCATGGTTGGGTACTCTGCTGACGCGAAAGCTTACAGGGTATACATTCCTGAACAACGAAAGGTTTCAAAAAGTCGTGATGTTAAATTCCTCAGCATGCCAGAATTTGATGATAACAATGAAGTGCCAGAATTATACGCAAATAAAGGCGACAAAGCAATCTTCGAAGCGAATTCTAAAATTGAAATTAAAACCGAATCACAATCTGAAGTAAGTCAATTGAAACAAACTGACGAAGATGAAAATGAAGACCATTTTGAAGACACGGTAGAAGAAATAGTAAATGATCCAGATATTTTTAATTTGGACTCGGATCTGGAGGAAGAACAAGATGGTGAAAAAGGAAATACTTTAACACCAAGTATTGTTACATCTGGTGGGGAAGAAAACGTTCCACCATCAAGTGCTGTTGACCCGGTAGTTCGATATACGAGGAGTAGAGCGAAAGAACTGCAAAACAGGAACATGTTATTCCATTTCAATAAAGTGCAAAAAATTCCGCAATCGGTTGACGAAGCGCTACATGGTAAGGAAGCAAAACATTGGGAGCAGGCCATGAGAGCGGAGTACAATATTTTGATTTCTAATGAAACGTGGATCCTTGTTGACATGCCACTTGACAGAAAACCAATAAAATGCAAATTGGTTTTTAGTTTAAAAAGGAAAAAAGGTGGCCAGATCGAAAGGCACGAAGACCGTTTAGTTGCCAAAGGTTGTACACAGAGGCCAGGGATTGATTTTTACGAAACATTTTCACCTGTTGTCCGCTACTCGACGGTGCGACTTATTCTTGCCTTATCTGTGAAGTACAAGCTACATCTTCATCACATGGACGTCACTAGTGCATACCTTAATGGAATTTTAAAGGAAGAAGTGTACATGTGTCAGCTTGAAGGCTTTATCAGCTCAAAATATCCTGAACGTGTCTGTAAGTTGAGCAAGGCATTATATGGGCTCAAACAATCGGGACGTGAATGGAACAATAGACTGGATGAAGTTTTAAAGAAGATTGGGTTCTAGAGATGCTGTTACGATTCCTGTGTTTATACAGATAATAAAGATGGTGAAATCAACATACTTGCGATTTATGTCGACGACATTTTACCAGCTTGCTCGGAAAGGACTCGCTTGGATAAAATCAAGAACATGCTTAAAAATGAATTCGTTATTGTAGACAAAGGCGTAGTGGGGTATTTTCTGGGGTTGGAGATCCGACAAAACGAATCAAGGGACTACATCAGTATATCACAAAATCAGGCAATTTTATCCTTACTTGAAAATTGCGAATTAAGTGACTGCAAAGGACGAGGGACACCACTGGAACCAGGCCAGAAGTTCTCCAAGTGCCAAAGTTGTGCTGATTGTCAACTAGTTGATGAAAAGGAGTATCAAGGAATAATCGGTTCACTTCTATTCATTGGTCTTGCAACTAGACCTGATATCCTGCATTCAGTCAGCAAGTTATCCCAGTTCAATGCAAACCCTCATATGCTGCATATGCTCGCAGCAAAACACGTTTTAAGGTACTTAAAATATACCACTAATTTTTCTTTAATTTATAGCAAACCTGAAGATCCTTTGTGCGGATACTCCGATGCTGATTGGGCATCGAATCATGACCGTCGATCCTACACTGGTTACGTATTTCAACTATCTGGTGGTGCTATAACATGGGCAACCGACTATCGCATTGTCCAGCATAGAAGCGGAATACATGGCGCTGACAGCTACAGCCAAAGAAGCAGTCTATTTGCGAAACCTTGTTTCTGAAGTTGGCTTTGGTAGCCTTGTGAGTCACCCGCTTACAATTTTCTGCGACAACCAGAGTACTCTTTACCTTGTGAAAAATCCATCTCACCATGAACGCGCAAACATATAGATATACGTTTTCACTATGTAAGAGACATCTATGAAAATTTTTTTATTGCGATCGAGTATATACCAACAGAACACATGAAGGTCGACATTTTAACGAAAAATTTAATGAAAGTTAAACACATGAAATTTGTTGACCTTTTGGGTATAAGCTCTTAAATTAAAAATTTTTATGAAGTTTTTTAAAATCATTAATTTTTGTTTTCAAATTTTTTTGAATTTCATTTATTTCTTTTAAATATTTCATTGCTTTGTTTAATTTAAATTTGTATTGATTGAGGGGTAGTTTGTTAGATAATATAAACATAATATATTAAAAGATACAATAAATACCAATTTACCCTAATCGTTCAATATATAATAATAATAACTGTATTGCTGAATTCAAATACATATGCTAAATTGCTATATAAAGTCGGAACTTTGTTCCTAATAAATTCATTCCTTTTGTAACGATTTAAAAGTGTGTTTTATTTTTCCCCAACACAATTTCTAAAAAAAAATGTTAAAATTTAATAATTAATTAACGTTGGCTACTGGCAGTCCATGTATAATACGTTAATGGTCTCAACTTTTTTGTATGAATACGCTATCCAGTGTTCATAGACCGTGTTTAGACTGGGAAATTTGAGTCTGGAATTATTGTGAAGTGAGACCGTTGTACGACGCGAATTTTTTGCATTTTATAAAAGAAGATAACATCCATAAACTATTATTAATGATTCTTTTTGTGTCCCTTTCCAAGAATTAATTTTCTATCACTCTGCATTTAGCTTAATTATAAAAATACTGCGATGTCAAAACATGGGCAGTCAACCAGATAATAAACAAAATGGGAAAAAACTTGAATTTGGAAATGGAACAGTACTCACGCTTGCGATGTCTATAATTTAAAGCTGATTCACGAGAGTACTCACCCATAATCCTTCTCACCTACGAACTCTCGTCAGTCCGGTCTCAAATTCAGTGGTGTGTACGTATGTGAAGTATGTGAACACCATCATAAGATTCTGTTTGCCTCCTAATTTTTGGGGTGATTTTCTTGCCTTGGCAGATTCGTTTATTGTTTTCATTTATTATTTTATGGTCAACCGCAAAAGTTTTGTTAATTGAATAGTAAGTTTTGTTGTTGATAAATTGAATTGTGTTAAACTATTGTTTTTAAATCGGATTTGGCAATAACTACGACTGACCGGTCCAAAAGTTGTTAACTAAAACTATTTTTAGATAGGTGTGTAAGTACATTTCAAAAAGTTTTTCATTTTTATATTTTTGATGATTGAATTTCAATAATACTGATGGTTTCAGCGGGCCTTCTGATGATATTTTTATTGTTTTGTGTATTTGACGAATTATTTTTATAATTTAAAGATGGTGATATTTTGGCTCTTTTGGTCTTTTTGAAGTTTAATGCGAATAAAAAAACTCTATTCCATTATTCTCCCAACGTTTCGTAAGAATTCCTTACTTCTTCAGGGGATATTTATTATTCAATCTGTTAAATGTAAAATACAAAATAAAACCAATTGGTAGGTAGGTACAATTTTGAAAAACAAATTATCTTATTACTAAATCGTATTATATCTGCTACTTTACTCCCACTATTGCATCAATTCTTACGAAACTTTGGGGGAATAATGGAATAGAATTTTTTTATTCGCATTAAACTTCAAAAAGACCAAATAGTCCAAAATATCACTATCTTTAAAGTAATAATGTTAAAAATCAAATTTATAATTTATTTTAGACTGGGAAATTTGAGTCTGGCGTGGTGAGTACTCTCGTGATTACACAGGTCCTCAATTGAGGACGCCTCACTTGAAGCAGGTGGAATTATTGTGAAGTGAGACCGTTGTACGACGCGAATTTTTTGCATTTTATAAAAGAAGATAACATCCATGAATTATTATTAATGATTCTTTTTGTGTCCCTTTCCAAGAATTAATTTTCTATCACTCTGCATTTAGCTTAATTATAAAAATACTGCGATGTCAACACATGGGCAGTCAACCAGATAATAAACAAAATGGGAAAAAACTTGAATTTGGAAATGGAACAGTACTCACGCTTGCGATGTCTATAATTTAAAGCTGATTCACGAGAGTACTCACCCATAATCCTTCTCACCTACGAACTCTCGTCAGTCCGGTCTCAAATTCAGTGGTGTGTACGGTACGTATGTGAAGTATGTGAACACCATCATAAGATTCTGTTTGCCTCCTAATTTTTGGGGTGATTTTCTTGCCTTGGCAGATTCGTTTATTTTTTTCATTTATTATTTTATGGTCAACCGCAAAAGTTTTGTTAATTGAATAGTAAGTTTTGTTGTTGATAAATTGAATTGTGTTAAACTAATGTTTTTAAATCGGATTTGGCAATAACTACTACTGACCGGTCCAAAAGTTGTTTACCAAAATAATTTTTAGATAGGTGTGTGAGTACATTTCAAAAAGTTTTTCATTTTTATATTTTTGATGATTGAATTTCAATAATACTGATGGTTTCAGCGGGCCTTTTGATGATATTTTTATTGTTTTGTGTATTTGACGAATTATTTTTATAATTTAAAGATGGTGATATTTTGGCTCTTTTGGTCTTTTTGAAGTTTAATGCGAATAAAAAAACTCTATTCCATTATTCTCCCAACGTTTCGTAAGAATTCCTTACTTCTTCAGGGGATATTTATTATTCAATCTGTTAAATGTAAAATACAAAATAAAACCAATTGGTAGGTAGGTACAATTTTGAAAAACAAATTATCTTATTACTAAATCGTATTATATCTGCTACTTTACTCCCACTATTGCATCAATTCTTACGAAACTTTGGGGGAATAATGGAATAGAATTTTTTTATTCGCATTAAACTTCAAAAAGACCAAATAGTCCAAAATATCACTATCTTTAAAGTAATAATGTTAAACATCAAATATATAGTTGAAATATTAAATGCGCAAACCGAAAAATGACAATTGAATTGAAATTGTGTTATTATTATTATTGTTATGATTTATTAACAAGTAATTAAAGTAATAATATTAAAAATTAAGGATTAGCTGCGGAGACCATTGGCTCTAATGTGGATTTCGTTTTGCTTGGCCAGTGTAGCACTCAGTGTCAGTGTAGCACTCGCGAAGCTCGATTTGCTCAAATTACAGAGTTGTGGCTGCACTGAGTGTCATTTGCTGCACTCAGTGTCGTTTTGGCTACATTCGATTAAAAGCAAGTTAAGAAATGAGTGCACACTCCTATTTTCACTCACACAAAAGTATTTGACATTTCTGCCAGCATTATTTACTTCAGCTTCTTAACTCACAAATTTGTTGGGTATTTAGCTCAGGAACTAAAATTGTGTTAAATAATAATAGATTAAAATAAATAAAAACATAAAGAACTAATCCCAGTGCAAGAAAATGAATTTTTAACAACAAAAGCATACAAAATAGAAGATCAAAAGTTCAGGTTCCTTTAAAAAATTCAAGAAGCCTACTAGTCAGTTCACATTTAACATACAATACTTTTAAACAAATGAAAAATAACGCTAAAAAGACTTTCGTTTTGGTAAAAAATTGCCGACACTGAGTGTCATTTCGACACTGGATTTTGGCACTGGCCAAGCAAAACGAAATCCACATAAGATTAGTAATATTTAAATTATAAGTTTAAAAACATGAACGTGTTGAGTGCTTCTGGTTTTGATTCTGAACTAAAATTCTTCTTTCCAGGAGAGAAACTGTCATTTTGAGTGACAAGCGAATGGTTTCAGAAGCCTTCTGGATGCTTCCGGACTCTTCTGGGCGACCACCCGAAAACGACATTAGTTTTTTCTCGAATTTTGAGAGTTGACAACTATTTCGCGTCACAAAATACCGTGAGCATAACAATATCCCACTTTAGGTGCAACAGGTATTAACAATTTTTATTGAAAAATAAATATTTACAATTATAATTTTACGTTAAAAATATAAAAATGTTTTTTTTTAAATTGTGTTGGCACAAAAGGGGCCTAACTTCTCACAATTCAAGCTGTTTCTTAAAGAATAAAAATAATTAATAGTTAATAAAATAATAAAATAATGGGATACGTTGTCTTCTCGGGTTGTTAAGATCCGGTTGTCCTTGTATTTTGGTGGTGGAGGTTGGCATTTAGCCACGGTGGGTTGTTGATGACGTTGCCTCAAAGTAAAATTGTAAAGCCTTATCGCCATTGATTGTTATAATTTTTTCGTCCAAAAGATCCATTGTATCAAGGTAGTGTGGTTCAGAGTGTCTGTTCGCTTACGATAGCTCTTACCAGCGGATTGGTATGGTTGCCCAAAATGTTCGTAAGTCATTTACCATGTATTTTTCCAGTGGAGAGGTTCTAGCTGTCTCGTAGAGTTATTTATTGCTGTAGCGCATTTAAAATAAATATAAATAAAACTAGTTTGATAACAATTTCCACCAAAATATGTTAAAATTAAATAATTAATTAAAACAAGCATAGCACTAATACGCAGGTTCCCTGATAGTAATTGATGGCACCCCTAGTTATGTTGAAACACGCTTGAAGTTGGCTACTGGCAGTCAATATCTAATACGTCAATGGTCTCAACTTTTTTGTATGGATACGCTTTCCAGTGTTTAAAGAGATGAGTGGTGAGTACGTATGTGAAGTATGTGAACACCATCAAACATTCTGTTTACCTCCTATTTTTTGGGGAGATTTTCTTGGCTCGGTCAACCGCAAAAGTTTTTCTAATTGAATAGTAAGTTTTGTTGTTGTTAAATTAAATTGTGTAAAACTATTGTTTTTAAATCCGATTTGACAACAACCACTATCGGTCCATAAGTTGTTTACAAAAATTGTTTTTAGATAGGTGCGTGAGTACATTTATTATCAACAAGTAAAGTTAGCTGTATATTCTTTTGAAATTCATTTGCTTTTGTTGATATAGCACATACCATATTATAAACTATAAATACGTATTATTGAATGGGACTTATGGTACTTATACTGTTTAAAATCGCTTGTGGGGTATCTGCGGCAAATCCTTGAAGGCACTTAGAAAAACAAATCTATTAAAATGGTGAAAAATCAAAATCATTACTGTTATTTTCGGTTATAGTTACTTTAGGGTATGTTATGCATTCGTAATAAAGTAAAAGAAATTAAAATCACATAGCATTATTATCTACAATGATAGAGAAGAAGAGTAAAAAAAGTTCAATAATTCTGTATTTCCTGGGTAATATAGAATCGGTTCTATATTACCTATAGCCTAAACGGCTGAGCCGATTTTCTCAAAACATAATTTTTGGTTCGTCGGCACGACAAAAGCCTTGAACCAGAAGGCTTTTGAAACCATTCGCTTGGCACTCATAATTTATAATGACAGTTCTTCTCCTAAAAAGAAAAGAAAAATCCTTCTGGATTTTAATTCAGAATTAATGTCAGAAGCACTAACATTCACTTTTTTAAACTTCAAGATAATATTATTGATCATATTTCGGTTTGCGCATTAGATATTTTATCAAAGTTTGTTGACATTTGATGAAAATTAAATTGTTAATATAATCAGTTTATGGAGTGAAAAAGTGTAACCGAACAGAATTTGTTGCACGATTTTAAAACTTTTATTATTTTTTTTTACTTAAATAAACTAACAAATTCCACCGGCGACGACGAGCGAGGTTAAAATTACTCATGTTGATTTTATTTAGAATTTGTAACCAGAATGTCAGAAAAGGAAGAATCAAAAAGTAAGATTGTAGTAGATTAGTTTTGCAGATTGGGTATGAGTGTGAGTAGAGTTGAAGCCTAAGAAGGGATTTGCAGAATTTTTATCTTGCAGGTTTTAAAGGAGAATTTCATACACTGAGGTTCGCGACACAGAGCTTTGATTCGAAATTCAATTTTCTATTAGATAGAGTTCAATGAATCTTGAAAGAGAAGAAAGTATGAACCGTTTATATGATCTTGCTTTTTGCAGAATAGAAAAAAAAATCGAAAAGCTTTGACAGCCTAGAATGTGAATTTTATTCAACGCAAAGACTCTCTAATTGCACAGTTGAAACAAGAGCTAAGAATTCAAAGAAAAAAAAATTAAGTTCAAATTTAAATTAATAGAAATAATTTAATTTCGCTAAGTATTGTTGTGATAATATACCATTAATGATAAAAACAATCGGAAAAGGTTTGAATTTAAATTCGAATAAAGCTGGATTTATTTAAATAAATCACAACTCGTTTTTTTTTGTTGTTAGAGTCCGTATAGATACTCAAATATAGGTACCTACCTCGGTATATATTCGGTCATTTATTTTTGGATGAATCAATAAATAAAACCTAAATCTTGGAAGAGATGGGGCTTGGCGATTTTGGCAACAAATCAAACTTTGATAACAATAAAAGACAAATCGCGGCAGTTCGTATAAAGTACGACTGCTTCGATAAATTTCCCTGGGTGCTCCCCTTCGATAAACTTCAATTGTAGGTACCTATACAGAGGCCTTCATAAAGGCAAGGATTTGAAAGAGGGTGAGCGCAGGAATCTTCAGATTCGCAGTTTAAACAAGTTTTATGGATTAAATTTTTTTTATTTCATATTAATTTTAAATATACAAAAGAAAAAGTGGATGATTTTAAATTTAAATTAAAAAGTAGCGCTACGCGAACCGGGGTAAAATATGTACACAGTTAAATAAATTAAATTGCGTAAAAAGTGAATTAAAGATAAATGTATATATATATATATATATATATATATAATAGTTCACTGATCATCTGATCACTTTAGAAAAAAAAAACACTCGCGATTCTGTGGCGCAGTGGTGTTTACGCGGCGGCTGATAAAGAGTCACTGACTCCTTCCAGCACACACAGATCCGCATGTTGTTTTAATTCGCCGCTTTAATGGTAGCGTACGAAGCTTTGCAGCTAAGGAAAAGGAAAACAAAAACGAAGAAGCATACCCCTCTCTCTTATGTGCAGTCATAAGCACATAAGGGTTTTTCCACTACCTGTAAAAATCTCTAACACGGCCTTCCTGCTTACTCATCGCTCTCGATGAAATAAAACATACTCTAACCATGACAAATATTTTATTCAAAAAAATGGGTAGCAGTATCTGTTGGTTTGATTATAAAATAACATTACAAATAGGAATCTTTTCGCTTCAATCGTTTTATCTTGTAACCGTCAATATTCTTCCGTCAGGCTATGAAGTCATCTCGCCTTTCCTCGGAACCTATAAACACAGTAAACAAAGACTAGGTCAATTTTGTTTTGACACACCAATATAAATCTCCGTAAGACTCATCATTCATCAACAACAAAAATAATTATACTGTAGGCACTACTTGCCTAATGAACAACTTAATTTTAATATTAATTTAATAATCACTATTCAGAGGCAATCTTTAGCTTGTTTATTAAACTTTAATTAAATACCAAAACCATAATTCAGAGGCAATCTTTAGCTTGTTTATGAAACTTTAACAAAATACCAGAATTATAATTCAGAGGCAATCTTAAGCTTGTTTATTAAACTTTAATGAAATACCAAAACCATAATTCAGAGGCAATCTTTAGCTTGTTTATGAAACTTTAACAAAATACCAGAATCATAATTCAGAGGCAATCTTAAGCTTGTTTATGAAACTTTAACGAAATACCGAAATCATAATTCAGAGGCAATCTTTAGCTTGTTTATGAAACTCATATTTTGCAAACTTAACGAAAATACCAAGACCATAATTCAGAGGCAATCTTTAGCTTGTTTATGAAACTAATCTTTTGCAAACTTAACAAAAATACCAAGATCATAATTCAGTGTGTGTCTTTAGCGTGTTGATGAATTTTGTCTCTTGTTCTATAAAAAGTACATACTAACCTTCTGCTATATGTGCATCAACATCATTTTCCTCGTCAATTAGACGTATAGCCTCTCTGGCAGCTATTATTACGGCTCTGCCTCCCCTCCTCTTAAGTTTATAACGATCGTTCTTAAGTATCCCTACTATTTCATAAGGTCCCCGAAAATGCACCTCGAGCTTAGATTTGCGAATCTGAGGACTCTTGTAGACTACTTTTGACCCGATTTCTAACCGAGTCGGAGTGCATTTGCCCTTATCAAACCTTTCCTTCATTTTAGTAGCATTCTCCTTGATGCGTTCATCCGCCAAGGCGCGTATTTGTTCAACATCTTCATAAAACGGCTCAATATCAAATTCTTTGAGTAGGGCACTAATTTCTGGGGTTCTGCCCTCGACGCCGGTGAGTATCTTTAATGGTGACAATCCGGTAGTTTTATTTTTTGTGGTGTTTAACGCCAACTGTACACGACCAACAAAACTGGTCCAGTCCATATTAAAGTCCAAGTTCGTCCTCATTAAATTTACTACAGTATCCACATATCTTTCCGCTTGTCCATTGGCTCGGCTTGCTCCAGGTGCAATGGTATGATGTTCTATCCCATACAAATTACAGACTTTCCGAAATTCCTGACTGGTAAAATTCGTTCCTTTATCAGTAATAATCTTAGATGGTGTTCCAAAAAGAGTGATAAAATTATTTAAGTGGGTCACGGTTTCAGCTGCTTTAAGTGTTTTACAGGGTAACAACAGCACAAATTTTGTAAACGCATCGACTATGATAAGGAGATATCGACTTTCTTCATTTTTTTCTTCATGAAATGGTCCCAGGCAATCGGCGTGAATGGTATGAAAAGGAATCGGTTTCTTTTCGATTGGATGAAGCTCACACTGCTTTCTTCCCGATGGCCTTTTCGCAACTAAGCAGATTAGACATGCTTGAACAAACTTCCTGACATTCCTTGACATTTTTGGCATCCAAAAGTGTGAACGTATTTTAGACAGGGTTTTATCCCAGCCAACGTGGCAGTTGTCTTCGTGGTAACGTCTCATAAGGGCCAGTCGACAGTGCCGAGGAACAAACAACCTGTCTCCGTCTTTTGTCTTACGATGCAATAAATTGTTTTTAATTACATAATCTGTGACTGCCTGTTCATCTTTCTCATTTAGTTTGTTGATGATATCGGAGACTTCTGAATCGAGTGACTGTCCAACTTCAAGCCAATTTCCGGCAAGACTGTTGAGTTGAAAACAACTTTTTGTAGGTGGGTTTCGACTCAGATAGTCGACATGTTGCATGCAGTTCCCTTTTCTATACACAACCTGAAAATCAAAATCCTGCAGGTATATCCACCACCTGGCAACTCGTGGTAACAAGTCCCTTTTCTCCTTTGTGGCTTTAAGAGCATTACAATCAGTGACGAGTGTGAAGTGTATACCTAGTAAATATGTACGAAACTGTTTTATTGCGTTTATTACCGCTAGCGTCTCCAGCTCGTAGCTATGATACTTGGACTCATAAGGTTTAGTAGCTTGGCTATAATACGCAACCACATGTAAAGTACCATTAATTCGCTGGAAGAGGATAGCACCATACCCAATCGAGCTTGCGTCTGTATGCAATTCAGTTGGAAGTTCCGGATTAAAAATCACAAGTAATGGTCTTTTAGTCAGCTGATTTATGATGTAGTTCCTCGCTTCTTTACACTCGGAAGTCCATTCAAACTTCACATTCAGTTTAGTCAATGCTGTTATACACCTGGATTTAGCTGCGAGTTCTGGTATAAACCTCCTGAAATAATTCACCAAACCCATGAACTGTCGGACCTCTTTTACGTTTGATGGGCTGGAAGAATTTTGAAGAGAATCAATTTTAGCCTTTCCAGGTCTTATACCATTGGCAGAAATTTCCCGTCCAAGGTATTCCAAATGTGTTTGAAGGAATTTGCATTTTTTTACGTTTAACGAGAACCCATTTGTCGTTAGTGCTTTAAGGACCATACCCAGTCGTTCAACACCCTCAGTAACTGTTTTTGAAGGCACTAGTACGTCATCCAAGTAAACCAGCGCTACTGTATCTTTCAACCCTCCTAATGCCTTGTTTATAGCGCGTTGAAAAACGGCTGGCGCATTAGCCAACCCGAAAGGCATCCTAAGATACTCGTATTGTCCGTCAGGGGTGACAAAGGCTGTCTTTTCGATTGATCCGTCTGCAATTGGGATTTGATAAAACCCGGAAGCCATGTCTAAGGACGTGAAAAATTTGTTTCCTGAAAGTTGGTCGAGCTGGTCATCAATACGGGGAAGGGGGTATCGATCCTTAATCGTGATCCGGTTTAAAGCTCTGAAATCTACGCAGAGTCTGTGCTGACCACATTTTTTCTTTACTAATATTATGGGGCTTGCAAACGGTGAACTACTATCGCGGATAATATGCTTTGCCTTTAGCTCTGTAATCATTTCTTTCACAATATTTCGTTCTGACAATGCCATACGATAAGGTCGATAGTTAACAACAGTGTCTTTTGTTAGACGAATTTCTAATGCACCAGTTTTGACCTCTTCTGTTGGCATTCCACTTATGACGAATTTTGAAAAATCGCCAAGCAACGATTCCAGCTTAAGTTTTTCTTCAGAGGATATTCCCTGCTCGGAAACGTCAGCAGTGTCTGCTAGAAGGCAATTGGTCATCTTTCTCTGTAGTTTCGTACCATTTTTATCCATAAAAACCTCTAATGAAGAATCATTGAGAACGTCGCGTCCGATTAATATCTCCCACTGAAGATATCGGGGTCAATAACATAGAGTGATACTTGGACATCAACTAATTCAAAATAAACCTTGACATTGATTTTATAATCAAGCCTTATTGCGTCCTTAGAAATCCCCTTAACAGCTATGGATTCTTTAATTTTTTCAAAGGGCAACTCATCAACAACATCTGCTCGGATAAGTGAGCAATCTGATCCGGTGTCTAAGAGACAACGATAATTTTTACCCGCAATAGATACTCTTAAGGTGTTTTTAGGTATTTCCCCCTTGCCAAAAATACCTACGTTTTTACGATCTGTTGTTTTCTTCTTCGTCCAACAAAATTCTTCAGTATGCCCTTGTTTATTGCAAAATGAGCAGTTTTCGGCTGTTTTCTTTAAAATTGGTTCCTTCGGCTGTGATGAAGACGGGCCAGAGGCAGAAAACTTTGGGCATTTTGACTTCAGATGGCCAGTCAAGCCACAATTATAACAGCGCCTATCGTTATCAAACCGAGGACGTTTATTAGGAATTGGGTTGGTTTCTGTTCTTCGGGATATTTGGAATTCCTTAAATTTTTTTCGCGGACGTTCACGAATTGAAGAAAGATGTTCAGTAAGGCCCTGAACTGATTTTGGCATGACAAATGTAAGGGAGTTACGTAGACTTATGTCAGAAATGCAACCTATGATTATTCTAACAATCGTTTCCTCTGGCAAATCAAAGGATAATCTGTTGATCTGGGCCACTTTTTCCATTGCGAAGTCTGAATAAGAGGGAAAACTTTCGCTTTCCATATTGGCTACACTTCTCAACAGGTCTATAATGTTTGATGAGCTTGAAAAAGTATGCTTTAATGATGCGGACAATTCAACCCAAGCATAAAGTTGGTAGCCATGCTTATCATACCAGGTTTTCCCCCTTCCCAACAAAGCCGCCCTAACTCTGGGGATAATGTCGTAATCTGTAAGTTTATCCCGATCCGCCCTCTTCTGTATATCGTCACACCATTTGATTATGTCAACCCTGGAGTGATCTGGGTCAAAACATGGGAAACCTACCGAGTCGTCTTTTTCCTGACGCTGAGTAGCTTTTAAAATTTGCTTTATTGCATCGACTGTAATAACTAGTTGTTCTGGCTCTTTCGCCGGCCCTCCCCCTATTTCTTTTTCTTCTGGCATTGTAATTTATAAAAATAAAAGAATAAAAATTGGAACGAACTCACCGCTGTCTTTTTTTCACCCCGGCCACCGAAGCACGACACGAACGTTTTACAAAATTATTATTATTTTATTATATTTGTTTTTGTTCTACAATTTTCATCGACTTCTTTTCTTTTTTTTTTTTTTTGGTAACCGACGACGTAACAACACGACGCACTTCAACTTAAAAAAAATAAAAAAATGATATGTAGGCGAATAGGTATATCCCTCTTCTGATAATAGTTCACTGATCATCTGATCACTTTAGAAAAAAAAAACACTCGCGATTCTGTGGCGCAGTGGTGTTTACGCGGCGGCTGATAAAGAGTCACTGACTCCTTCCAGCACACACAGATCCGCATGTTGTTTTAATTCGCCGCTTTAATGGTAGCGTACGAAGCTTTGCAGCTAAGGAAAAGGAAAACAAAAACGAAGAAGCATACCCCTCTCTCTTATGTGCAGTCATAAGCACATAAGGGTTTTTCCACTACCTGTAAAAATCTCTAACATATATATAAATAGCGTCAACAGTGCACTTTAAAGGCACAGTATATACCTACATACACATTCCCATATCTTCAGCAGCAGTGGCCACTACTACGAGGGTAAAAGGGTGAGTTTTTTTTATAAGATACTTAAATTACATAACTACTTATATAACTATATATACACAAAACATACATATTTTATAAAGTGCGCGATTTAATTTTGGGGGGAATTTTTTTTTTGGGGATTAATGAATTTAAAGTAAATCAATAATTTAACTAAAAGAGGAAAGAATCCCAGATTTATTAATAAGACGAAGACGTGGTGGTATTTATTAATAAAATTTTAATATTCCACAACGTGACTAAATAATAAAAGCATATATATAAGTAAAAGCAAAAATTACTTAAACATTTCTTTTTTTTAAATGGCTAACTTTAAAATTCTGTGTTGAATATATTATAAGTAATAAAGAAGCTATAAGTAAAATGAAATTCGGATATTTTGTATTTATTTGAAAAGATCAGATAAAATTATGATGGATTAGTTTGATTTATAGAAGAAAAGGATGAGAGAGAATATGAGAGAGGAATGGTAGTATAGATGTAAGATAAGAAGCCTAGTCAAGGGGTTGCTCTGGCGTGGGAAGCAACCAAGGATGGGAGGGGTAGACAACATACTCGCACATCTATTCCATCTTAGATGCATAGTCTGGCATAGATTTTTTTTTGTAGCGATATAAGAGGTCCAAGAACCCACTGATGAGCTAGTGTACGTGGTGAATTATGCCAGCACGGACCCAAAGGCAACATGCTCGTTACAAAATGGCGCCCGCAACGTGGAGTCCACTATCGGAAGATAGTGAGGCTAACAATTTTGAGCCGTATAAATATTTTTTCCTTTTTTTTAAATTAACGTTTTTAATTTTTCTTTTTTAATTAATTTTCTTTTAATTTTGATTTGCATTTTAATTTTTTTTTTTGGTAGATTTGTTTTATATACGATTTTTAATGATCGAATTTTGGTTGCACCTTTCCTTGTGAGTCCCGGTGACTGGGTGTATAGCACTTGGTACCGCGTTGCAACACGGAAGATGCAACCACGCATCAAATAATTAAACGAAGTGTGGGCTAAGCTAATCGAGTCTTTGGGTATCGGCATAGCAGGTACCCAAATGGCCGGATAAAATAGCACACACTTTTATATAGATATAATGCTAGGAAGAGACCCGTCGATGTGAGAGGCGTCTTCGTAGGTCCTTCCAACAAGTCACTTTAAATTCTCCAAGGTTTTCAGATGCCTTCACTGATGAAAGATTCGTCAGTCAATGTCCTGAAAACTGAGGAGAATACATTTTTTTTAATAAATCCTTTCAACTTGTTTCATCATGTTTAATTTTTTTTTTATTTTCGCTTTTTTTAATTGGCTCGAAGAACTACGGCTTCTTCTCAATTATCTGCTGACATTCCTCTCAAATTGATCTCTCATCCTTTTCTTTTGATTTTTATGAATTAAATTTTACATTTTTTTTTTAAACTTTTTATTTGTTTTATTAACATTTTTTTATTAACAAAAATACTTTAGTAAACTATATTTTTATTATATTTTTATGAAATTTATTTGTTTATACTTATTTATACTGCGGATCGAAGTTTCGTCTGAAGTCTTTAGGTTTTGTATTCCGATCTTTTTCTGAATTTTGGTTTATTGCGGCTAGTAGAGACAAATTTCTTTTGTTTTTTTTTAGGGCTGTCAAAGTTTTTTTAGTTACGATTCAGATCAACTTTGAAATCTTAAAGTACATTTTTTCTTGAGAACTTGAATTCTTTATTCATTGAAGTTTTTTTTGTGAATTTTCTGTTGAAGAAAAGATTTTCTTTTGGGGATCGCAGTTAGAGTGTCTGAAAATTTTTTCTAGGTAGTGATGGGTAGAGGTCGTCGAGTTTCGATTTTGGACGATACTCAAACAATAAACGCCCTTTTTGAAGAGTTTTACCAAAGATTCAGCAGGAATATTGATCGTTTCAATTTATACACTTCTTTTAGTTATTCTGAAAATTTAAATTCTATTGTTGCAAGCTCCACCTCAAATATGTCGAATATTAACAGTCCAAACGATAATAACGAGGGAGGGGAAATCGAATTCTGGGACGCGTTATTAAATGGTTCGGATGATAATGAACGCCACCCTTTAAACCCTCAAGGTCAATTTCCGACTGAAGAGTTAGCTGCAAGAATTGAAAAAACCATGATGGACAATCAAATCAGGCTTTTTCAACAAATGGATGTGTTTATGGTTAATGTTATTCGAAAATTAGAAAATTTCAATATACCTGGCCAGATACAAACGGTCCGGGTAGATATGCTCAGGCAGGCACATCAAACCAAGCTCGTTTCCCTGAACCTCCACCATCTAGAAATTCTGGGACTCCATCCAATTTCAGCTCTTCAGAGTCTTGTAGGCTCGACAGGTGGAACATCAAGTATGATGGAACGGATAACGTTTCAGATTTTTTGTTCAAGGTTGAAAGAATGCAATCATCGTCATCTTATACCGATGAACAAATTACCGCTAATTTTCACATTTTGCTAAATGGAAGGGCGAATAAGTGGTTTTGGGGTTTTTTGCGCAGGAACCAATCAGCAAAATTATCGGAGGTTAAGATGGCGATGAAAAAAGAATTCAGTAGATTGGAAAGTGATGTCGAAATATATATGAAATTGCTGACGCGAAAGCAGGGGGTCAAGGAATCTTTCGACGATTTTTACGTATCTATCGTTGGTCTTAACGACCGCCTTAAAGAGCCCTTTGACGATAAAAAACTTATCGATGTAATTAGAAATAATGCTAAAGATAAATTGGGTGAAATTTTGCTATCGGCGGAAGTTAAAAATCTCGAACAGTTGCGAAACAAGGCCAGAGAAGCTGAGAGGTTTTTGGCAAAGCGAACTCCTCCTCAAAGATCGGTTCATGAGATCGCTATTAACGATGAAATTGATGAAATCTATTTGGGAGGAGAAGGCTTTTTCTTCAAGTCGAAAACCCGTTTCGACTGCGAATTATGTATGTTGGAATTGCGACCAAAAAGGACACGCATACCACTTTTGTCCTTCTAAAACAAGGAATCTCTTCTGCTTTCTGTGCGGTGCGAAGGGAGTAAGCACCATCGAATGTGGTAAACACTTGGGAAACGGGTTGAGGGATGAGAGATGGAGTGGGGAAATTCGGAACCAACCCGACCACTCGCAAAAGTAGAACATAATTATAATTTAAACACCAGCCAAGAAAAATTGGTAGAAAACGTTCTCATCAAGATCTTGGAACGAGAAAAGCCTCTCAGCTATCAATGCTTTCAGTCTCATCCTGTAGAAACTTACGCCTTAAAATCCCTTCATGAACGAAAGCTTGACTATAACAAAGTTCGTTCACGAATTTTCGGGACATGTTGTAGTTTAGCTAGCGTTCAAATTCAAAAATGCCGACGTCGGTTCCGTAATCGAAGAAAATTTCGAAAACAAATTGTGGAGACAATAATATCTTCGGATACGGATGGTCGCATGTATGCCAATGTTCAATTAAACAATGAATCGGTTTTTGGGCTTTTAGACTGTGGGGCTTCAATATCTGTATTAGGCAGCGAGTGTAATGAATTGGTAAAGAAAATTGGGGTGGAAGTGAGGCCATACAAAAATGTCGTACGTACAGCAGATGGAAAATTTCATGACATCGTTGGTCACTGCAATATACAAACCAAGTACAATGGCGTTTCTAAAGAACTTTCTTTTTACCTGATTCCCAATTTAACCCAAAAATTATATTTGGGAATGAATTTTTGGCGCGAATTTAATCTTATGCCACAAATAAGTGAAGTACAAACCGACCTCGGTATTGATGAAGAAGATGTTAATTATAAAGATGAGGCTGAACTCATAAAACTTTCGCCCGAGCAAAATTGTAAGATGGAGCAGATAAAAAAATTGTTCCTTAACTTTGTCGCGCTAGGGTTGGGTAAAACGACCCTTGGCTGCCATGTGATAGACACGGAAAGCGCGGTTCCCATCAAATCCCGGCATTATCCATTGTCCCCGGTTCGTCAGGAAGAAGTTTATAAGGAATTGGACCGTATGTTAGAGCTTGGGGTTATCGGGGTTAGTAATTCTCCTTGGAGTTGCCCGGTAGTTTTGGTGAGAAAACTAGGTAAAGTGCGTCTATTTTTAGACTTTCGAAAAGTCAACGCCGTCACTGTTAAGGATGCGTATCCTTTGCCACATATTGAAGGCTTACTCAGCCGCATAAAGGATACGCATTTTATCACAGGGATAGATTTAAAAGACGCTTATTGGCAGATACCTTTAGACGAAAAATCGCGAGAGAAAACTGCCTTTGCGGTGCCTGGTAGACCACTCTATCAGTTCAAAGTAATGCCGTTTGGTTTGAGTAATGCTGGACAGACGATGAGTAGAGTAATCGACCAGGTAGTGCCTAGTTCTCTTCGCGAAAATGTGTTTGTTTATCTGGATGATTTGCTAATTTGTACGGCTGATTTTGAGTCACATATACGTATCCTTAATGAAGTGGCGGCTTGTCTACGCAGGGCGAACTTAACTATTAACCTCAATAAAAGTAAGTTCTGCATGCGGGAGATCAAGTATCTCGGATATATAGTCGGCCAAGGTACTTTGAAAACAAATCCTGACAAAATCGAGGCAATGGTTAATTTTCCTGTTCCAACAACCGTACGACAAGTTAGGAGATTTTTAAGTTTGACCGGATGGTATCGAAGGTTTATTAAAAATTATTCAGATCTAGCTGCGCCACTGACTGACTGTCTGAAAAAGAAATCAAAATTTGAATTTACATCTGAAGCTTTGGAGGGGTTTAGTAGATTAAAGACTGCACTTTCTTCGGCACCGGTATTGTCTCAACCTGACTTCAAAAAGCCGTTTATTATTCAATGCGATGCATCTTCAGAAGGTGTTGGTGGCGTTCTCTTTCAATTGGATGAGAACGACAACGAGAGACCGATAGCATATATGTCGAAGAAGCTTAACAAATCTCAGAAGAACTATACGGTTACTGAGCATTAATGTCTCGCAGCAGTCTTGAGCATACGAAAATTCAGGCCCTATGTTGATGGATTACCTTTTACGGTAATAACAGACCACTCAAGTCTTAAATGGTTGATGTTCATGAAAGAATTATCTGGAAGGCTTGCTCGATGGAGTTTGGAACTCCAAGGATTTATATTTTCTATAGAACACCGTAGCGGGTTTCTCAACACAGTGGCTGATACCCTATCTCGTATGGACATGGAAGAGATTGCTGTGAAAGTAACCGTTGGTAAAAATGAACTTGGTGAGGAATCTTCGATAATTATGTGTGGCGAGATCGATCTCGATTCAAGTGAATTTGATTCGGAGCAATATTCCCAATTGAGAGAAAGCGTCAACGTTAATCAGTCTGCACTCCCTGACCTAGTTGTACCGGGAAAATTTATATACAAAAGAGTTAGGTTTAGGACTGGTGATGTGAACGAGGAGGATTCGTTATGGCGTCTTTGGTTGCCTGACACACTCAGTCGCAAATGCATTGAATTGTCTCATAACACCAAGTTAAGTTGCCATAGTGGCTTCGCAAAAACTTATGCTCGTATTCGAGATAAATATTATTGGCCAAAAATGATAAGAGACATCAAGGCTTTTGTCAGTGAGTGTGATATGTGCAAGATGGTGAAGGCACCAAACGCGATTCTTCGTCCACCTATCACCAAGCAGACTGTGACTGAAAGGCCTATGCAACGACTGTACATTGACTTTTTGGGACCATATCCGCGTACTAAACGAGGAAATGTGTATGTTTTTATTGTGGTAGACCACTTCACTAAATTCACGTTTCTTAAATCCTTGCCTAAAGCTACTTCTGCTAGGGTTATTCAGTTTCTAGAAACTGAAATATTTCATACTTTCGGGACCCCTGAACAAATTCATTCCGACAACGGACGTCAGTTCGTGTCAAAGGACTTTAAAACCTTTTTGGCGGGTTACGGTGTAAGACATGTGCGAACGGCTGTGTATTTTCCGCAGGCTAACATTTCCGAGCGGGTCAATCGCAGTGTTTTGAGCAAACTAAGAGTCTTGGTATCAAAAGAGCAGAATGATTGGGACATTCATTTGTCTAGTATTGCATGTTCTTTACGTTCAGACATGCACGATTCTTTGGGATGTCAACCATATTATGCTCTATTTGGGCAAAACATGATAGTTCATGGCTCTACATACCAAATACTACGCGAATTGAATGCTCTTGAAGACCATGAAATGTTAGTTTTGCCTAACGCACCGAAAACCGCATCGGCCAGATTGAAGTTGTCGGAAAATTTGTTCAGGGCATACGTTAAGTCTAAGAATACCTACAATACACGTGCTAAACCAGTAACTTACTTGGTTGGTCAAGAGGTATTCCATAAAAATTTCGCACATAGTAATTTTGTGAAAGGAATTAACGCCAAATTCCTTCCAAATTATATAAAATGCCGCGTACGAAAAGTCATCGGAAACTGCATGTACGAATTAGAGACCAGAGCTGGGAAATCCATCGGTATATTCCATGCCAAGGATATGCGTCAGTAAAAGCACTGCAAATAAGAATAAAAGTTTCCACAAAGTATCGCTTTTATTTTAAATATATATAAATTTTAACTTATCTGAAGCAAAAATGTTGTTTAAGCCCGGCTAGTTAAATGGGTTCGCGACCCACGTTGGTATATTTTTTTTGCACCTTGTATTTATTATTATTTATTTATTGTTAATATTAATTCATATAAAAAGTAACAACGAATGATTTTATTGTTTACTTTATTTAAAAGATTCACCGACGGCTAAGACTCGTTGTTTATATTCCCGACGGCAAAACATGTCGTCATTTTGATGAATTAATTTATTTTTGTTGTTTTTTTTTTGTACATGTCAATGTTAAAACATGTTGTAATTTTCTTCACAATTTAACATTCTAAAATCGGAAGCCAAATAATATTTTGATTTTGGTGTTTGGTAAACTAAAACAATAAAAGTTATTGAACAATATGGCAGTAATTTATACATGTAAACAAAAATAAAATACGACCGCCTCTTTTACGAACCGGTAAACTACTTTCAAATTCATTGTTTACATTTTTTTTTACAAGTAGGTAGGTAGATACGAAATTTTTTTAGACAACTTAATTATCTTATATTTCATTTATTTTTGCCACTTAAACTTGTAATTGCACCACACTTCACTTGAGTAATAATCACATTTCACAGTAAATGTTCTTTACTATGAAATCCCACAATGGATGCTTGCAAATTATTGTTTGCTTAAACTTTTTTTTTTGCAGCCATTTTTCACAACTCGACCGACTTTTAATGCGTGGGTTCATTTGCATATTCCAGATAACGATTTATCGGGAAAAAGCAAAGCCCTGTAACCGAACAGAATTTGTTGCACGATTTTAAAACTTTTATTATTTTTTTTTACTTAAATAAACTAACAAATTCCACCGGCGACGACGAGCGAGGTTAAAATTACTCATGTTGATTTTATTTAGAATTTGTTACCAGAATGTCAGAAAAGGAAGAATCAAAAAGTAAGATTGTAGTAGATTAGTTTTGCAGATTGGGTATGAGTGTGAGTAGAGTTGAAGCCTAAGAAGGGATTTGCAGAATTTTTATCTTGCAGGTTTTAAAGGAGAATTTCATACACTGAGGTTCGCGACACAGAGCTTTGATTCGAAATTCAATTTTCTATTAGATAGAGTTCAATGAACCTTGAAAGAGAAGAAAGTATGAACCGTTTATATGATCTTGTTTTTTGCAGAATAGAAAAAAAAATAGAAAAGCTTTGTCAGCCTAGAATGTGAATTTTATTCAACGCAAAGACTCTAATTGCACAGTTGAAACAAGAGCTAAGAATTCAAAGAAAAAAAATTAAGTTCAAATTTAAATTAATAGAAATAATTTAATTTCGCTAAGTATTGTTGTGATAATATACCATTAATGATAAAAACAATCGGAAAAGGTTTGAATTTAAATTCGAATAAAGCTGGATTTATTTAAATAAATCAAAACTAGTTTTTTTTTGTTAGAGTCCGTATAGATACTCAAATATAGGTACCTACCTCGGTATATATTCGGTCATTTATTTTTGGATGAATCAATAAATAAAACCTAAATCTTGGAAGAGATAGGGCTTGGCAATTTTGGCAACAAATCAAACTTTGATAACGATAAAAGACAAATCGCGGCGGTTCGTATAAAGTACGACTGCTTCGATAAATTTCCCTGCCAAGGATATGCGTCAGTAAAAGCACTGCAAATAAGAATAAAAGTTTCCACAAAGTATCGCTTTTATTTTAAATATATATAAATTTTAACTTATCTGAAGCAAAAATGTTGTTTAAGCCCGGCTAGTTAAATGGGTTCGCGACCCACGTTGGTATATTTTTTTGCACCTTGTATTTATTATTATTTATTTATTGTGTTTTTTTTTTATTTTGTCTGTTTGTTTTAATATTAATTCATATAAAAAGTAACAGCGAATGATTTTATTGTTTACTTTATTTAAAAGATTCACCGACGGCTAAGACTCGTTGTTTATATTCCCGACGGCAAAACATGTCGTCATTTTGATGAATTAATTTATTTTAGTTGTTTTTTTTTGTACATGTCAATGTTAAAACATGTTGTAATTTTCTTCACAATTTAACCTTTTAAAATCGGAAGCCAAATAATATTTTAATTTTGGTGTTTGGTAAACTAAAACAATAAAAGTTATTGAACAATATGGCAGTAATTTATACATGTAAACAAAAATAAAATACGACCGCCTCTTTTACGAACCGGTAAACTACTTTCAATTTCATTGTTTACATTTTTTTTTACAAGTAGGTAGGTAGATACGAAATTTTTTTAGACAACTTAATTATCTTATATTTCATTTATTTTTGCCACTTAAACTTGTAATTGCACCACACTTCACTTGAGTAATAATCACATTTCACAGTAAATGTTCTTTACTATGAAATCCCACAATGGATGCTTGCAAATTATTGTTTGCTTAAACATTTTTTTTTGCAGCCATTTTTCACAACTCGACCGACTTTTAATGCGTGGGTTCATTTGCATATTCCAGATAACGATTTATCGGGAAAAAGCAAAGCCCTGTAACCGAACAGAATTTGTTGCACGATTTTAAAACTTTTATTATTTTTTGTTACTTAAATAAACTAACAAATTCCACCGGCGACGACGAGCGAGGTTAAAATTACTCATGTTGATTTTATTTAGAATTTGTAACCAGAATGTCAGAAAAGGAAGAATCAAAAAGTAAGATTGTAGTAGATTAGTTTTGCAGATTGGGTATGAGTGTGAGTAGAGTTGAAGCCTAAGAAGGGATTTGCAGAATTTTTATCTTGCAGGTTTTAAAGGAGAATTTCATACACTGAGGTTCGCGACACAGAGCTTTGATTCGAAATTCAATTTTCTATTAGATAGCGTTCAATGAATCTTGAAAGAGAAGAAAGTATGAACCGTTTATATGATCTTGCTTTTTGCAGAATAGAAAAAAAAATCGAAAAGCTTTGACAGCCTAGAATGTGAATTTTATTCAACGCAAAGACTCTCTAATTGCACAGTTGAAACAAGAGCTAAGAATTCAAAGAAAAAAAATTAAGTTCAAATTTAAATTAATAGAAATAATTTAATTTCGCTAAGTATTGTTGTGATAATATACCATTAATGATAAAAACAATCGGAAAAGGTTTGAATTTAAATTCGAATAAAGCTGGATTTATTTAAATAAATCACAACTCGTTTTTTTTTTTGTTAGAGTCCGTATAGATACTCAAATATAGGTACCTACCTCGGTATATATTCGGTCATTTATTTTTGGATGAATCAATAAATAAAACCTAAATCTTGGAAGAGATAGGGCTTGGCAATTTTGGCAACAAATCAAACTTTGATAACGATAAAAGACAAATCGCGGCAGTTCGTATAAAGTACGACTGCTTCGATAAATTTCCCTGCCAAGGATATGCGTCAGTAAAAGCACTGCAAATAAGAATAAAAGTTTCCACAAAGTATCGCTTTTATTTTAAATATATATAAATTTTAACTTATCTGAAGCAAAAATGTTGTTTAAGCCCGGCTAGTTAAATGGGTTCGCGACCCACGTTGGTATATTTTTTTGCACCTTGTATTTATTATTATTTATTTATTGTGTTTTTTTTTTATTTTGTCTGTTTGTTTTAATATTAATTCATATAAAAAGTAACAGCGAATGATTTTATTGTTTACTTTATTTAAAAGATTCACCGACGGCTAAGACTCGTTGTTTATATTCTCGACGGCAAAACATGTCGTCATTTTGATGAATTAATTTATTTTTGTTGTTTTTTTTGTACATGTCAATGTTAAAACATGTTGTAATTTTCTTCACAATTTAACCTTTTAAAATCGGAAGCCAAATAATATTTTAATTTTGGTGTTTGGTAAACTAAAACAATAAAAGTTATTGAACAATATGGCAGTAATTTATACATGTAAACAAAAATAAAATACGACCGCCTCTTTTACGAACCGGTAAACTACTTTCAATTTCATTGTTTACATTTTTTTTTACAAGTAGGTAGGTAGATACGAAATTTTTTTAGACAACTTAATTATCTTATATTTCATTTATTTTTGCAACTTAAACTTGTAATTGCACCACACTTCACTTGAGTAATAATCACATTTCACAGTAAATGTTCTTTACTATGAAATCCCACAATGGATGCTTGCAAATTATTGTTTGCTTAAACATTTTTTTTGCAGCCATTTTTCACAACTCGACCGACTTTTAATGCGTGGGTTCATTTGCATATTCCAGATAACGATTTATCGGGAAAAAGCAAAGCCCTGTAACCGAACAGAATTTGTTGCACGATTTTAAAACTTTTATTATTTTTTTTTACTTAAATAAACTAACAAATTCCACCGGCGACGACGAGCGAGGTTAAAATTACTCATGTTGATTTTATTTAGAATTTGTAACCAGAATGTCAGAAAAGGAAGAATCAAAAAGTAAGATTGTAGTAGATTAGTTTTGCAGATTGGGTATGAGTGTGAGTAGAGTTGAAGCCTAAGAAGGGATTTGCAGAATTTTTATCTTGCAGGTTTTAAAGGAGAATTTCATACACTGAGGTTCGCGACACAGAGCTTTGATTCAATATTCAATTTTCTATTAGATAGAGTTCAATGAACCTTGAAAGAGAAGAAAGTATGAACCGTTTATATGATCTTGCTTTTTGCAGAATAGAAAAAAAATAGAAAAGCTTTGACAGCCTAGAATGTGAATTTTATTCAACGAAAAGACTCTAATTGCACAGTTGAAACAAGAGCTAAGAATTCAAAGAAAAAAAATTAAGTTCAAATTTAAATTAATAGAAATAATTTAATTTCGCTAAGTATTTTTGTGATAATATACCAATAATGATAAAAACAATCGGAAAAGGTTTGAATTTAAATTCGAATAAAGCTGGATTTATTTAAATAAATCAAAACTAGTTTTTTTTGTTAGAGTCCGTATAGATACTCAAATATAGGTACCTACCTCGGTATATATTCGGTCATTTATTTTTGGATGAATCAATAAATAAAACCTAAATCTTGGAAGAGATAGGGCTTGGCAATTTTGGCAACAAATCAAACTTTGATAACGATAAAAGACAAATCGCGGCAGTTCGTATAAAGTACGACTGCTTCGATAAATTTCCCTGCCAAGGATATGCGTCAGTAAAAGCACTGCAAATAAGAATAAAAGTTTCCACAAAGTATCGCTTTTATTTTAAATATATATAAATTTTAACTTATCTGAAGCAAAAATGTTGTTTAAGCCCGGCTAGTTAAATGGGTTCGCGACCCACGTTGGTATATTTTTTTGCACCTTGTATTTATTATTATTTATTTATTGTGTTTTTTTTTATTTTGTCTGTTTGTTTTAATATTAATTCATATAAAAAGTAACAGCGAATGATTTTATTGTTTACTTTATTTAAAAGATTCACCGACGGCTAAGACTCGTTGTTTATATTCCCGACGGCAAAACATGTCGTCATTTTGATGAATTAATTTATTTTTGTTGTTTTTTTTGTACATGTCAATGTTAAAACATGTTGTAATTTTCTTCACAATTTAACCTTTTAAAATCGGAAGCCAAATAATATTTTAATTTTGGTGTTTGGTAAACTAAAACAATAAAAGTTATTGAACAATATGGCAGTAATTTATACATGTAAACAAAAATAAAATACGACCGCCTCTTTTACGAACCGGTAAACTACTTTCAATTTCATTGTTTACATTTTTTTTTACAAGTAGGTAGGTAGATACGAAATTTTTTTAGACAACTTAATTATCTTATATTTCATTTATTTTTGCCACTTAAACTTGTAATTGCACCACACTTCACTTGAGTAATAATCACATTTCACAGTAAATGTTCTTTACTATGAAATCCCACAATGGATGCTTGCAAATTATTGTTTGCTTAAACATTTTTTTTGCAGCCATTTTTCACAACTCGACCGACTTTTAATGCGTGGGTTCATTTGCATATTCCAGATAACGATTTATCGGGAAAAAGCAAAGCCCTGTAACCGAACAGAATTTGTTGCACGATTTTAAAACTTTTATTATTTTTTTTTACTTAAATAAACTAACAAATTCCACCGGCGACGACGAGCGAGGTTAAAATTACTCATGTTGATTTTATTTAGAATTTGTAACCAGAATGTCAGAAAAGGAAGAATCAAAAAGTAAGATTGTAGTAGATTAGTTTTGCAGATTGGGTATGAGTGTGAGTAGAGTTGAAGCCTAAGAAGGGATTTGCAGAATTTTTATCTTGCAGGTTTTAAAGGAGAATTTCATACACTGAGGTTCGCGATACAGAGCTTTGATTCAATATTCAATTTTCTATTAGATAGAGTTCAATGAACCTTGAAAGAGAAGAAAGTATGAACCGTTTATATGATCTTGCTTTTTGCAGAATAGAAAAAAAAATAGAAAAGCTTTGACAGCCTAGAATGTGAATTTTATTCAACGCAAAGACTCTAATTGCACAGTTGAAACAAGAGCTAAGAATTCAAAGAAAAAAAATTAAGTTCAAATTTAAATTAATAGAAATAATTTAAATTCGCTAAGTATTGTTGTTATAATATACCATTAATGATAAAAACAATCGGAAAAGGTTTGAATTTAAATTCGAATAAAACTGGATTTATTTAAATAAATCACAACTCGTTTTTTTTTGTTAGAGTCCGTATAGATACTCAAATATAGGTACCTACCTCGGTATATATTCGGTCATTTATTTTTGGATGAATCAATAAATAAAACTTAAATCTTGGAAGAGATAGGGCTTGGCAATTTTGGCAACAAATCAAACTTTGATAACGATAAAAGACAAATCGCGGCAGTTCGTATAAAGTACGACTGCTTCGATAAATTTCCCTGGGTGCTCCCCTTCGATAAAATTGTAGGTACCTATACAGAGGCCTTCATAAAGGCAAGGATTTGAAATAGGGTGATTGCAGGAATCTTCAGATTCGCAGTTTAAACAAGTTTTATGGATTAAATTTTTTTTATTTCATATTAATTTTAAATTTACAAAAGAAAAAGTATATGATTTTAAATTTAAATTAAAAAGTAGCGCTACGCGAACCGGGGTAAAATATGTACACAATTAAATAAATTAAATTGCGTAAAAAGTGAATTAAAGATAAATGTATATATATATATATAAATAGCGTCAACAGTGCACTTTAAAGGCACAGTATATACCTACATACACATTCCCATATCTTCAGCAGCAGTGGCCACTACTACGAGGGTAAAGAGGTGAGTTTTTTTATAAGATACTTAAATTACATAACTACTTATATAACTATATATACACAAAACATACATATTTTATAAAGTGCGCGATTTAATTTTGGGGGGAATTTTTTTTTTGGGGATTAATGAATTTAAAGTAAATCAATAATTTAACTAAAAGAGGAAAGAATCCCAGATTTATTAATAAGACGAAGATGTGGTGGTATTTATTTATAAAATTTAAATATTCCACAACGTGACTAAATAATAAAAGCATATATATAAGTAAAAGCAAAAATTACTTAAACATTTCTTTTTTTTAAATGGCTAACTTTAAAATTCTGTGTTGAATATATTATTAGTAATAAAGAAGCTATAAGTAAAATGAAATTCGGATATTTTGTATTTATTTGAAAAGATCAGATAAAATTATGATGGATTAGTTTGATTTATAAAAGAAAAGGATGAAGGAGAATATGAGAGAGGAATGGTAGTATAGATGTAAGATTAGAAGCCTAGTCAAGGGGTTGCTCTGGCGAGGGAAGCAACCAAGGATGGGAGGGGTAGACAACAAACTCGCACATTTATTCCATCTTAGATGCATAGTCTGGCATAGATTTTTTTGTAGCGATATAAGAGGTCCAAGAACCCACTGATGAGCTAGTGTAAGTGGTGAATTATGCCAGCACGGACCCAAAGGCAACATGATCGTTACAAAAGCCAATAAATAGTTTCAAGGGTAGCGTTGCAATTTTCAATTCATTTGTATGTTGATATTCCCAAAGAGGTAGACAAAAAGTGAAGCAAAACGAATTCGACGTAAACTTTGCGTTGGTTTTTCACCACAACAGTGAAAGTGTACCAGTGCAATTTTCAATTCATTTGTATTTTGATATTCCCAAAGAGGTAGACAAAAAGTCTAAAAGCTTCTCGGGATAACCACTCGAAAACGACATTTGTACTTTGTTTTTTTTAAGCGATAATATGCCCCCGAACGTATGCAGAAGTCTCCAAATACCTTCTAACAATTTTGTCTCTTAATTCTAAGTTAAAAATTTAAAAATTGTGGTTTTTTAAGTTGTGTTGGCACATAATGGCCTAAACTCTCACAATTTCAAGTTGTTTTTTAAAGAATGAAAATAATAAATAGTTAATAAAATAATGAGATACGTTGTCTTCTCGGGTTGTTCAGATTCTGTTGTCCTTGTATTTTGGTGGTGGAGGTTGACATTTAGCCACGGTGGGTGGTAGGATGACGGAGCCTCAAAGTAAAATTGTAAAGCTTCGTCGACGTTGATTGTTATAATTTCTTTGTCCAAAAGATCCATTGTATTAAGGTAGTGTGGTTCAGAGTGTCTGTTCGCTTACGATAGCTCTTACCAGGGGATTGGCATGGTTGTTTAAATTGTTTGTAAGTCATTTACCAGGTATTTTGCCAGTGAAAAGGTTCTAGCTGCCTCGTAGTTGTTTATTGCTGTAGCGCATTTAAAATAAATATAAATAATTGTTTGATAACAATTTCCACCAAAAAATGTTAAAATTTAATAATTAATTAACGTTGGCTATTGGCAGTCCATGTATAATACGTTAATGGTCTCAACTTTTTTGTATGAATACGCTATCCAGTGTTTATAGACCGTGTTTAGACTTGAAAATTTGAGTCTGGCGTGGTGAGTACTCTCGTGATTACACAGGTCCTCAATTGAGGACGCCTCACTTGAAGCAGGTGGAGTTATTGTGAAGTGAGACCGTTGTACGACGTTTTGCATTTTATAAAAGAAGATAACAGCCATAAATTATTATTAATGATTCTTTTTGTGTCCCTCTCCAAGAATTAATTTTCTATCACTCTGCATTTAGCTTAATTATAAAAATACTGCGATGTCAACACATGGGCAATGAACCAGATAATAAACAAAATGGGAAAAAACTTGAATTTGGAAATGGAACAGTACTCACGCTTGCGATGTCTATAATTTAAAGCTGATTCACGAGAGTACTCACCCATAATCCTTCTCGCCTACGAACTCTCGTCAGTCCGGGTTCAAATTCAGTGGTGTGTACGTATATGAAGTATGTGAACACCATCATAAGATTCTGTTTGCCTCCTGATTTTTGGGGAGATTTTCTTGCCTTGGCAGATTCGTTTATTTTCTTCATTTATTATTTTATTGTTAAAATAAACAACATTTAAAATTCGCACCATTGTGGTTACAACTTAATACAAATTAAAGCTTAACTTTGTTCACCACATATTTGTAGTATGTAACTAAAATGAATTTGTATCTTTGATTTATTACAAGCTATGTTAAAATGAATTATAAATGAACAGTACCTTAAAAACTTTTCAATTTTTTTTTTTTTGCAATAAACTTTGAAGTAAAAACAAGTTGTCGATTTTTAATCTTGTTCGATTTTAAGAATCTTTAATTATTTTAAACAGGTTATGGGCCCAGTCCCTTCGTAAAATATATTAGTTGAAATTAATAAAGTTATTTAGTATAAATGACTCTTTTTGCCGGAAAAATTCCTCTTTTTAATGGGGATAATTATTTTACATGGAAGCCTCAAATGGATTCGGTTTTGCACAAAAATCGTTTGTTGAAAATTGTGCTAGGGCTAGAGAAAAAACCAACGACAGATGCTGACAAAATCGAGGAATGGAATATAAAGGATATGGACGCAAGATGTGAGCTTATAATAGCCATGCAACCTGCTCAAGTGTCGCTCGTTAGATCTTGCACTACGTCTAAGGAACTTTGGGATTTCTTGAAATCCACGTTTGATCGACAGGAAACTCGACAAAAGGTAGAAGAATTCCGTAAGTTGATAAACTTCAAAATGCTTGAAAATGAAAATATGGAGCAATATTTAATTAATTTTAATTTAATTGTAACACGGCTGAGGGAAATGGATGCGAAATTGGATGAGGAGTTGTTAGTGATGCTGTTGCTAGATGGATGACCGGAGAGCTACAAGGACATACAAGCTGCATTTGATGCGTCTAATGAATTCCCGAAAATGAATAATTTACGCACATGACTTCTGGAAGTAAGCGATAAAAGGAAATCCACAGATCCTAAGGATGACGCTTTTAAGGTTAAGTTTCAAAGAAAGAAACCACATGCACATTATTCAGGTACGTCTAACCCTAGTTTTAATTTCAATTGCCATAGATGTGGGCTCAAAGGGCATATGAAACGCGATTGCCGCGTTAACATTAATAAAGAAAAATCAAAATTTGTTGAGTCACATTCACATGAGGTAGGATTTATTGCCACTGAATCCACAAAACAAAATGCACCAATAATCGAAATTTTGCAGAAGGTTAATTCTTTAGACAATAGAATAGACTCTATGGACATCTCATAAATTCACGCCATTACGCACAAGAATGATGCTTTCAAAAACATTGATTATACCAATTCTTACGCATGGTTGCGAAATTTTCTTTAACTGCGATTCTGCAAGCAAAAACAAGTTGAAGGTGGCTTTTAACAGCACGATTAGGTATATTTATGAACTCAGAAAATACGACCATGTTTCACATTTAAGTTCAGGTCTCCTTTGTATGTCATTTGAAAACTTTGTTAAATACCGTACACTGAAAATACTTTTTAGTATTATACACACACATGAACCAACATATCTTTACGAAATTCTGCGATTTGCAGAATCGAACCGTGCAACCTTATTAATTCTACCCCGCTTTACTTGCCTAACATCTGAAAGACAGTTCTTCATCGCTGCCATCCGACTTTGGAACTCACTTCCTTCACCTCTGAGAAAAATAAGTAACATGAAACAATTTCAAAAAGAATTAGAAATTTTCTTTATAAACTAAAGCAACTAACTTGATCCTTATTCTTTTCTTCTCCTTTCTATAACTTCTTTATCTTTCTTTTCCTTTTCTCTCGTACAAATATTTATAACAACTAGGTAAATAATCTTTTTATTTTTTAAATCATTGTACTATTCTAACTTAAATTTTATTATAACTCTAATCTATCACTATATTACAAGATTTATCTTAAAGTGTTAGCGTATATACAAATAAAATTAAATGAAATGAAAAAAAAATGAAAATGAATAGATAGAAAAAATTGGTTTATTGATAGCGGAGCCACCTCACATATGTGTTGCAATAAAAATTTCTTCATTAATTTAGACACCGACTACGCCGGACAAGTGCAGGTTGCGAATGATAAATTTGCAGATGTTGAGGGCATTGGAACTGTTCAGTTAGATATAGTTGTAAATGGAGAAAAAAGAAACATATTTTTTTATCGTACTCTTTATGTTCCCACGTTAAGAATTAATCTCATTTCTACGAGTAAGGCCACTGATAACGGATGCAAAGTACTGATAGAAGGAAAACGTGCGCTTATTTTTCGGGGTAATAATCTGTTAGTCGAAGCTATTAATCGTGAAGGATTATACTCAGTTATTTTAGATATGGAAGAGTATCAATGCAACAATGTTGATAAAAAATTCAATCTCTTAGAATGCTGGCATAAGAGATTTGGTCATTTAAACTGCACATCTCTTCGCAAGTTAAAAAATCACTCAATGGTAATAGGATTGCCAACGTTTGGTAATACTAATATTGATTGCGTTGTTTGCATAAGAGGAAAGCAATCCAGACTTCCATTCCCAACAAAAACGGAAAAGTCTTCAAGTAGAATTTTAGAAATTATTCATACTGACCTGTGCGGTCCTATGAACGTCGAATCAATAAGCAAGAGTCTTTATTTCGCAACATTTATTGACGATTATTCCCGGAAAGTTTTTGTTTATTTTTTACGAGAAAAGAGCCAGTATTTGAATGTTTTTAAGAACTTTAAACAACTAGTAGAAAATGAGACAACATTTAAAATTCAAACGCTTCGTAGTGACAATGCACGTGAGCTGTTGAGCAACGATTTTTCTGCTTTCTTATGTTCACATGGTATAAAGCGTCAATTAACTGTTGAGTACACTCCTCAACAAAACGGTGTTGCTGAACGCATGAACCGCACGTTGGTTGAAATGACTCGTTGTTTCATGATAGAAGCGAATCTTCCAAAGTTTTTATGGGCTGAATTGATTAATACTGCGGCCTACATTCGTAATCATTGCCCGACAGTTCTTAATAAACAAACAACACCTCAGCAAATTTGGAATGGAAGAGTTCCCATCGTAAGTCATTTCAGACAAATTGGTTGTCGTGCTTTCGTTCTAAACAAATCCAAACGAAGTTCGAAGCTGGATCCAAAAAGCTATGAATACGTTCTTATTGGATATTCTGAAGAGTCTAAAGCTTATCGTTTGTGGAAGAGAGGATCTCATGAGATCATCAAAAGTAGAGATGTAAGATTTATTAAACATTTAAATGATAATCAAACTGAAAGCAAAAGAAAAATTAAAAAGGATGTTAGCAATAAAGACGCTGGGTGTATTGAAAACGTTGAAATCATTGACATAGAAAATGAAAATAATAATTTTTATGAGTTTGAATACAAAAGAGAAAGCATTTTGGATAAGGAAAAGCCGTCGCAAGTTACAAAAAAAGACGAAAGAGAAGAAAAAGAAGATGAAGACGAATACGAAAGTAGCAATGATGTATATGATGATGTAGTTACAGAAGAGCAGTGTGAGGAAGAAGAAATGGAAGTACAATCAAACCTAGAGATAAATCAAACTGATAAGAATAATATGAAAAACAGATTGAGGCCACGTAATCAATCAATTAATGTAGTTGAATTCGCTTTAAATACAAGTTTTTTTGATGATCCAAACACTTTCAGAGAAGCAATGAACTCAACTGTCGCTAGTGAGTGGACCGTCGCTATGAAAGAAGAATATCGCTGCCTTATAGAAAATCAAACTTGGACTTTATGTGATCTTCCAATAAATCGAAAAGCAATAGGCTCCCGGTGGGTTTTTAAATCGAAATTCAAGCCAGATGGAACAATTGAGAGACGTAAGGCCAGACTAGTCGCTAAAGGGTTTAGTCAAAAGTTTGGGATTGACTATGTTGAAACTTATTCGCCAGTCATACGACAAAGTTCACTTCGACTAATTTATGCTTTGTCTGTTGAAAATGATATGGAACTTTATCACTTAATTTTTAAATGGTAAGCTTAACGAGGAGATTTTTATGAGCCAACCAGAGGGTTTTGTTGACAGTGAACACCCGCAAAAGGTATGCCGTCTGAACAAAGCGCTTTACGGACTGAAACAGGCAAGCAGGCAGTGGCACGCAACTTTAAATGAAAAACTGGAGAGTTTGACATTATCACAATCAAATTATGATCATTGCGTTTATTTTAAAGTTAATGATGAAGAAGTTACTATTATTGGAATATATGTCGATGACATCATAGTCGCTTCAAATTCAAAATCGAAAATTGAACTCATTAAGAAAAAACTTTCTGAAAATTTTAACATAAGGGATCTTGGTCATCCTTCTCTATGTGTAGGGCTTGAGATAAAACGAAATAATCGGACCTTGTCAATGTCTCAATCCCGATATATTAATAATCTTTGCATCAAATAAAATTTACAAACTGCTAAACCTAATTCTATTCCCATGCAGGTGAAGCTGAAGCTTGAAAAGGAACCATCTGTCATTGGTGAGCGTTTAGCGGTTGAGACACTGAAGTACCAGGAGTTAATTGGTTCTTTGATGCATCTTGCAGTTTTCAGTCGACCTGACATTGCATATAGCGTAAGCAGCTTAGCACAATTTGCTCAGAATCCTAAAAAACAACACTGGAATGCTGCACTTCAATTGATGCGTTATCTAAATTTTACAAAACATGCAAAACTAATCTATCAAAAATCTGGATCACCTTTAATGGGATACGTGGATGCGAGCTGGGCGGAGGATATTAATGATCGGAAATCTCAAACTGTTTTCTGTTTATATTTGCAGGTGGTGCTATCAGCAGGGAGTCAAAGAAACAGCGAACGGTGGCAACATCAAGTGCAGAAGCCGAATATATTGCACTATCGGAAGCTGCTAAGGAAGTATACGCACTGCGTTTCTTAATGCAAGAACTCAAGGTTCCTCTGCAAGACCCGACGTTTATCTATTGCGATAATCAGAGCGCACAGCAAATAGCGAGATATGGAGGCAAGCAATCCAGAACAAAGCATATGGATTATAAATATCACTTTATCAGAGAGGCTATTGAAAAGGGTGCAGTAAACATTGATTATCTTCAAACTGAACTGATGGCAGCAGACGCGCTTACAAAAGCCGTACCAAAGGATAAACATCTATTCTGTTTCCAAAAGCTTGGAATGAATTTATATTCAAATGTTGACGAGGAGTGTTAAAATAAACAACATTTAAAATTCGCACCATTGTGGTTACAACTTAATACAAATTAAAGCTTAACTTTGTTCACCACATATTTGTAGTATGTAACTAAAATGAATTTGTATCTTTGATTAATTACAAGCTATGTTTAAATGAATTATAAATGAACAGTACCTTAAAAACTTTTCTAATTTTTTTTTTTGCAATAAACTTTGAAGTAAAAATAAGTTGTCGATTTTTAATCTTGTTCGATTTTAAGAATCTTTAATTATTTTAAACATTTATGGTCAACCGCAAAAGTTTTGTTAATTGAATAGTAAGTTTTGTTGTTGATAAATTGAATTGTGTTAAACTATTGTTTTTAAATCGGATTTGACAATAACCACTACTGACCGGTCCAAAAGTTGTTTACCAAAATTATTTTTAGATAGGTGTGTGAGTACATTTCAAAAAGTTCTTCATTTTTATATTTTTGATGATTGAATTTCAATAATACTGATGGTTTCGGCGGGCCTTCTGATGATATTTTTATTGTTTTGTGTATTTGACGAATTATTTTTATAATTTAAAGATGGTGATATTTTGGCTCTTTTGGTCTTTTTGAAGTTTAATGCGAATAAAAAAACTATTCCATTATTCTCCCAACGTTTCGTAAGAATTCCTTACTTCTTCAGGGGATATTTATAATTCAATCTGTTAAATGTAAAATACAAAATAAAACCAATTGGTATGTAGGTACAATTTTCAAAAACAAATTATCTTATTACTAACTAAATCGTATTATATCTGCTATTTTACTTCCACTATTACATAAATTCTTACGAAACTTTGGGAAAATAATAATAATGTTAAAAATTAAATATATAGTTTAAATATTATATGCGCAAACCGAAAAAATGACAATTGAACTGAAATTGTGTTATTATTATTATTGTTATGATTTATTAACAATTAATTAAAGTAATAATATTAAAAATTATGGATTAGCTGCGGAGACTATTGGCTCTAATATGGATTTCGTTTTGCTCGGCCAGTGTAGCACTCAGTGTCAGTGTAGCACTCGCGAAGTTCGATTTGCTCAAATTTCAGAGTTGTAGCTGCATTGAGTGTCATTTGCTGCACTCAGTGTCGTTTTGGCTTCATTCGATTAAAAACAAGTTAAGAAATGAGTGCACACACCTATTTTCACTCACACAAAAGTATTTGACATTTCTGCCAGCATTATTTACTTCAGCTTCTTAACACACAAATTTGTTGGGTATTTAGCTCAGGAATTAAAATTGTGTTACAGTCATCGTCTAGCTTTCGTAGCGATCACTTCGATTTTCCTCTAAACAGTCGGTGCATATATCTGTCTCTCTCGTGCAACCACGTGTTTTTTATTCGTGAATTTAACACAACTTATTTCAATCAGATTTTTGTATAAATCAGTGTTTTATAGTTTATTTCTTAAAATAAATATATAAAAGCCAAGGGCGGTTTTTCGCCATAGCACCAGTACCCCCCCGGAGGGGGGGACAATTCTCCTCATTAGATTTAGAAGTTCTAAGTGAAAATAATACACCACAAGGTAAACGTGCTCGTACAACACAACTTTAGACTTTTCCAAAAACCCAAGTAACCTGAAAAACCCAAAATATATTGTGATCTCATCATCCGACGAAAAAAAAATCCCGCCCCCTATTAGTTCAACAGAACCTAATAATCCAAACACACTCTTAAATACAGTAAACCCACACATTTCATTTCAAACCAATACACCACTAACAACCCCTCTATTAGCAATCAAACAAATTATATGAAAACTACAAATATTATTCCACCTGCACATAAACCAACTCACAATGAAAACAATTTAATTGGGTCCTACATTATTTTGTATGTTCATCAATGATCTCCCACATGTATGCCAAAATGTTATGTTTCATCTTTATGCAGATGATGTCCAAATATATCTTTATCGACCGTTTTATTTGCTTGAGGACCTTATTTGCAGAATAAATGAGGAGCTTTTAGGTATATACAATTGGACCTTGAACAATGGTTTGACTCTAAATCCTACCAAATCGCAAATAATTGCAATTTCCAAAAGGAAATTCGATATAGAATTCCTTCCACCTGTTTTTGTTTCTTGATTTCAACTTAAGTTTGTTGACACTGTCACCAACCTTGGCTTTAAAATAAATCGGTCACTTTCAGCTAATGACCATGTTAATATTTGTATCGGAAGAATATATGGCGGTCTCCGTAAGCTAAACCTGTTCTCAAAACTGACTCCATTAAACACTAAGTTGAGATTAGTTAAATCGTTGCTACTACCTATCGCGGAATATGCGGCTGTTGTTTATTGTCGACCCGACTCTCACTGTCGGCACAAATTGCTTGTTGCTTTCAATGATATGGTAAGGTATGTTTTTGGCTTGCGTAGATTCGATCATGTTTCACAATTTCATCAACTTATTCTTGGATGTATCTTTGAAGAGTTTTTTGATGCAAAATGTTGTATCTTTTTGCATAAGATAATTCAAAGAAGAACCCCCCCTTTATCTCTTTGACAAACTACGCTTCGCTCATTCAACTCGAACTTTGAATATCATAAATAACTCTTTTAAATATTTAAACTCATCGAGACTCTTTTTTTATTTATGCCATTAGACGGAACTCCTTACCTGTAATGCTTAAACAAATAATAGGTATACCTCAATTTAAGAAAGCATTATTTTTACATTTCTCTAATTTGGATTCTGGAGCAGCTATTTGAAATTTAAAATTTTATACTAAAAGTTTAGTTTTTAAAATTTATAATTTTGTATGAAATTTATACCGAAATTAAAGAAGTCATGAAATATTTTAAATCTTAATATCTTTAAAACGAAACATATTCATTTATTAAAAATTTTTATTTGTATTTTTTTTTTGTATTTTTTTTTTTTTGTATTTATTTATTTATCTATTTTCTTTGTTATATTGTTATTTTGTTTGTATTAATATTGTTTATATGCATTATTATCCTTTGTATCAGGTACAATAAAAGACTAAGTCTTATTTGTACACGAATTAAATAAATTGAAATTGAATTAATATCAGCCATAACAAAAAATTTAATCTAAAAATCACAGTATTATTCCATACCAATAAACAAAGAACACAACAGCGAAGTGACTGATGTCACAATGGAAATGGAATAGACCATTACTTTATTGCCTCCGGCGGCGGGTGGCTGCGGCGGACGCATGAGGGGGACCAATTTCTTCCCATGCACCCGCCGCAGGTGGTCGCCGCCAAATCAAAAACAAAACAAGGGGCCCCAATGTTTTACTGCCTTCTGGCACTGAGAATACTGGGATCCCAAGCTATTCAACAAACTCTGCCCAATACCTTAAGTAAAGGTATTATCTTAATAAAACTAAAATAAAAAAAAAATTGTCATTGTAATTCAGCCTTTCAATTGTTTAATTGCTAATTTCTTCCGCTTTTCATTCCCCTTTCTTGCAATATACATAAAAAAGTAAGCTTATATTGCGATTTAGAGTCTTTCATTATAATGATGGTCAAGGTCCTTCAATGGAACATGAACGGTCTTTTCAGTAATTACCACGAGCTGCAATTACTGATAAAAGACTATAATCCATCAATAATTTCCCTTCAGGAAACCCATTTACCCTACAAGACTGATCAAAATAAGCTCTCTAATTGTTCACCAAAACAATACAATCTCCAACCTTGCCGTTTTAGCTATAGAAATAGAACTGACATTCAAATTCATAATTCTCAACATATATATTCCTCCCGACCAATCGTTTTCAGCATCTGATTTAGTTGATATTATTGACAGATTCCATGCGCCCATTTTATTCACTGGGGATTTTAACAGTTGGAGCCCCCTTTGGTGTTCTCCCTCCAGTAATACCAGAGGCAAAATAATCGAAGATTTCCTGGCTAACTCAAACCTCATTTTGCTAAACGATGGCAGTCCAACCCATTTTTCAACCCACGGCTCCTTCACTCATGTCGATCTTACGATGATTTCACCTCAACTGTTCCTTAACACATCCTGGTCAGCCTTGAATAATCTGCACGGAAGTGATCATTTCCCCATTTTATCAAATATAGCTATAGACACAAACTCATATTTCATTAAATCTCGACCTAAATTTCTCACCGATCTTGCCAATTGGGAAAGATTTCAATCCCAGTCTTTGAATTCATTGTCGAACAGACCGACTTCCCAAAATATTAACCAAGAAGTATCGAAAATCCTTAAATCTATCAGGGAAGCTGCTAACATGACCATTCCACAATCACAAACTCAACATCGGAAACCAAACCCCCCCTGGTGGAACAATGAATTAAGAGATCTCCGGAACAATAAACAAAATGCTTGGAAAAGATTTCAAAAACATCCTAACGACCGGAACCTTATTGAATATCGGAAAATAAACGCCTACTTCCGAAGGGCTGCAAGATTTCAAAAAGGAAGGCTTTTGAAGAATTTACCAGCAACATTAACCCGGAATCCTCCTCAAAAAAAATATGGTCCGATATTAAACTTCTAACAGGGAACTATAACCAACAATCCATTAAAATATTAAAAACCCAAAGTCTTACAATATCAGATCCCTACGAAATTGCCAACTATTTTACCAACAAATGGTCTTCATACTCCGACAACAGCAATTTCGCATCGCGTTTTATTGTAGAAAAGACTACATCTCTGGTTGAATATTCCTCTTCAAACAACCCCTCTACCTCTGCTTAACTTATCGAGATACCCATTAGTCAAATCGAACTAGTCAACTGCCTTGACCTAGTTAAGGGCAAGACACCTGGTTTCGACCGAGTGTCATACCCAATGTTAAAAAATTGCTCTAACCAGTCTAAAATCCGGATCCTCTCTCTATACAATAACATCTTTGAAAGTGGTGTTATCCCTCTGGACCCCGACAGCTACCGCCCAATTTCAATCCTCCCTTGCATGGGTAAACTTTTAGAAAAAATAATCGCTAAAAGACTTCAATGGTTTATTGAAACCAACAACAAAATCAGCAACAACCAATTAGCCTTTAAACACGGGAATGGCACAATTTTATAAAGGCATTTCTTACGAACAGAAAATTCCGCTCAAGAGTAAACAATGTATATTCAAACATAAGAGATTTAAAAAATGGCATCCTACAGGGATCTCCACTCTCAGTAGTGATCTTTGTTATTGCCTTTAACGATATAAGCGATATTCTATCCAAATATCAGTCTGTGCGGCATTTTCTGTATGCTGATGATGTGTTGATTGTAACAAAATGTAAAGATCTTTTTAAGGTAACAGAGACCTTTTCTAACATACTAACAGACATCAATAACTGGTGCAACATTTCAGGTACCATTATTTCATTTAGCAAAAGTAATATCTTACATATATGTCGTAAAACGAGCTGTTCTAAAAATGTATTTCTCAGTTTTAATAATAGTATTATCTGTAATGTTGATTTCTTAAATATCCTTGGTATCACATTTGACTGTAAATTTAGTTTTAACCAAAACTGTACCCATCTTAAAAAAAAGCTTAGCTACCAGGTTAAACGTTATAAAATATTTATCAAGTAAGTCTAGTTGTTTTCATCCAAACACTTTAATACGAGTCATTAAATCAACAATACTCTCTAAAATCGATTACGGCTTAACAATTTATGGGAAATGTTCCAAAACAAATCTTCAACGCCTAAAACCTGAATACCACGCAGCTATCCGGCTTGCCCTAAGAGTTTTTCGTACATCCCCGATTATCAATATGCTAACTGAATCTGGCCTTCCCTCTATCGAGGATAGATTTGACTACCTAACAGGACTGCTCTCCCACAAAATATCCGGCTCAAGCATAACACCAGCCACCGCAATTGCCAAACTTTGTTCTTCTCGAACAAAACGTCCAAAGTGTCCATCGACCATCAATAACATACTAACAGCAGCGGAGCAAATCGGTATCCAACTCGCCTTTACGACCGGAAAAAGAACGAGTTATCCACCATGGCTCCTCTCACAACATTCTATTATCACCAACCTTACTTCTCTCCCGAAATGTTCTACTAGCCATGAAGTTTACAAAGCACATTTCTCAGAAATAGCCGCCTTTTACCAACAGAACAATTGGAGTTTAGTGTACACGGATGGGTCTAAAAATCTATATGGAACTGCGTTTGCAGTAGTCGATGCTACAAATAAAACCTTATACAAAGGGCTACTTCCAGAATATTCGTGTGTATATTCTGCGGAAGCAACAGCTATCCTTCACGCAACCAATTTGGATACTAAACAAAAAACCATTATTTGCACCGACAGCCTTTCTACCATCAATGGTGTAAAAAACATTAACAATAACAGCCCAGTTATACGAGATATAAGAGACAAACTCATATAGAACAAGGACATACTGAAACTCTTCTGGATACCCGGGCACGCCGGGACTAAAGGCAACGAAATAGCCGATGAAGCCGCTAAACTTGCTACACAGGAACCCCTTATTACGTCGGTGATCCGAGGAAAAAAAGACATTTACAATAAAGTAAAACAACATTGGAAGGAAAAAAAGAAAACCGATTGGAGTCAATATAATCACCATTACTCCACCATAAACCCGAATGGAAACCCCGCCGTATACCCGACAAACTGCTCAATCACATGATTCGGTGTTTTACCCGGCTGCGCTTGGGACACTCAAATATCACACATAGGCATTTACTTGAAAAAACCGATCCACCGAGATGCCACCTGTGTAACGACGGAATGATCACGATTCCACACCTACTTCTGAACTGCCAAGCCATACAAAGTATTTTATCATCCCGTAGCATAAATAAATCTCTTCTAAACATACTACAACTGCCATCCGCAGACAAAATATCTCATAATGAATATCTAAAAGACCTTAAATATCAACAAATGTATTTATATATTTTAAACTTTATATATTGTATATTTATTATCATCTCATGTATTACAAAAACTTTAACTTCAAGCCTATAGCCCTGGTAGCTAGTGCTTATTAACAATTGTATTATTCTGTAATTTATTTACATTGTAATAAGCATATAATAATAATAATAATAATAATAATAATAAAATTGTGTTAAATAATAATAGATTAAAATAAATAAAAACATAAAGAACTAATCCCAGTGCAAGAAAATGAACTTTAAACAACAAAAGCATACAAAATAGAAGATCAAAAGTTCAGGTTCCTTTAAAAAATTCAAGAAGCCTACTAGTCAGTTCACATTTAACTTACAATACTTTCAAACAAATGAAAAATAACACTAAAAAGACTTTCGTTTTGGTAAAAAATTGCCGACACTGAGTGTCATTTCGACACTGGATTTTGGCACTGGCCAAGCAAAACGAAATCCACATAAGATTAGTAATATTTAAATTATAAGTTATAAGTCAGTGGACAGCACTGGTTCTATCGTGCTTGTTGTGTATTTTGATTGCTCTGTAAACTTAAATCTTTTTTTTTGTTTATAATATTGCATATTAAATTATTTTTTTGACATATTTCACTTCTTTAAGTGAATTTGTGAATTTTTAAATATTTTTGTTCATTAATTTAATAGTTTTGTTTCATTTATTTAACTAAATAAATTCAGTGCACGTCGCTTGTATAAACATTTTAATTGTGTAATCTACGAGTGATAAAAAAAAAGCTTTTTAATTAGTTCTGTGTGTTAGTGTCTTTGTTTAACAAACCTTAATTTTCCCAATACTTTGAGCTTTTTTGATATTTTCTCAGAAATTGTATAGTTTAAATCGATATACCTAGTATAAGGTATCAGGTGGTACAATTAGTTGCTACTTGGCATTCAGATCTTTGTTAGCTCTGGTTCGTTTCCCAGCAATTTCAAATCTTTTTTTTTTTTTTTATTTCTTTCATCATATTTTTTTTTATCTTTTATTCTTTCTTCGTATATATTTTATTTTGAATCAATTTTTTCATAATGGTTTGCTCTGCAAAAGCCTGTCCTGATGATTCTAGTAATAGCCGTCTCTTTACCTGTTTTGGACCTTGTGGTAATCTTTACCATGCTAAATGCGTTGGTTCTACCAATGGATTTCTTGATAAAGTAATAAATTCTGATATTGCCTTTTGGTATTGTACCGACTGCCGTAAGAGTTCACTTTCTCAGCTCTCCTTCAAAATGAATTCTTTTAAAGAAAACATTTTAAAGCTCTCTAAAGGGTTCAATGACTTGTTGACAAACTTTAACACTGAAGTGTCAAATGTAACTACATTTTCCCCTTGCAACGATATGATCAATGTCGAAACATCAACTGATGACTTGATCCAACAACCTGTTTCTATTTCCGTTCCATCAGCTGAATCAGATTTATCAACCAGAACTTCTTCTTCAGCACTATCTGATCGCGACTCTGTTGCAAAAAGAGGAAATAAAATGATACGAGAAAACTCAACAGTGGTTAAGAATTCAAGTCCCCTTCCAAAACGAACCAATTTAAGGAGCAACTCTAATAGTCTTATTGATTCAGGCGCATCTAGTTCGTCTCATGTCAGTCCGACCTTAACTATTGCTGTTAATACGGTGGCTGACAATGATTGTGAAACTATATCAAATCATATTGTAATAACAGAACCTTGTCCTCGTCCTATTGAGGCTGTCCCTAAGCCTAAATCAATTTTTATTTCTCGCCTTAGTCCAGATATAAGTGTTCATGATCTTGTTTCCCATTTGGTCTCTAACAAATGCATTCCGAACAATGCATCAGTTAAATGTACCAAAATTAGTAAGGTAAATAGTTTTGTCTCATCCTTCAAAATTGTTGCTCACCCGGTATTTTTCGAATCTATCATTAATACTAAAAATTGGCCTTCTGAAGCGCTTATAAAAGAGTTTGCTACCGGGGGAAGTAAAAGAAGTAAGTGCGTTATTCCTAAGAAATCTTCGCCAAGAAACTAAAAAGGATTACCCTCTTTTATCAAAACGTCAGAGGGCTTCGCAGCGAAACTGCAAATATCTATACTAACTCTCAAGCTTTTTCACATGACATCTTTGTTTTTGTATCTACGCGTATTTCTTTCCCCTTCGATCTTTCTATTGACTTGGTTTGCATCAAATTAAACATAGAGTCTAAGTATGTTTATATTATAAATGTATATATTCCTCCAAGAAGTTCAAGTTTGTTGTATAATGAACTTGTTTTGGCCTTAGACTTTATCATTGACTTGTCTTGCTCCAACAGCAATATTCTACTTCTCGGGGATTTCAATTTACCCCATATAGAATGACTTCCTTCGGATGATGGATCATTTCAAGAAGCCTCATTAACATCTTCACAAACAGAGCTTCTCTCTCTAGATGGTATTAATTCTACTGACTTACAGCAAGTTAACTGTATTAAAAACTCTAAGAATCGAGTACTCGATTTGATATTTTCTTCTGACGCTATTAGTACTGTTGTTCAGGAATCTAGTTCTGGAATTACTAATATAGACAATTACCATCCACCCTTGGATATATTTTTTGATTTGAGCAACCATCCTCTCGAAAATTGTAATTCTCAAGATTGTTCATTTGTTTTTGACTTTCGAAAGTCAAATTTTCAGTTGTTTTCCGATGTTATAAGTAGATCGAATATTAGAAATATATACGATTCTACAAATATTGACGATGCAGTAACTGAGTTCTATAATATAATCAGTAGCTATATAAATAATTGTGTACCAACAAAAATATCTAAAAACACTAATTTGTGTCACCCTTGGTACACACAAGAGCTAAAATCTCTTCGAAACAAGAGAAATAAAGTATGGAAAGCTTATATAAAAACCCTCTCTCCAACAATTTTCCAACAATATATTGCCTTATTTGAAGAATTTAAAAATCTTTCAAAATTGTTGTACACCAATTACGTTAACGTAATGGGGGCTTCTTTAAAACAGGACCCTAAAAGTTTTTTGGCATTTTGTTAACTCGAAAAAAAATTCGGATGGCTTCCCAGCAAGTTTTTTATATGAGAACACTTCCGTACAAAATCCCAGTGATATTTGCAACGCGTTTGCAAATAATTTTCGTAACTCATTTGTTGATACTCATAGAAGTGTTGATATAAATTTTTTTAAAGACGTGAACAGCTACCCGCAAGTTAATTTTAACAATATTCCTGTGAATCAAGATAGAGATTTGCATTTTTTGTCATCCTTAAATGACGATTACTCTTATTGCCCTGACGGTTTACCCCGAATCGTTCTGAAAAAATGTAGTGAAGTATTAGTGCAACCCTTGCAATTTTTGTTTGAGCTTTCTCTAAAAGCTGGAAAGTTTCCGTCCTTTTGCAAGAAATCATTTCTCACTCCTGTTTTTAAAAAGGGTGATAAATTTGACATTAATAATTATAGACCCATTTCTAAATTGTCATGTATTCCGAAGCTTTTTGAACAGGTTGTATGTGAAAGCCTTTCATTTTTTGGTAAAAACATTAGTTGTAAAGAGCAACAAGGCTTTGTGCAGAAAAGGTCTACTGTTACAAACCTTCTTACCTTCTTGCATAATTGTTCAAATGCACAAGAAAAAGGTAATGAAGTTGATTACATATACACAAGCGTACGGTTTCCCTACTCTTTTTATTTCGTGGATCAAATCGTACCTTGAAAATAGATCTTACCAGGTCAAATTTAGAAACTCCCTTTCAAATACTTTCTTTGCCCATTCAGGCGTACCCCAGGGAAGTCATTTGGGCCCATTCTTATTCATTCTTGCTATAAATGACGTTTCATCTTGTATACGCTTTAGTGAGATTCTCATATTTGCAGATGATACGAAAATTTTTAAAACAATCAAATCTCCTAATGACCACAATCTTCTGCAGGCTGATGTCAATAGTTTCAGTGTATGGTGTTATAAAAACGGGTCAACTCTTAACCCTAAAAAATGCCAAACAATGACCTTCTCAAAGAAAAGATCCTCAAGTTTCTTTGAATATTGTATATCTCAAAATAAAATCTGTCGCGTGGTTAGTTTCAAAGACTTAGGTGTAAATTTTAGTGCTAATCTATAATTTTCTGAACATATTAATTTTATTGTAAATAAAGCGAACTCTATGCTTGGATTCATAAAACGGTGGGCAAAAGAATTTAACGATCCGTACGTCACTCTCTCATTGTACAACTGCTACGTTAGGCCTCATCTTGAATATGCCTCACAAGTATGGACTCCTTTTTATAAAATCCATAAGAACCGTATTGAATCAGTGCAGCATAAGTTTATTCGCTTTGCTCTTAAAGGCCTTCCTTGGGCCGATCCTTATAATCTGCCATCTTATGAACATCGGATACAGCTTTTGCAGATTCAATCTTTACACCAACGAAGGGTAAATAATGATTTAATTATTCTTCATCAACTTATCAGCGGACAAATTGATGCTTCGGACCTGTTAGATTCTATTGGCTTAAACTACCGCGGAGGGTCTTACCACCTACGAAGATCTGAACTTTTGAATATTGAACTCCACAGAAATAATTATGGCATGCATGAGCCTCTCACACGTATGAGTAAGTTTTATAACTTGAATGAGAGCCTTATAGACTTTAATTTAAATAAAAATAATTTAAGAACTCTCTTTAGAACCAGTGCTCCACGATCATAATTGTTTCTGTGTTGTATTGTAATAATGTATTTATGTTGTATTTATGTGCATGTGTTTTTGTTTTTGTACCTTAGTGCTTACTAACAACTAACACCTGCACTAAGTGATGAGCCAGTGGGACACATTATATGTGTTGGCAAATCTTTCTTTCATATGTTGATGCTTGCTTTAAGCTCCATTTGAAAATAGATCTGATAGTGTATAAAAAAAAAACCTGAATGTGTTGAGTGCTTCTGGTTTTGATTCTGAACTGAAATTCTTCTTTCCAGAGGAACTGTCATTTTGAGTGAAAAGCGAATGGTTTCAGAAGCCTTCTGGATGCTTCCGGACTCTTCTGGGCGACCACCCGAAAACGACATTAGATTTTTCTCGAATTTTGAGAGTTGACAACTATTTCGCGTCACAAGATACCGTAAGCATAACAATATACCACTTTAGGTGCATATTATATTATATTATATTATATATAATATTTACAATATATAATATTTACAATTATAATTCTACGTTAAAAATATTAAAATGGTGTTTTTTTAAATTGTGTTGGCACAAAAGGGGCCTAACTTCTCACAATTCAAGCTGTTTCTTAAAGAATAAAAATAATTAATAGTTAATAAAATAATAAAATAATGGGATACGTTGTCTTCTCGGGTTGTTAAGATCCGGTTGTCCTTGTATTTTGGTGGTGGAGGTTGGCAATTAGCCACGGTGGGTTGTAGGATGACGTTGCCTCAAAGTAAAATTGTAAAGCCTTGTCGCCATTGATTGTTATAATTTCTTCGTCCAAAAGATCCATTGTATCAAGGTAGTGTGGTTCAGAGTGTCTGTTCGCTTACGATAGCTCTTACCAGCGGATTGGTATGGTTGCCCAAAATGTTCGTTAGTCATTTACTTCCAGTGGAGAGGTTCCAGCTGTCTCGTAGAGTTGTTTATTGCTGTAGCGCATTTAAAATAAATATAAATAAAACTAGTTTGATAACAATTTCCACCAAAATATGTTAAAATTAAATAATTAATTAAAACAAGCATAGCACTGCTACGCAGGTTCCCTGATAGTAATTGGTGGCACCCCTAGTTATGTTGAAACACGCTTGAAGTTTGCTACTGGCAGTCAATATCTAATACGTCAATGGTCTCAACTTTTTTGTATGAATACGCTTTCCAGTGTTTAAAGAAATGAGTGGTGAGTACGTATGTGAAGTATGTGAACACCATCAAACATTCTGTTTACCTCCTATTTTTTGGGGAGATTTTCTTGGCTTGGTCAACCGCAAAAGTTTTGCTAATTGAATAGTAAGTTTTATTGTTGTTAAATTAAATTGTGTTAAACTATTGTTTTTTAATCCTTTGTTGGGTATTTAGCTCAGGAACTAAAATTGTGTTAAATAATAATAGATTAAAATAAATAAAAACATAAAGAACTAATCCCAGTGCAAGAAAATGAATTTTTAACAACAAAAGCATACAAAATAGAAGATCAAAAGTTCAGGTTCCTTTAAAAAATTCAAGAAGCCTACTAGTCAGTTCACATTTAACATACAATACTTTCAAACAAATGAAAAATAACGCTAAAAAGACTTTCGTTTTGGTAAAAAATTGCCAACACTGAGTGTCATTTCGACACTGGATTTTGGCACTGGCCAAGCAAAACGAAATCCACATAAGATTAGTAATATTTAAATTATAAAGTTAACAATTTTTATTGAAAAATAAATATTTACAATTATAATTCTTTGTTAAAAATATAAAAATGGTGTTTTTTTTAAATTGTTTTGGCACAAAAAGGGCCTAAATTCTCACAATTCAAGCTGTTTCTTAAAGAATAAAAATAATAAATAGTTAATAAAATATTAAAATAATGGGATACGTTGTCTTCTCGGGTTGTTAAGATCCGGTTGTCCTTGTATTTTGTTGGTGGAGGTTGGCATTTAGCCACGGTGGGTTGTAGGATGACGTTGCCTCAAAGTAAAATTGTAAAGCCTTGTCGCCATTGATTGTTATAATTTCTTCGTCCAAAAGATCCATTGTATCAAGGTAGTGTGGTTCAGAGTGTCTGTTCGCTTACGATAGCTCTTACCAGCGGATTGGTATGGTTGCCCAAAATGTTCGTTAGTCATTTACCATGTATTTTTCCAGTGGAGAGGTTCTAGCTGTCTCGTAGAGTTGTTTATTGCTGTAGCGCATTTAAAATAAATATAAATAAAACTAGTTTGATAACAATTTCCACCAAAATATGTTAAAATTAAATAATTAATTAAAACAAGCATAGCACTGCTACGCAGGTTCCCTGATAGTAATTGGTGGCACCCCTAGTTATGTTGAAACACGCTTGAAGTTTGCTACTGGCAGTCAATATCTATTACGTCAATGGTCTCAACTTTTTTGTATGAATACGCTTTCCAGTGTTTAAAGAGATGAGTGGTGAGTACGTATGTGAAGTATGTGAACACCATCAAACATTCTGATTACCTCCTATTTTTTGGGGAGATTTTCTTGGCTTGGCAGATTCGTTTATTTTCTTTATTAATTATTCTATGGTCAACCGCAAAAGTTTTGCTAATTGAATAGTAAGTTTTGTTGTTGTTAAATTAAATTGTGTTAAACTATTGTTTTTAAATCCGATTTGACAACAACCACTACCGGTCCAAAAGTTGTTTACCAAAATTATTTTTAGATAGGTGCGTGAGTACATTTATTATCAACAAGTAAAGTTAGCTGTATATTCTTTTGAAATTCATTTGCTTTTGTTGATATAGCACATACCATATTATTAACTATAAATACATATTGGTGAATGGGACTTATGGTACTTATACTGTTTAAAATCGCTTGTGGGGTATCTGCGGCAAAGTATTGAAGGCACTTAAAAAAACAAATCTATTGAAATGGTGAACAATCAAAATCATTACTGTTATTTGCGGTTATAGTTACTATAGGGTATGTTATGCATTCGTAACAAAGTAAAAGAAATTAAAATCACATAGTATTATTATCTACAATGATAAAGAAGAAGAATAAAAAAAGTTCAATAATTTTGTATTTCCTGGGTAATATAGAATCGGTTCTGTATTACCTATAGCCTAAACGGCTGAGCCGATTTGCTTAAAACATAATTATTGGTTCGTCGGCACGACAGAAGCCTTGAATCAGAAGGCTTCTGAAACCATTCGCTTGGCACTCATAATTTATAATGACAGTTCTTCTCCTAAAAATAAGAGAAAAATCCTTCTGGATTTTAATTCAGAATTATTATCAGAAGCACTAACATTCACGTTGTTAAACTTCAAGATAATTTTATTGATAATTTTTAGGTTTGCGCATTAGATATTTTATCAAAGTTTGTTGACATTTGTTGAAAATTAAATTGTTAATATAATCAGTTTATAGAGTGAAAAAGCAAATAAATAGTTTCAAGGGTTGCAATTTTCAATTCATTTGTATGTTGATATTCCCAAAGAGGTAGACAAAAAGTGAAGCAAAACGAATTCGACGTAAAATTTGCGTTGGTTTTTCACCACAACAGTGAAAGTGTATCAGTGCAATTTACAATTCATTTGTATTTTGATATTCCCAAAGAGGTAGACAAAAAGTCTAAAACGACACTTGCACTTAGTTTTTTTAAGCGATAATATGCCCGAACGTATGCAAAAGTCATCAAATACCTACCTATCTACCTATACCTATGGTAAAATTCTCGGGATAACCACCCGAGAATACAAATAAATAGAAAATTGCATTGCATATATTCTTTAAACTGTTTATTATCTTTTTCACTATATATGTATACTATCAGCTAGGTTCCAGAAATCGAGTGAAATTAAACCGAAATCGAAATCAAAAAATGAGTGAATTCAATTTCAGTGTTCCACATTTCAAATCCGAATGTTTTTAATAAGTGCTGTATTAATTGCTGCTGTAATGCAGACTAAAAAATATTAATATTATGCATAAGAAATAATAAAAAGACGAAGGCTGAGATTCAAAAACCAAACCTATTCCAAATTGGACTATTTTTTGCTTTTAAATATATGTAGATGGGTGCATATCATATTACTGTCTTAATATTTGTACCTTTTTGGCGGTACTGCAAATTGTCAAGCAATAGTCTAAGAGCCAACGACATAAAAGTAAGACAAAATTTTGTGTCATTGTATTGATTTAATATAATCAAACATTAAATTAATTGTCTGTCACTTATCCGTTGGTGGAGATGCTGCCGATGGGGAGATTTCTACTACTTCGCCCGGGTATGGCTTAGCAACGGAAAATCCAAAAAACACATAAAATTTCGACCTAGTTTTTGGTTTTTGCCAAAATATAATAAAGTTTTGCACTTTTTGAGGCTACTACCTTTGCTAATAGAAACTATAGTATCTCCGTCGTCGACTTTTTATTCTTTATAATAATTTTCGTAAAATATCGCTGTTCGCATAAAGGAACTAGTGTAGACATATTTTGTGCGAAAGAGTTGAATATATTATTTTGGCTCTCGCAAATATGACGAGAGTGAGCTGTTGAAAAAATTTCTATTTTATTGACAGAAAAACAAGAGGAGAAGCATTTGTCATTGGCTCATGGCTGCTGCCACGATGGCTTTTGTCTATGGCTTTTGTTTACGAATTTTTATATGAGAAGGGAATAGAATTTATTTATTTATTGATCGAGGATGTATGCATGCTGAAAAATAAATATTTGTATGTGTTCTTGTCAGAAAGGCAAAATAGCCAAGGCCAATTAAGTAAGTATTGAAGAATGTAGGTAGGTATATTCTGCATATTTTTGTGCAAAATGTAAAAAAGATAGGATTGTTGTTGCTGAACAATTTTATGAAATGTGGCAAGCTACAAGAATAGAATGTAGCTGTTGACGAAACAATGTGACGTCACGATCACATATTTGAGTGAAAATGCTTCTTATTATTAGCCGTATTTTATACGGGTTTGAATTTTGCAAGATCTTCAAACAAAGCTGGATCTTGTGTTGTTGTTGTATGCATGCATTTCGCGATGCAAACCCAATCCGGATCTGATCAGAGGAGATTATAAAATGGGATATTATAATTTTTATTTTGTAGGTAGGCAGGTGTCCCAATGACCAATCCCGATGGCCATTACCTGCACGTAAAAGAATTGTCTTATAATTAACTATTTGCCACTTCTTGTACACAAAAAACTTAACTAACATACACGTAGGAAGGTAGGTACACCAAAGAAATTAATTTATTAATGATACAAATTCTATATGTATACATAGGTACCTACTAATGTTAAAATTCCTTATAGGTAGGTACATAAATACTATACTGTTCACAAATCCATAAGAAGAAATTTAAGTTGCCTTATTTAAAAATAAAACAATTTGTTCTATCATCAAAACCCAACAGGAAATTTGAAGTCGACCTTGTTTACCCAAAGAGATACAGAAATTTGGCAACATATTATTGAATGGTACATTTTAGAAACCAAATATAACATGAATTTTCATACAAATTTTAAGTTATGTAACCATGGTTGTCATATGGAAATATAAAAGTACATTATTTTTTCAGAATATATTGAACATACTGAAATTAGTCAAATATGTTTGAGTGTGGGCTCGTATTTTGCCCTGGCAATATATCTATCTGGATTTGTTAAAATTGCTCGACACTAAAAAAAGTTTATTTTGGCGTCGCGGAAATTAAAACTTGCTCGAAAATTAAAAAAAGTGTTTTTTTAGACATTAAAATCTTCTTTTAAACAGCTTTTATTGGTTGTTTATCTGTATGAAATGCAAAATCTTATCATAGTCTGCTAAAAAAATTAAGATGGTGGAGATGCTGCCGATGGGGAGATTTCTACTACTTCGCCCGGGTATGGCTTAACAACGGAAAATCCAAAAAACACATAAAATTTCGACCTATTTTTTGTATTTTTCCAAAATATAATAAAGTTTTGCACTTTTTGAGGCTACTACCTTTGCATATAGAAACTATAGTATCTCCGTCGTCGACTATTTATTCTTTATAATAATTTTCGTAAAATATCGCTGTTCGCATAAAGAAACTAGTGTAGACATATTTTGTGCGAAAGAGTTGAATATATTATTTTGGCTCTCGCAAATATGACGAGAGTGAGATGTTGAAAAAATTTCTATTTTATTGACAGAAAAACAAGAGGAGAAGCATTTGTCATTGGCTCATGGCTGCTGCCACGATTGTTGTTGCTGAACAATTTTATGAAATGTGGCAAGCTACAAGAATAGAATGTAGCTGTTGACGAAACAATGTGACGTCACGATCACATATTTGAGTGAAAATGCTTCTTATTATTAGCCGTATTTTATACGGGTTTGAATTTTGCAAGATCTTCAAACAAAGCTGGATCTTGTGTTGTTGTTGTATGCATGCATTTCGCGATGCAAACCCAATCCGGATCTGATCAGAGGAGATTATAAAATGGGATATTATAATTTTTATTTTGTAGGTAGGCAGGTGTCCCAATGACCAATCCCGATGGCCATTACCTGCACGTAAAAGAATTGTCTTATAATTAACTATTTGCCACTTCTTGTACACAAAAAACTTTACTAACATACACGTAGGAAGGTAGGTACACCAAAGAAATTAATTTATTAATGATACAAATTCTATATGTATACATAGGTACCTACTAATGTTAAAATTCCTTATAGGTAGGTACATAAATACTATACTGTTCACAAATCCATAAGAAGAAATTTAAGTTGCCTTATTTAAAAATAAAACAATTTGTTCTATCATCAAAACCCAACAGGAAATTTGAAGTCGACCTTGTTTACCCAAAGAGATACAGAAATTTGGCAACATATTATTGAATGGTACATTTTAGAAACCAAATATAACATGAATTTTCATACAAATTTTAAGTTATGTAACCATGGTTGTCATATGGAAATATAAAAGTACATTATTTTTTCAGAATATATTGAACATACTGAAATTAGTCAAATATGTTTGAGTGTGGGCTCGTATTTTGCCCTGGCAATATGTATATCTATCTGGATTTGTTAAAATTGCTCGACACTAAAAAAAGTTTATTTTGGCGTCGCGGAAATTAAAACTTGCTCGAAAATTAAAAAAAGTGTTTTTTTAGACATTAAACTCTTCTTTTAAACAGCTTTTATTGGTTGTTTATCTGTATGAAATGCAAAATCTTATCATAGTCTGCTAAAAAAATTAAGATGGTGGAGATGCTGCCGATGGGGAGATTTCTACTACTTCGCCCCGATATGGCTTAACAACGGAAAATCCAAAAAACACATAAAATTTCGACCAATTTTTTGTATTTTTCCAAAATATAATAAAGTTTTGCACTTTTTGAGGCTACTTCCTTTGCATATAGAAACTATAGTATCTCCGTCGTCGACTATTTATTCTTTATAATAATTTTCGTAAAATATCGCTGTTCGCATAAAGGAACTAGTGTAGACATATTTTGTGCGAAAGAGTTGAATATATTATTTTGGCTCTCGCAAATATGACGAGAGTGAGATGTTGAAAAAATTTCTATTTTATTGACAGAAAAACAAGAGGAGAAGCATTTGTCATTGGCTCATGGCTGCTGCCACGATTGTTGTTGCTGAACAATTTTATGAAATGTGGCAAGCTACAAGAATAGAATGTAGCTGTTGACGAAACAATGTGACGTCACGATCACATATTTGAGTGAAAATGCTTCTTATTATTGGCCGTATTTTATACGGGTTTGAATTTTGCAAGATCTTCAAACAAAGCTGGATCTTGTGTTGTTGTTGTATGCATGCATTTCGCGATGCAAACCCAATCCGGATCTGATCAGAGGAGATTATAAAATGGGATATTATAATTTTTATTTTGTAGGTAGGCAGGTGTCCCAATGACCAATCCCGATGGCCATTACCTGCACGTAAAAGAATTGTCTTATAATTAACTATTTGCCACTTCTTGTACACAAAAAACTTAACTAACATACACGTAGGAAGGTAGGTACACCAAAGAAATTAATTTATTAATGATACAAATTCTATATGTATACATAGGTACCTACTAATGTTAAAATTCCTTATAGGTAGGTACATAAATACTATACTGTTCACAAATCCATAAGAAGAAATTTAAGTTGCCTTATTTAAAAATAAAACAATTTGTTCTATCATCAAAACCCAACAGGAAATTTGAAGTCGACCTTGTTAACCCAAAGAGATACAGAAATTTGGCTACATATTATTGAATGGTACATTTTAGAAACCAAATATAACATGAATTTTCATACAAATTTTAAGTTATGTAACCATGGTTGTCATATGGAAATATAAAAGTACATTATTTTTTCAGAATATATTGAACATACTGAAATTAGTCAAATATGTTTGAGTGTGGGCTCGTATTTTGCCCTGGCAATATATCTATCTGGATTTGTTAAAATTGCTCGACACTAAAAAAAGTTTATTTTGGCGTCGCGGAAATTAAAACTTGCTCGAAAATTAAAAAAAGTGTTTTTTTAGACATTAAAATCTTCTTTTAAACAGCTTTTATTGGTTGTTTATCTGTATGAAATGCAAAATCTTATCATAGTCTGCTAAAAAAATTAAGATGGTGGAGATGCTGCCGATGGGGAGATTTCTACTACTTCGCCCGGGTATGGCTTAACAACGGAAAATCCAAAAAACACATAAAATTTCGACCTATTTTTTGTATTTTTCCAAAATATAATAAAGTTTTGCACTTTTTGAGGCTACTACCTTTGCATATAGAAACTATAGTATCTCCGTCGTCGACTATTTATTCTTTATAATAATTTTCGTAAAATATCGCTGTTCGCATAAAGGAACTAGTGTAGACATATTTTGTGCGAAAGAGTTGAATATATTATTTTGGCTCTCGCAAATATGACGAGAGTGAGATGTTGAAAAAATTTCTATTTTATTGACAGAAAAACAAGAGGAGAAGCATTTGTCATTGGCTCATGGCTGCTGCCACGATTGTTGTTGCTGAACAATTTTATGAAATGTGGCAAGCTACAAGAATAGAATGTAGCTGTTGACGAAACAATGTGACGTCACGATCACATATTTGAGTGAAAATGCTTCTTATTATTAGCCGTATTTTATACGGGTTTGAATTTTGCAAGATCTTCAAACAAAGCTGGATCTTGTGTTGTTGTTGTATGCATGCATTTCGCGATGCAAACCCAATCCGGATCTGATCAGAGGAGATTATAAAATGGGATATTATAATTTTTATTTTGTAGGTAGGCAGGTGTCCCAATGACCAATCCCGATGGCCATTACCTGCACGTAAAAGAATTGTCTTATAATTAACTATTTGCCACTTCTTGTACACAAAAAACTTAACTAACATACACGTAGGAAGGTAGGTACACCAAAGAAATTAATTTATTAATGATACAAATTCTATATGTATACATAGGTACCTACTAATGTTAAAATTCCTTATAGGTAGGTACATAAATACTATACTGTTCACAAATCCATAAGAAGAAATTTAAGTTGCCTTATTTAAAAATAAAACAATTTGTTCTATCATCAAAACCCAACAGGAAATTTGAAGTCGACCTTGTTTACCCAAAGAGATACAGAAATTTGGCAACATATTATTGAATGGTACATTTTAGAAACCAAATATAACATGAATTTTCATACAAATTTTAAGTTATGTAACCATGGTTGTCATATGGAAATATAAAAGTACATTATTTTTTCAGAATATATTGAACATACTGAAATTAGTCAAATATGTTTGAGTGTGGGCTCGTATTTTGCCCTGGCAATATGTATATCTATCTGGATTTGTTAAAATTGCTCGACACTAAAAAAAGTTTATTTTGGCGTCGCGGAAATTAAAACTTGCTCGAAAATTAAAAAAAAGTGTTTTTTTAGACATTAAACTCTTCTTTTAAACAGCTTTTATTGGTTGTTTATCTGTATGAAATGCAAAATCTTATCATAGTCTGCTAAAAAAATTAAGATGGTGGAGATGCTGCCGATGGGGAGATTTCTACTACTTCGCCCCGATATGGCTTAACAACGGAAAATCCAAAAAACACATAAAATTTCGACCTATTTTTTGTATTTTTCCAAAATATAATAAAGTTTTGCACTTTTTGAGGCTACTTCCTTTGCATATAGAAACTATAGTATCTCCGTCGTCGACTATTTATTCTTTATAATAATTTTCGTAAAATATCGCTGTTCGCATAAAGGAACTAGTGTAGACATATTTTGTGCGAAAGAGTTGAATATATTATTTTGGCTCTCGCAAATATGACGAGAGTGAGCTGTTGAAAAAATTTCTATTTTATTGACAGAAAAACAAGAGGAGAAGCATTTGTCATTGGCTCATGGCTGCTGCCACGATGGCTTTTGTCTATGGCTTTTGTTTACGAATTTTTATATGAGAAGGGAATAGAATTTATTTATTTATTGATCGAGGATGTATGCATGCTGAAAAATAAATATTTGTATGTGTTCTTGTCAGAAAGGCAAAATAGCCAAGGCCAATTAAGTAAGTATTGAAGAATGTAGGTAGGTATATTCTGCATATTTTTGTGCAAAATGTAAAAAAGATAGGATTGTTGTTGCTGAACAATTTTATGAAATGTGGCAAGCTACAAGAATAGAATGTAGCTGTTGACGAAACAATGTGACGTCACGATCACATATTTGAGTGAAAATGCCTCTTATTATTAGCCGTATTTTATACGGGTTTGAATTTTGCAAGATCTTCAAACAAAGCTGGATCTTGTGTTGTTGTTGTATGCATGCATTTCGCGATGCAAACCCAATCCGGATCTGATCAGAGGAGATTATAAAATGGGATATTATAATTTTTATTTTGTAGGTAGGCAGGTGTCCCAATGACCAATCCCGATGGCCATTACCTGCACGTAAAAGAATTGTCTTATAATTAACTATTTGCCACTTCTTGTACACAAAAAACTTAACTAACATACACGTAGGAAGGTAGGTACACCAAAGAAATTAATTTATTAATGATACAAATTCTATATGTATACATAGGTACCTACTAATGTTAAAATTCCTTATAGGTAGGTACATAAATACTATACTGTTCACAAATCCATAAGAAGAAATTTAAGTTGCCTTATTTAAAAATAAAACAATTTGTTCTATCATCAAAACCCAACAGGAAATTTGAAGTCGACCTTGTTTACCCAAAGAGATACAGAAATTTGGCAACATTTTAGAAACCAAATATAACATGAATTTTCATACAAATTTTAAGTTATGTAACCATGGTTGTCATATGGAAATATAAAAGTACATTATTTTTTCAGAATATATTGAACATACTGAAATTAGTCAAATATGTTTGAGTGTGGGCTCGTATTTTGCCCTGGCAATATATCTATCTGGATTTGTTAAAATTGCTCGACACTAAAAAAAGTTTATTTTGGCGTCGCGGAAATTAAAACTTGCTCGAAAATTAAAAAAAGTGTTTTTTTAGACATTAAACTCTTCTTTTAAACAGCTTTTATTGGTTGTTTATCTGTATGAAATGCAAAATCTTATCATAGTCTGCTAAAAAAATTAAGATGGTGGAGATGCTGCCGGTGGGGAGATTTCTACTACTTCGCCCGGGTATGGCTTAACAACGGAAAATCCAAAAAACACATAAAATTTCGACCTATTTTTTGTATTTTGCCAAAATATAATAAAGTTTTGCACTTTTTGAGGCTACTACCTTTGCATATAGAAACTATAGTATCTCCGTCGTCGACTATTTATTCTTTATAATAATTTTCGTAAAATATCGCTGTTCGCATAAAGGAACTAGTGTAGACATATTTTGTGCGAAAGAGTTGAATATATTATTTTGGCTCTCGCAAATATGACGAGAGTGAGCTGTTGAAAAAATTTCTATTTTATTGACAGAAAAACAAGAGGAGAAGCATTTGTCATTGGCTCATGGCTGCTGCCACGATGGCTTTTGTCTATGGCTTTTGTTTACGAATTTTTATATGAGAAGGGAATAGAATTTATTTATTTATTGATCGAGGATGTATGCATGCTGAAAAATAAATATTTGTATGTGTTCTTGTCAGAAAGGCAAAATAGCCAAGGCCAATTAAGTAAGTATTGAAGAATGTAGGTAGGTATATTCTGCATATTTTTGTGCAAAATGTAAAAAAGATAGGATTGTTGTTGCTGAACAATTTTATGAAATGTGGCAAGCTACAAGAATAGACTGTAGCTGTTGACGAAACAATGTGACGTCACGATCACATATTTGAGTGAAAATGCTTCTTATTATTAGCCGTATTTTATACGGGTTCGAATTTTGCAAGATCTTCAAACAAAGCTGGATTTTGTGTTGTTGTTGTATGCATGCATTTCGCGATGCAAACCCAATCCGGATCTGATCAGAGGAGATTATAAAATGGGATATTATAATTTTTATTTTGTAGGTAGGCAGGTGTCCCAATGACCAATCCCGATGGCCATTACCTGCACGTAAAAGAATTGTCTTATAATTAACTATTTGCCACTTCTTGTACACAAAAAACTTAACTAACATACACGTAGGAAGGTAGGTACACCAAAGAAATTAATTTATTAATGATACAAATTCTATATGTATACATAGGTACCTACTAATATTAAAATTCCTTATAGGTAGGTACATAAATACTATACTGTTCACAAATCCATAAGAAGAAATTTAAGTTGCCTTATTTAAAAATAAAACAATTTGTTCTATCATCAAAACCCAACAGGAAATTTGAAGTCGACCTTGTTTACCCAAAGAGATACAGAAATTTGGCAAAATATCATTGAATGGTACATTTTAGAAACCAAATATAACATGAATTTTCATACAAATTTTAAGTTATGTAACCATGGTTGTCATATGGAAATATAAAAGTACATTATTTTTTCAGAATATATTGAACATACTGAAATTAGTCAAATATGTTTGAGTGTGGGCTCGTATTTTGCCCTGGCAATATATCTATCTGGATTTGTTAAAATTGCTCGACACTAAAAAAAGTTTATTTTGGCGTCGCGGAAATTAAAACTTGCTCGAAAATTAAAAAAAGTGTTTTTTTAGACATTCAACTCTTCTTTTAAACAGCTTTTATTGGTTGTTTATCTGTATGAAATGCAAAATCTTATCATAGTCTGCTAAAAAAATTAAGATGGTGGAGATGCTGCCGGTGGGGAGATTTCTACTACTTCGCCCGGGTATGGCTTAACAACGGAAAATCCAAAAAACACATAAAATTTCGACCTATTTTTTGTATTTTGCCAAAATATAATAAAGTTTTGCACTTTTTGAGGCTACTACCTTTGCATATAGAAACTATAGTATCTCCGTCGTCGACTATTTATTCTTTATAATAATTTTCGTAAAATATCGCTGTTCGCATAAAGGAACTAGTGTAGACATATTTTGTGCGAAAGAGTTGAATATATTATTTTGGCTCTCGCAAATATGACGAGAGTGAGCTGTTGAAAAAATTTCTATTTTATTGACAGAAAAACAAGAGGAGAAGCATTTGTCATTGGCTCATGGCTGCTGCCACGATGGCTTTTGTCTATGGCTTTTGTTTACGAATTTTTATATGAGAAGGGAATAGAATTTATTTATTTATTGATCGAGGATGTATGCATGCTGAACAATAAATATTTGTATGTGTTCTTGTCAGAAAGGCAAAATAGCCAAGGCCAATTAAGTAAGTATTGAAGAATGTAGGTAGGTATATTCTGCATATTTTTGTGCAAAATGTAAAAAAGATAGGATTGTTGTTGCTGAACAATTTTATGAAATGTGGCAAGCTACAAGAATAGAATGTAGCTGTTGACGAAACAATGTGACGTCACGATCACATATTTGAGTGAAAAAGCTTCTTATTATTAGCCGTATTTTATACGGGTTTGAATTTTGCAAGATCTTCAAACAAAGCTGGATCTTGTGTTGTTGTTGTATGCATGCATTTCGCGATGCAAACCCAATCCGGATCTGATCAGAGGAGATTATAAAATGGGATATTATAATTTTTATTTTGTAGGTAGGCAGGTGTCCCAATGACCAATCCCGATGGCCATTACCTGCACGTAAAAGAATTGTCTTATAATTAACTATTTGCCACTTCTTGTACACAAAAAACTTAACTAACATACACGTAGGAAGGTAGGTACACCAAAGAAATTAATTTATTAATGATACAAATTCTATATGTATACATAGGTACCTACTAATGTTAAAATTCCTTATAGGTAGGTACATAAATACTATACTGTTCACAAATCCATAAGAAGAAATTTAAGTTGCCTTATTTAAAAATAAAACAATTTGTTCTATCATCAAAACCCAACAGGAAATTTGAAGTCGACCTTGTTTACCCAAAGAGATACAGAAATTTGGCAACATATTATTGAATGGTACATTTTAAAAACCAAATATAACATGAATTTTCATACAAATTTTAAGTTATGTAACCATGGTTGTCATATGGAAATATAAAAGTACATTATTTTTTCAGAATATATTGAACATACTGAAATTAGTCAAATATGTTTGAGTGTGGGCTCGTATTTTGCCCTGGCAATATATCTATCTGGATTTGTTAAAATTGCTCGACACTAAAAAAAGTTTATTTTGGCGTCGCGGAAATTAAAACTTACTCGAAAATTAAAAAAAGTGTTTTTTTAGACATTAAACTCTTCTTTTAAACAGCTTTTATTGGTTGTTTATCTGTATGAAATGCAAAATCTTATCATAGTCTGCTAAAAAAATTAAGATGGTGGAGATGCTGCCGATGGGGAGATTTCTACTACTTCGCCCGGGTATGGCTTAACAACGGAAAATCCAAAAAACACATAAAATTTCGACCTATTTTTTGTATTTTGCCAAAATATAATAAAGTTTTGCACTTTTTGAGGCTACTACCTTTGCATATAGAAACTATAGTATCTCCGTCGTCGACTATTTATTCTTTATAATAATTTTCGTAAAATATCGCTGTTCGCATAAAGGAACTAGTGTAGACATATTTTGTGCGAAAGAGTTGAATATATTATTTTGGCTCTCGCAAATATGACGAGAGTGAGCTGTTGAAAAAATTTCTATTTTATTGACAGAAAAACAAGAGGAGAAGCATTTGTCATTGGCTCATGGCTGCTGCCACGATGGCTTTTGTCTATGGCTTTTGTTTACGAATTTTTATATGAGAAGGGAATAGAATTTATTTATTTATTGATCGAGGATGTATGCATGCTGAAAAATAAATATTTGTATGTGTTCTTGTCAGAAAGGCAAAATAGCCAAGGCCAATTAAGTAAGTATTGAAGAATGTAGGTAGGTATATTCTGCATATTTTTGTGCAAAATGTAAAAAAGATAGGATTGTTGTTGCTGAACAATTTTATGAAATGTGGCAAGCTACAAGAATAGACTGTAGCTGTTGACGAAACAATGTGACGTCACGATCACATATTTGAGTGAAAATGCTTCTTATTATTAGCCGTATTTTATACGGGTTCGAATTTTGCAAGATCTTCAAACAAAGCTGGATTTTGTGTTGTTGTTGTATGCATGCATTTCGCGATGCAAACCCAATCCGGATCTGATCAGAGGAGATTATAAAATGGGATATTATAATTTTTATTTTGTAGGTAGGCAGGTGTCCCAATGACCAATCCCGATGGCCATTACCTGCACGTAAAAGAATTGTCTTATAATTAACTATTTGCCACTTCTTGTACACAAAAAACTTAACTTACATACACGTAGGAAGGTAGGTACACCAAAGAAATTAATTTATTAATGATACAAATTCTATATGTATACATAGGTACCTACTAATATTAAAATTCCTTATAGGTAGGTACATAAATACTATACTGTTCACAAATCCATAAGAAGAAATTTAAGTTGCCTTATTTAAAAATAAAACAATTTGTTCTATCATCAAAACCCAACAGGAAATTTGAAGTCGACCTTGTTTACCCAAAGAGATACAGAAATTTGGCAAAATATCATTGAATGGTACATTTTAGAAACCAAATATAACATGAATTTTCATACAAATTTTAAGTTATGTAACCATGGTTGTCATATGGAAATATAAAAGTACATTATTTTTTCAGAATATATTGAACATACTGAAATTAGTCAAATATGTTTGAGTGTGGGCTCGTATTTTGCCCTGGCAATATATCTATCTGGATTTGTTAAAATTGCTCGACACTAAAAAAAGTTTATTTTGGCGTCGCGGAAATTAAAACTTGCTCGAAAATTAAAAAAAGTGTTTTTTTAGACATTCAACTCTTCTTTTAAACAGCTTTTATTGCTTGTTTATCTGTATGAAATGCAAAATCTTATCGTAGTCTGCTAAAAAATTAAGAAACAAACTTGTTTCATTTTTATTTATATGGTAACCATTTTTTTAATGAAAGTCATCCATAATCACGTTTTGAGAATTTTTATTCCCTCTGCAACAAAAAAAAAATATTATTATATTATACCTACCTAGTTTGTTTAAAATTATCAACAATATATTAATATAACTACGTGTATGATAGGTTCATGCATTTATGTGTGCAATAACCTTATGAATCTTGGGTAAGCCATAGATTTTCGGACTACTTGCAGTATAAGCTGTCATTCGCTTTTTTTCATATTGAAAGATAATACCTTCTTTTAACAAATCCTTTACGAAATCATTGTTCCTATTTTGCAATGTTGTTGTTGGATTGTTCCTCAGAACCCTGTAAACGTTTCTGTCTGCCATATGGTTTTGCATTTTTTCCATGTAATCTTTCTTGTATATAGTTACTGTGACATTGCCTTTATCAGCAGGGACAATAAAAACGTCTTTGTGATTTCGGAGGAACATTCTGGCTTCATTATAAATTTTATGCAAAAATTTATCGAATATCGGTGTGTATGTAGATCGTAAATGGCTGTAAAATTTCTGTAAAATTTGATCGGGCTATCTCCTGGTCACCTTGTTCCAAAGTTTTTACCAATCCTTCTCCATCTGCAATAATTTTGAAGAGAGGAAGTTCGGCTCTCTTAATTGGTAGAGAAAATTTTGGGCCTAGTGACAGAAGCCATTTAACGTCTGATGGGAACAACACAACAGAAGTTTTGTTTATAAACCATTTGTTTGATGGTGGGCTCATCAGCTAGATGACATCAAACCCAATCTAGTACGCAATAATTGTCAATGATTACCGACTGCTTTATAAAATTTACAGAGAAAACTCCCTGTGAATTATATTATTCTAAAGAACTTTGATTAAAGTTAGACATTAGAAATTATGATGTTATGCTCGTTTCCAAGCGAAGTTATAAGAAAATAAAAACAATAAAAAGACTAAAAATAGTCGAATTAGATTTTATTAAGTGGAGTATTTATGAATGAAATTCAATATTAAAGGTTTTGTGGCCTTTACTCCAAGCATTGCGTTTCGCCCTAGTTTGATGGTGGGCTCATCAGCTAGATGACATCAAACCCAATCTAGTACGCAATAATTGTCAATGATTACCGACTGCTTTATAAAATTTACAGAGAAAACTCCCTGTGAATTATATTATTCTAAAGAACTTTGATTAAAGTTAGACATTAGAAATTATGATGTTATGCTCGTGGCCAAGCGAAGTTATAAGAAAATAAAAACAATAAAAAGACTAAAAATAGTCGAATTAGATTTTATTAAGTGGAGTATTTATGAATGAAATTCAATATTAAAGGTTTTGTGGCCTTTACTCCAAGCATTGTGTTTCGCCCTAGTTTGATGGTGGGCTCATCAGCTAGATGACATCAAACCCAATCTAGTACGCAATAATTGTCAATGATTACCGACTGCTTTATAAAATTTACAGAGAAAACTCCCTGTGAATTATATTATTCTAAAGAACTTTGATTAAAGTTAGACATTAGAAATTATGATGTTATGCTCGTGGCCAAGCGAAGTTATAAGAAAATAAAAACAATAAAAAGACTAAAAATAGTCGAATTAGATTTTATTAAGTGGAGTATTTATGAATGAAATTCAATATTAAAGGTTTTGTGGCCTTTACTCCAAGCATTGCGTTTCGCCCTAGTTTGATGGTGGGCTCATCAGCTAGATGACATCAAACCCAATCTAGTACGCAATAATTGTCAATGATTACCGACTGCTTTATAAAATTTACAGAGAAAACTCCCTGTGAATTATATTATTCTAAAGAACTTTGATTAAAGTTAGACATTAGAAATTATGATGTTATGCTCGTGGCCAAGCGAAGTTATAAGAAAATAAAAACAATAAAAAGACTAAAAATAGTCGAATTAGATTTTATTAAGTGGAGTATTTATGAATGAAATTCAATATTAAAGGTTTTGTGGCCTTTACTCCAAGCATTGCGTTTCGCCCTAGTTTGATGGTGGGCTCATCAGCTAGATGACATCAAACCCAATCTAGTACGCAATAATTGTCAATGATTACCGACTGCTTTATAAAATTTACAGAGAAAACTCCCTGTGAATTATATTATTCTAAAGAACTTTGATTAAAGTTAGACATTAGAAATTATGATGTTATGCTCGTGGCCAAGCGAAGTTATAAGAAAATAAAAACAATAAAAAGACTAAAAATAGTCGAATTAGATTTTATTAAGTGGAGTATTTATGAATGAAATTCAATATTAAAGGTTTTGTGGCCTTTACTCCAAGCATTGCGTTTCGCCCTAGTTTGATGGTGGGCTCATCAGCTAGATGACATCAAACCCAATCTAGTACGCAATAATTGTCAATGATTACCGACTGCTTTATAAAATTTACAGAGAAAACTCCCTGTGAAACGCAATGCTTGGAGTAAAGGCCACAAAACCTTTAATATTGAATTTCATTCATAAATACTCCACTTAATAAAATCTAATTCGACTATTTTTAGTCTTTTTATTGTTTTTATTTTCTTATAACTTCGCTTGGCCACGAGCATAACATCATAAATTCTAATGTCTAACTTTAATCAAAGTTCTTTAGAATAATATAATTCACAGGGAGTTTTCTCTGTAAATTTTATAAAGCAGTCGGTAATCATTGACAATTATTGCGTACTAGATTGGGTCTGATGTCATCTAGCTGATGAGCCCACCATCAAACTAGGGCGAAACGCAATGCTTGGAGTAAAGGCCACAAAACCTTTAATATTGAATTTCATTCATAAATACTCCACTTAATAAAATCTAATTCGACTATTTTTAGTCTTTTTATTGTTTTTATTTTCTTATAACTTCGCTTGGCCACGAGCATAACATCATAATTTCTAATGTCTAACTTTAATCAAAGTTCTTTAGAATAATATAATTCACAGGGAGTTTTCTCTGTAAATTTTATAAAGCAGTCGGTAATCATTGACAATTATTGCGTACTAGATTGGGTTTGATGTCATCTAGCTGATGAGCCCACCATCAAACTAGGGCGAAACGCAATGCTTGGAGTAAAGGCCACAAAACCTTTAATATTGAATTTCATTCATAAATACTCCACTTAATAAAATCTAATTCGACTATTTTTAGTCTTTTTATTGTTTTTATTTTCTTATAAACCATTTGTCTTAGAATTCTATGCCCATATTTTGTTTGAGGGTTGTTTTCAGGCGTTCTAGTTTATTTAAATGTTTATTGTTTGTGTTTTTAATTAATTGTGTTGTGTTTATTTTTTTGATTTTTGAAGAAATTTGAGAATTCTTTCTGTGTTTAATGGTTGGTGATAAAATTTTCCAGCTTTTCTATCCTCATTCTTTCTGTTTTCTTTTGTATTTGTTTGAGGCAGATAGCAATATTAAGTAATTTGTTATGAAAGTGTTCGATGTGAAGTAGTAGTTTCGTCTCTAATTGTCGTTCTTTTTCATTATAAGAAAATTGGAATATATAGCGTAGGTTGTTAGTTAAATTGCTGATGAATTTAGGAAACAAACCGAATTCTCTGCAGTTTGTTGTATATGGCACCTTTCATCATTGGTTCTCGTATGACTTTGTAATTTGACATTGTCAGTGACTACTCGAGTGGTTTATCGACCACAGCTCAGTCTACTTGTATTTTAAGTAACGTTAAGTATCTGAATAAAGAACTGTGAATCAAACGCGTGGTTTTTGTTGAGGGAATATACAACATTCTGACGACGAGAAAAAAAAAAAAAAAAAGATCTGTAATTTGAGTTTTAGTTAGTTTAACAATAAGAAAAAAAAATTAAAATGGTTAAAATAATGGGCAGTGTCGAGCCTTATGAAAGCGGTGACAATTTCAAAGACTACGAAGACAGACTAAAAAATTTGTTCACCTTAAACGATGTACAAGACGATGCAAAAAACCCACTTTTTATTGGCATTATGGGCAAAACAATGTACGAACTGTTGTCCAAGCTAACCTATCCAGATTCTCCTAGCAGTAAATCGTTCGACCAAAATTTGGCACTTCTAAGAACTCAAATTGCTCCAAAGCCAAATAAACGTGCGGAGCGCTTTAAGTTTCACAATATTGTTCAACAACCCGGTGAAAGTATTTGTGATTTTATCGTCAAACTTAAAGCTGCTGCTCAGGATTGTGATTTTGGGGACGTTTTGAAACCAGAGTCAGCAGGGACATCTGCAGGTACCAATAATGCCCTTTTGGAGTCTAAACTGGGTGTCTATAAATTACGGTTTAAACAGCTTTTATTGCTTGTTTATCTGCATGAAATGCAAAATCTTATCATAGTCTGCTAAAAAAATTAAGAAACAAACTTGTTACATTTTTATTTATATGGTAACAATTTTTTTGATGAAAGTCATCCATAATCACGTTTTGCGAATTTTTATTCCCTCTGCAACAAAAAAAAAATATTATTATATTATACCTACCTAGTTTGTTTAAAATTATCAACAATATATTAATATAACTACGTGTATGATAGGTTCATGCATTTATGTGTGCAATAACCTTATGAATCTTGGGTAAGCCATAGATTTTCGGACTACTTGCAGTATAAGCTGTCATTCGCTTTTTTTCATATTGAAAGATAATACCTTCTTTTAACAAATCCTTTACGAAATCATTGTTCCTATTTTGCAATGTTGTTGTTGGATTGTTCCTCAGAACCCTGTAAACGTTTCTGTCTGCCATATGGTTTTGCATTTTGTCCATGTAATCTTTCTTGTATATAGTTACTGTGACACTGCCTTTATCAGCAGGGACAATAAAAACGTCTTTGTGATTTCGGAGGAACATTCTGGCTTCATTATAAATTTTATGCAAAAATTTATCGAATATCGGTGTGTATGTAGATCGTAAATGACTGTAAAATTTCTGTAAAATTTGATCGGGCTATCTCCTGGTCACCTTGTTCCAAAGTTTTTACCAATCCTTCTCCATCTGCAATAATTTTGAAGAGAGGAAGTTCGGCTCTCTTAATTGGTAGAGAAAATTTTGGGCCTAGTGACAGAAGCCATTTAACGTCTGATGGGAACAACACAACAGAAGTTTTGTTTATAAACCATTTGTCTTAGAATTCTATGCCCATATTTTGTTTGAGGGTTGTTTTCAGGCGTTCTAGTTTATTTAAATGTTTATTTTTTGTGTTTTCATTAATTGTGTTGTGTTTATTTTTTTGATTTTTGAAGAAATTTGAGTATTCTTTCTGTGTTTAATGGTTGGTGATAAAATTTTCCAGCTTTTCTATCCTCATTCTTTCTGTTTTCTTTTGTATTTGTTTGAGGCAGATAGCAATATTAAGTAATTTGTTATGAAAGTGTTCGATGTGAAGTAGTAGTTTCGTCTCTAATTATCGTTCTTTTTCATTATAAGAAAATTGGAATATATAGCGTAGGTTGTTAGTTGAATTGCTGATGAATTTAGGAAACAAACCGAATTCTCTGCAGTTTGTTGTATATGGCACCTTTCATCATTGGTTCTCGTATGACTTTGTAATTTGACATTGTCAGTGACTACTCGAGTTGCTTATCGACCACAGCTCAGTCTACTTGTATTTTAAGTAACGTTAAGTATCTGAATAAAGAACTGTGAATCAAACGCGTGGTTTTTGTTGAGGGAATATACAACATTCTGACGACGAGAAAAAAAAAAAAAAGATCTGTAATTTGAGTTTTAGTTAGTTTAACAATAAGAAAAAAAAAATTAAAATGGTTAAAATAATGGGCAGTGTCGAGCCTTATGAAAGCGGTGACAATTTCAAAGACTACGAAGACAGACTAAAAAATTTGTTCACCTTAAACGATGTACAAGACGATGCAAAAAACCCACTTTTTATTGGCATTATGGGCAAAACAATGTACGAACTGTTGTCCAAGCTAACCTATCCAGATTCTCCTAGCAGTAAATCGTTCGACCAAAATTTGGCAGTTCTAAGAACTCAAATTGCCCCAAAGCCAAATAAACGTGCGGAGCGCTTTAAGTTTCACAATATTGTTCAACAACCCGGTGAAAGTATTTGTGATTTTATCGTCAAACTTAAAGCTGCTGCTCAGAATTGTGATTTTGGGGACGTTTTGAAACCAGAGTCAGCAGGGACATCTGCAGGTACCAATAATGCCCTTTTGGAGTCTAAACTGGGTGTCTATAAATTACGGTTGCTAGATGAACAGTTAGCAGATCGTTTTATCGTGGGTATTAGACACGAGAAAATTCAACAAGTCCTGTTAGAAAGTGAAAGTTTTACGTTTCTGCAATGCTGCGAAAAAGCCCTAGCGATAGAAGCATCCGAACGAGCGTCAGTTTCAGTGCAGTTACCCAACAACACTCATGCAATTTTCAGTCAATTCCGAAATAAGAATAGTGGAGCGCAGTCTAACTCCAAACAGTTCTCTCAAGATTTTAATAACGGCAAATCGTCGAAATCTCATTTTGTGTCCAAAAACAACAACAATCGTCATCACCACAAAAAAATGTGTCAGCGCTGTGGTAGAGCAGCCCACAAGCATTGTCCAGACTTTGATTGGGAGTGCTTTATCTGCGGAAGAAAAGGGCACATATCAACAATGTGCAAGAATAAGCAAGAGTCCAAAGTCCAAGTCATAAGCAGCATGCGGCAGCGAAATCAACCGCAAATGTGTCATTTATCGATTAACGGAATAGCTGTAGCCATGGAAATAGATACCGGTGCAATGACGTCGATCATGTGCGAAGAACAATATAAGTCTTTTTTTTGTAATTTTATTTTATATAATTACTGTGTAAAATTAGTTTCTGTTACACAGGTGTTCAAATTAAAGAGCTTGGTTCGATGAATTGTGAAGTGTGTTACTCCGGTCAGAGTTTAAAATTGTCGTTGATAGTCGTGGAAGGGAGCTCACCCAAAAATTGTATAATGGGTAGGGACTGGCTCGATGTTCTTTTTCCAGAATGGCGTGGTAGTTTTTTGCAAGGTGAGTCTTCAGCTTGTCAGTCGGTGTGTAGTGTGGTATCTCAGGTCGATATTGTACAAGAAATTAAAGTTAAATTTCCAAAAATATGTCAGGATAAAGTAAATAGTCAAGACGTAGTCTTGAAAGAAGAGGCCGTACCCATCTTTCACGCTGCTTATAGTGTACCTTTTAAACTACGTGAAAAAGTGGAACTTGAATTAAAGCGTTTAGTGTCAGAAGGTATTCTGGAACCGATCGAGGTTAGTCAATGGGCAAGCCCTATAGTCATTGTACCCAAAAAAGATAACACCATTAGAATATGCGTCGACTGCGAAGTCACTATAAATAAATGGGTCGAGACTCGTTTTAATCCACTGCCAAAAATTCAAGAAATTTTTGCCGAAATGTCTGAGTGCAAGTTCTTTTGTGTGTTGGATCTTACTGGAGCCTACTTACAACTATCAGTTAGCAAAGCTTCCCAAAAAATTTTGGTAATAAACACCTTTAAAGGTTTGTTTAAATACACTCGTTTGATTTTGGGTGTAAGTTGCGCTCCTGGAATTTTTCAAACAGTTATGGAGAGAATTTTGTTAGGATTAAAACGCGTTCGGTGTTACATTGATGACGTTTTGATTGGAGGGCAGTCTGAGATTGAATGTAGATCGTTGCTTTTGGAGGTGTTGTCGCGTCTTTCGAATCACAATGTCCGAATAAACTTATCGAAGTTTAAATTTTTACAGTCTTCTGTAAATGTTTTAAATCATACCTTGTCAGATAAGGGTCTAAGTCCAAACAAAGAGAAAGTGGAGGCAATTGTAAAAGCTCCAGCTCCAAAAGACTTACGGGAGTTAGAGTCGTTTTTGGGGTTACTCAACTTCTACCACCAATATCTACTTAATTTAGCTACGGACGTATATCCACTTAACTGCCTTAGAAGAAAAGGTTCAAATTTCTTTTGGTCAGCGGAATGTCAAGCCGCATTCGATAAATGTAAAAACTCCTTTGTAAGTAATAACCTATTAGAATTATATGACCCTGAAAAACATATAATAGTCACAACAGATGCAAGTCCAGTCGGTCTTGGAGCTATTTTAGCACATGTAGTTCAGGGTGTAGAAAAACCTGTGTTTTTTGCATCATGCACTCTGTCGGAATCCGAACGAAATTATTCTCAGCTACACAGGGAAGGTCTGGCAGTTTTGTTTGCGATAAAAAAGTTTCATATATTTATCTATGGTCAAAAATTTACCCTATGTATGGATAATTTGGCTTTAAAAGAAATTTTTAGCCCATGTAAAAGTAACTCTTCCGTTGCTTCAGCAAGATTACAGCGATGGTCAATTATCTCAATATCTCTATGATGTTGTTTATAGAAGGGGGACAAAAATAAGCCACGCGGATTTTTTATCTAGAATGCCGTTGAACGTATAATCCGAAATCGATTACACTCCAATTTATTATTTTGCTTCCGAGGGTTTTTTAGATTTCGGAAGTGTCAGGAAAGAAACAAACGAAGATGAAGTTTTATCTTTAGTTTTAAAGTTTCTGAAGACAAAATGGCCTAGTGTTTTAAATAATGCAACTGTTAAACAATTTTACATGGTTCGTAACAATTTGTCAATAGATGACGGATGTATTTTTTATAGACACAGAGTTTGTATTCCTTTTGTCTTACGAAGAGCAATTTTAAAGCTTCTTCATGAATGTCACACAGGTATGGTTCGCATGAAAATGCTCGGAAGGACAAGAAATTGAAAATTTTGTAAGGGAATGTGAAATTTGTGAAAAAACACAGTCTGTTTCAAAAGAAAAATGCGTTTCAGTCTGGCCTCAAAGGTCCACCCTTTTCAGCGTTTCTGTTTAAAAAGTATTGTGAAACTAAAAAAATCGTTTTGTTTAAAACTCCACCATACCACAGCCAAAGCAATGGCTTAGCAGAACGTGGTGTTAGAACTATAAAAGACAAGCTCGCTAAAATGGTCTTAGAACATCAGTCATCGTCGAGTTTTGAAAATACGATATTTGATTTGCTTATGGTTTATAATAATACACCAACAACAACGACCGGAAAAAACACTTCAGAATTGATTTTTTCATTTAAGCCTACAAAATTATTAGATTATGTTAATCCAAAAATTAATAATAAATTTGAAAATACAAATGTTAATAGTTGTAAAAAGTCAAATTTGAAGAATATTAATGAATACAAAAATTTAAAAATTGAGAAAAACCAAATAACTAATAACAATTGTGAAAATGAAATTTATAAAAAAAAATTTAAGTAAAACTTTTGAAGTGGGCGAAGAGGCCTTATATCGTAGTGAATTAAAAAATATTGTTAAATGGATTTCGATAACTATCAAGAAAGTTGTTAGTAATCTTACTTATTTAATTAATATAAACGGTAAAATTAGATTTGCTCATGCAAACCAACTAAAGAAAAAGGTTGTAAAACCTAAATTAACCATTGCTGATTGTTGTGGCAAACAATTTAAAAATAACCCAGAAAAATTTGAAAACACTCCAGAAGTCAAACATGAAGTTGAACATGAACCTGATCATGAAAAGTCTCCTGAAAATTTGTCAATTGCTCAGAGGAAAGCAAAACGTACAGTTAAAATTATTAATCGGTTCGTTCCTTAATATCATATAGATAACTGGAGTTTCTTCAAAATTATCTTTTGCAAAAATAACTTGAATTGTTAATTTGTAAGTATATATGTAGGTACATTTCATATTTTTCTGAATTATGGTATAATATAATGTTTATAAATAAGCGTGGAGAGTGTTGTATATGGCACCTTTTATCATTGGTTCTCGTATGACTGTAATTTGACATTGTCAGTGACTACTTGAGTGGCTTATTGACCACAGCTCAGTCTACTTGTATTTTAAGTAACGTTAAGTATCTGAATAAAGAACTGTGAATCAAACGCGTGGTTTTTGTTGAGGGAATATACAACACATTTCAAGAGGAAAATCAAAGTATTGTTGGATTTAGTGTATGAAAGTGTTTCTTTACTATATTCCTTGAGTTTGTTGCAAGTTTTGCTGTCATAATTGTTTCTAAGGTGATTGTAAAACTCCATGTTTTGTTATATACGGCGTGCCCTCCGTTATGTTAATAAAATCGAATTTTTAGTTACCTTTGTATCGTAAAAGAAATATAATTGTTTTTTGTGGGCTATAGGTCGATCGTAATAAAAAGATGTTATTTATTTATTGCAACGTTTCGAGTATAGATAGAGATAGATATAATTCTTTATTTCAATAGATTTGTACAATAATATAAAGACAAGATTAAGGACATGGCTTTGCTGCCGTCGTTTCGAGTATATTTGTACTCTTCATCAGGCTTTTATTTATGTATAACAAAAGAAACAAAATAATACATACACATATTATAAAAATTTTTATAATCATTTTGAAAAATGTGACGTCAAAATTACTTTCAACAATTATCAAGAAACAAAGAATATTAAACTGAATTTAAATGAAATTAAATGTAGTTAGACGTCAATTTAACAGTTACTAAAAAACAAAATCAATAATTAAATCAAACATTTTTAAACTAATTATTTAAAAGAAAAATACTGACGACAGTTAAAATTCCCCCTTTCACTGCACTACACAATAACCTAATTTTGATCCTACTTTTTGTTGCTGGCCTTTTTATAATTTGGCTATAGGCATTGCTCAGATTGTCAAAATCTGACCTACGGTTGACGGCATTAGTGTTGTCTAAGATATGCAACATTTTTAGAAACATTCGTTTAGAATAATGTTGTTCCGTTTGAAGAATTCCAATATTCTCTAAGTCCGGTGATGTTTCTTTTCTATGCAATGGTGAGTTAAAGCCATTTTATGAGAAGCTCCGCAATTCAAATCTGACCTATGTCCAGAGATACGATTCTTTAATTTTTGTTTCGAGGTTCCTATGTAAACAGACGAACATGTCGTCTCCTTCCCTTCTAAGCAATTGATCTTATAGACCACATTTGCTTTCTCCAAAGTCTCCATTCTTCCTTTGATATTGGTGAAAAGTTTGTTTCTCAGGGAAAACTTAGACTTGAAGGCTATTTTTGCCTTTGTGTTGTCTTTTATTGGGGCTGTCATAATGCGGTTGGAGAGGTGAGGAATGTATACAGACTTGTTGGGGATCTTCAGCTTGGTTGACACTCTTCTGTTTGTCATGATTTTTAATGAGCTTTTGGACAATCGAAATTGGAAAGGATTTGATGAACAGGGTGTCCCGAATAATTTTTACATTTTTATCATAAAAAGAATTGTCCCTTATGTGAAGAACTCTGTTGACAAAATTTTGTGCCGTATTGACAATCACATCTTTGGGTTGCTTAGAGTGGAAATTTATGAGGCGTCCGGACGCAGTTACTTTTTTGTGCCAATCAAAAATTAATTTTCCATTTTGCCTTTAAACTTTCACGTCGAGATATTGGCGCTCACCATTAACTTCCACTTCTACCTTAAACTTAATTTTGTGATTGAAAGAATTTAATGCGTTCAATGTGTTATGTACTTCTTCGGACTTAATCACAACGAGTAGGTCATCTACATATTTGACGATCACTTAAGGTTTTTCTGTAAGTTTAGCAAGTACATTTTCCAAAATATTTTCCATAACAAGATCCGCTAAAATTGGCGATGCTGGACTTCCCATGGGCACACCTTTTTTTGTTGATAAATGTTACTGTCAAACTCCAAATAGTTGTTATTAATAATACAAAACCTAAGTAATTCGAAGAAGTTTGTCTTTTTAATATTGGTGTCCTCTTTTATTCTATTCTAGTTGATCTTTATAATGTCTATAATCAGACCGATTGTCTTGCTTGTGAACAAAGAAACAACATCAAATGAAGCCAAAATTTCGGCGTTTTTCAGTTTAATAGAAGCCACTTTATCAATAAAATCTTTGGAATTCTTGACATTAAATTTTGAATTCTGTGTCAAGTTTTGAAGAATTTTGACCATAAATTTTGACAGCTCATAGCAAGGTACATTCGTCGAAGCACATATAGGCCGCATTGGAGTATTTTCCTTTTGAATCTTGGGTAAGCCATAGATTTTCGGACTACTTGCAGTAAAAGTTGTCATTTGCTTTTTTTCATATTGAGAGATGATACCTTCTTTTAACAAATCCTTTACAAAATCATTGTTCCTATTTTGCAACGTTGTTGTTGGATTGTTCCTCAGAACCCTGTAAACGTTTCTGTCTGCCATATGGTTTTGCATTTTTTCCATGTAATCTTTCTTGTATATAGTTACTGTGACATTACCTTTATCAGCAGGGACAATAAAACCGTCTTTATGGTTTCGGAGGAACATTCTGGATTCATTATAAATTTTATGCAAAAATTTATCGAACGGCGGTGTGTATGTAGATCGTAAATGACTTTGTAAAATTTCTGTAAAATTTGATCGGGCTATCTCCTGGTCACCTTGTTCCAAAGTTTTTACCAATTCTTCCCCATCTGCAATAATTTTGAAGAGAGGAAGTTCGCCTCTCTTATTTGGTAGAGAAAATTTTTTGCCTAGTGAAAGAAGCCATTTAACGTCTGATGGGAACACAACAGAAGTTTTGTTTATAAACCATTTGTCTTCGAATATTTTGTGTTTTGAGGGCTGTTTTTGAGGGTTGTTTTCAGGCGTTCTAGTTTATTTAAATGTTAATTTTTGTGTTTTCATTAATTGTGTTGTGTTTATTTTTTTGATTTTTGAAGAAATTTGAGTATTTTTTCTGTGTTAAATGGTTGGTGATAAAATTGTCCAGCTCTCTATCCTCATTCTTTCTGTTTTTTTTTTGTATTTGTTTGAGGGAGATAGCAATATTAAGTAATTTGTTGTGAAAGTGTTCGATGTGAAGTAGCTAGTAGTTTCGTCTCTAATTGGCGTTCTTTTTCATTATTAGAAAATTGGAATATATAGCGTAGGTTGTTAGTTGAATTGCTGATGAATTTAGGAAACAAACCGAATTCTCTGCATTTCAAGAGGAAAATCAAAGTATTGTTGGATTTAGTGTATAAAAGTGTTTCTTTACTATATTCCTTGAGTTTGTTGCAAGTTTTGCTGTCCTAATTGTTTCTAAGGTGATTGTAAAACTCCATGTTTTGTTATATACGGCGTGCCCTCCGTTATGTTAATAAAATCGAATTTTTAGTTACCTTTGTATCGTAAAAGAAATATAATTGTTTTTTGTGGGCTATAGGTCGAAAAGATGTTATTTATTTATTGCAACGTTTCGAGTATGTTTGTACTCTTCATCAGGTCTTTATTTATGTATAACAAAAGAAACAAAATAATACATACACATATTAGTATTCAATTTTTTATAATCATTTTAGAAAATGTGACGTCAAAATTACTTACAACAATTATCAAGAAACAAAGAATATTAAATTGAATTTAAATGAAATTAAATGTAGTTAGACAGTCTCTTTCGTGCTTATGTCCGAGTAAGACCTATGCGATTGTATACCTACTTTCTTATAAACGTAAATTAAACCACACCATTAATAAAAACGCTCTCGAAGCGAGGAGAATATTGAATCCTCTTCAAATAAAACTAGAAGATCCAACTCTCAAACAATGGCATCTGTAAGTGGTAATTATTACGAACCACTAGGGGACCTAATGGACGCCGAAAATGGTGAAGAGCCATCTGTCCCAGTACCCAAAAAAGTGCCTTTACCTCCAATCAAAGTGCTTAATAAAACCATTGAATTTGTTCATAAACTGCTAAAATCATTAAATGTTATTGACTACTCGATTCGAAAAATCTCAATTGGAATCAAAATTTGTTGTGAATCAGCTGATTCTCATGATAAAGTTTTAACTGCACTTAAAACAAACCAGGGCGATTTTTTTACTCATGATAGCCGAAATGAAAGGTTGTTCAAAGTCATATTGTTCGGTTTAGATGCAATTGAAATTCTAACGTTAAAAACAGAACTCATATCACTCGGTTTGAAGTGCGTTGATATTAAATTGATCACTAAAAAACATGAAACTTTCACAGACATATTCTACATAGCCTATTTAGAGAATGCCACGGTTCGTCTTTCCTTTTACGAAGCAATATAAAAACAATATTCCGCACTCAAGTGCGTTGGGAATTTCAAAGGCGATTTAAAAACAAAGTTACTCAGTGTCACAACTGTCAAATGTTTGGGCATGGAGAAATACACTGCAATGTAAAAACCAGCTGCTGCTACTGTTCTGGTCCACATAAATCATCTGAAAGTAATACAGCATTAAATACCCACCCGAAATGCGTGAACTGCAACGAGAGTCACCGATCAACTGATCAAGCATGCACAAGCCGAGAGAAGTACATGCTAATGAAAGAAAAGTCAACAAGAAAGACAAAACGCCCGCTACTAGCTACAGCTACAGCTACAGCTACACGAAAGCTTCCAACTATACCAACAAAACAGGTGAACATTATGAGTGTAGAAGACTTTCCATCTCTACCTCCGCAGCCACCTAATCACTGGAAACGTCAACAAAGCCAACCGCAGTAGCTACAACAGCTTCAAAGTCAACAAGGGATATTGACCCAACAAACATATGCGAAACCGACAACTACGAGGGCCAACGCAACTCATAAAGACGATCTATTCTCCCAAGAAGAATTAGCGGCCCTCACTGTGGAAATGATTTCAAAGCTTTGACAATGTAAGTCCAAATTCGATCAATTTAATGCCATTGCACAGTTAGCGACTAAGTATTTGTATTCTCATAATGGAAAGTAATATTGTTAATTTGAAGATTATATGTTGGAATGGTAGAGGCATACGCAATAAATGTAATGAGTTCTTCAATTTTCTATGTAGTGCGAATGTTGACATATGTCTATTGTGTGAGACTTGGTTAGATGTTGATGTTGTTTTTTCCAATTGTAATTATATTTGTCATAGGCTAGACCGTCCAACGTTGGGTGGCGGTGTTGCCATAGTACTGAAAAAAGAAATTAAACACGTTCTACTACCAATCGTTAATACAAGTGTATTCGAAGCCATTGGAGTAGAATTATTGTTAGAAAATTTAAATACATTTAAAATATTTTCAATTTATTTCCCCGGCGGAAGATCCAACTAAGTAAAAAAAAGAAATGATAGAAACAATTTGAGGAAATTAGTCAGAAACGATAACTTCTTGATAGGTGGAGACTTCCCAAGTAACATCGTTGGAGCTGCAAGTACTTAAAAAGTTTTTAAACAGCTCTAAAAAAGTTAATCTCAAGGCTTCTGTTCTATTTCGAAAACCTTTGCAGCTGTTGGCGTTTTTTTCTAAAAGACCGTCTCTGTATTGAAGTTCGACAACAACTTGCAGCTCTATTATCTTATAAAGCATTTGGCTCTAAAAATATGCTCCTTAACTACGTTTAAAATGACACTATAAAAGCATTTACGCACTCAACGTCGTTGTGCTGTAGAGAAGCTTCTAAATAGCAAATAGAGTTCTTATAGAGGCTCAATGGAACTGTTTGTTTTTGAAAAACCGTCAGCTGTTTAACACACTCTCGTATTGTTTGAAACCAATGTTTGAAAATTCAACTTTTGAATAATTAAATTAATATTAATATTGTTTGTGTTTTATGTACATAGAGTTCTTCTGGCGATATTAGTTTAAGCGCTTATTGGTTCATAAGAAATTAAATAGTTTTTGGTTGAAATTTCAATAAAATTTGCATTGTTTATGTTTTCTTGGCGGTTTTGCTTCTAAAAAGTTCTTTTACAGCTCTAATAAATCTGTTAACTGACAGCTGAATGCCTGCTTTGTCTATGTATTGTATGTGCCTTTTCTATGTAGGTACTTTTATAGAGTTGGTTTAAAACACAACAGCTCTACAGTGATGGAATTATAGTTCTTAATCGAGTTTCTAGTTTTATAATAACACAATCCACCTCTACTTAAGGTCTATTTGCTCTTATTAAGATGTTTAAGAGTTCTACAAAGCATGTTGTATGTTTTTGGTTTTAAATAAATTTTTTCTCATAAGAATTGAAAGTGTGGGTACATTTTTACAGGGTGTAGGTACCTACATTTGAAAGAAACGAATATTTGTTTTTTTTTTTTTTTAATAAAAAAGTTTAATTAAAGTTTCTTACACATTTGATCAATAACAGCATATTATTTAAATTACTACTTTCTTAAATATTAAATGCTGGATAAGTAAAACTGAGAACTAATAGGTTGCATGCGAGCCAAATATACAAACAAAGGATTGCGAAGAATTCGAATAGGTAAATAAACTTGGTTCAAATGGAAAAACATCAGAAAATGTCCTAAACGTGGGAAAGTTTGGTTACCCAGAAACTTTAAATGCTATTTTGTGTTAAACAATAAACTTAAGGAAAGACGTATACCCTTATATAGGATGTGCAGTTCAGTGCACATACGCAAATACGCACATACGCATACGCAAATACGCACATACCCACATCCGCACAGGCACAACGACAGACGGCATAACGACACCTTCTTTTTTAGGCTTTTCTGTCATCGTAATGTCATGGTTTGATTAAAACATGGAAATCTGTGTTTACGCAAAACTTATGCTTGCCCTTAGGACGTCCCTTGCCATTTGTTTTACCGTATGTAGTTTTTGTTCTTTTTTCTAACACATTATAACCAGTTTCGTGTTATTCAGCTGCTTTCTATACAAGTTAAACTACATTTGGGGTTCTTCAGACAAGAGCGGTACATGTCGTTTTTTGTTGTTCATAGCGTAGAAAAGAGCTTTGCCACGCTAAGCGAATCAAGTCTTTTATACATGTGTTTTATATTATGTTCCTGTCCGTTTGTTACAAATCGGGCGTTAATATTCTTCACAAGTATTCACGAATATGAATACTTCAACTTGCAAAAAAAAAGGAAACGCTCTAATTTTTTATACCGTGTTTCTACTAGTGACACCCTGTGCTTTATTATTGAGCTGTCATTGATGTCATCAAACAGCTCTAGTGCAACAAAAGACAAGTCTTTTGGCGATAAAAGAGCTCCAAAAAGTATTAATTTTTTTCAACAAAAAATGGCGACAAAACTGAATGAAACAATAAAAACAACATTTTTTTTTCTTCTTTTTACTTTTATTTTATTTATTCAAAACAATAAAAAGATGTTTTCATTGACACTTTTTTATTTAGAATTTATGAATTTTTTTCCAAATGATTTCTCGTTTATTTTTCGTAATTTGTAATTATTTTTATATTATTTTATTTCCAAAAAGTAAACATTTCGAAGGCGCGTTGTACTTTTGCTTAGTACTTTACAAACATTTGTGGAAAAATCAAAACCGCACTGAGAAATCACTTTGAAAAAATCTGTATTGCCATTTTATTAATATCTAATTCACTTAATTTCGTAATTTGAAATCGATTTAATAGATGGTAAATTTTATCACAAACACAAATAACTTTTTTCACAGACGATGATAATTTATCTATCTTTGTTTATACATATACTAACGCAAAATATTTATTACACTGTAAACTTCTATTCACGATGCGACATACCACGAATGATGAAAAGGAGTAGGTAAACAACTGTCAAATATGCATATGGCTTTAAATAAGCAAGACACCGGCTTCAGAAGCACTTCTAGAGCAAACATTAAAGCATACAGACAGTAAAACTGCTTTTCTAGAGTTGATAAGGAGCAAAATAGTGCTCTCAAACTCATAAAATTGACTCCAAATAAGTCGTACAGTGGCTCTAGAAGCGTATATAGAGTTAATTGTGAAACATGTAGCTACGAAAAATAGCTTTTCAAGCGCTGTTAGAACTTACAACGAGCTTAAAATGTTACTTGGGTTTAATTGTAAGCATCGTGAATGGGGATGTCTGAGGGCTAATTCTTGGGGAAATATGCTTTATGATTTCATAATGAGATACCCAGTCACAATAATGTATCCAAATGGTCCAACATATATTCCTTCATGTAGAAGATCATCACCTTCAACTCTAGATGTGGAATATCACAGTTGTTAACTTTGAGATTTGTGCTGGGTAGGAAGCATTCCTTTCTTTTTCTCGTGAAAAAGATAGCCTGACTCTTTCCAGTATTTATTTTTATCTTCCAGTGCTTATAATATTCGATTATAATATTAAGAGCGACCTGGATATTGTGGATAACTGAAAAACCATATTCGTCAGAGGAATATATAGCAATATGATCTGCATACATTCCAAAATCCCGCAATCTGGGAAAATCTGAAGTAAATACATTAAACAGAGTTGGGGACAGTACAGAACCTTGAGGAACGCCTCAAGGTATTGGTTTATTTGAAGAATATATTCCATTTATTATTACCATAAACTGTCTATTGTTTAAAAAACTTTGGATTATTTTGATCAAATAACCGGGAATATCATTTGTTATTAATTTGTGAATCAGCCCGTTGTGCCATACAGTATCAAAAGCTTTTTCGACGTCTAGGAGAACAAGACCAGTAGATTTATTATTTTTAAAGTTTGTTTTAACATGATTACATAATCTTAACACTTGGTGACGCGTATTATGGTTTTTCCGAAAACCAAACTGTTGTGGCGGAATGATACATTTATTATCAAGAAAACTGAGTAATTTCTGCAGGATAATTTTTTCTAGTATTTTACTAACATTGCTTAGTAAGCTTATAGGTCGGTAACTGTTGGCATCGTTACGGGGTTTTCCGTGTTTCAGAATTGGCACTATTTAGGAGCACTATTTTCGCCGATTTCCATTTTAAGGGAAAGTATTGTAATTTTAAACAGGAGTTTATTAAAAATGTTAGAAAAGAGAGGCCACTTATTGGAAGTTCTTTTAATACTTGATTTTTAATATTATCAATGCCAGGAGATTTATGGTTTTGAAGGTCGCTAACAATGTATTCAATATCTTCAATTGAGACGTATTCATTAGGAGGTGATATAATCGATCTTTGATTAAACTCATAAACATTTTGGTCGATAAGACTTTCAACTTCAAAATTAACATGCTGCGTAGCCGCATGATTTAGAGCAAAAGTGATAGCGAGAAGTTCCGCCTTAGCGTCGTAACTTGTAACAAGACTTCCAGAAGATTCAAGATGAGGTATTGAAGAGTTTTTCTTTTTAATTATTTTATAAATATTCCAAAATGGTTTTGAGTTTGGATTTAAAGAGCTTAATTTCGTACCCCATTCAATGTTTCGAAAATCTGAAATTTTTCGCGATATGAGTCTGTTTAGCAAGTTCATTTCATCATAGTCATTCAGCTGTCAATATCTTAACCAGTTTCTTCTTAATGTATTTCTCCTTTTTATAATATTTAATATATCACTGGGTAGAATTATAGCTCTCTTATTTATGTTTTTTCTTGGGAATGATATGTTTACGCTCTGTAAAATATTTGTTTCAAATAAATCTACATTAGATTCAATATCTTCATAACATAGAACAATTTCAATATTAGTTTGACAATCACGAATGTTAGAATGGAAATGTGAACGAAACAGTGCCCAATTGGCATTTTTATAATCTAAGTATTGCACATTAATCAGTCTTGGGCTTAAACTAATATCACAGAAAACACGAATATGATCCGAACTGAGATCATTAACAGTATATGGCTGCGTAAAACAACTAGGCGTGTTTTACAGAGCGTTAACATATCATTCCCAAGAAAAAACATAAATAAGAGAGCTATAATTCTACCCAGTGATATATTAAATATTATAAAAAGGAGAAATACATTAAGAAGAAACTGGTTAAGATATTGACAGCTGAATGACTATGATGAAATGAACTTGCTAAACAGACTCATATCGCGAAAAATTTCAGATTTTCGAAACATTGAATGGGGTACGAAATTAAGCTCTTTAAATCCAAACTCAAAACCATTTTGGAATATTTATAAAATAATTAAAAAGAAAAACTCTTCAATACCTCATCTTGAATCTTCTGGAAGTCTTGTTACAAGTTACGACGCTAAGGCGGAACTTCTCGCTAGCACTTTTGCTCTAAATCATGCGGCTACGCAGCATGTTAATTTTGAAGTTGAAAGTCTTATCGACCAAAATGTTTATGAGTTTAATCAAAGATCGATTATATCACCTCCTAATGAATACGTCTCAATTGAAGATATTGAATACATTGTTAGCGACCTTCAAAACCATAAATCTCCTGGCATTGATAATATTAAAAATCAAGTATTAAAAGAACTTCCAATAAGTGGCCTCTCTTTTCTAACATTTTTAATAAACTCCTGTTTAAAATTACAATACTTTCCCTTAAAATGGAAATCGGCGAAAATAGTGCTCCTAAATAGTGCCAATTCTGAAACATGGAAAACCCCGTAACGATGCCAACAGTTACCGACCTATAAGCTTACTAAGCAATGTTAGTAAAATACTAGAAAAAATTATTCTGCAAAAATTACTCAGTTTTCTTGATAATAAATGTATCATTCCGCCACAACAGTTTGGTTTTCGGAAAAACCATAATACGCGTCACCAAGTGTTAAGATTATGTAATCATGTTAAAACAAACTTTAAAAATAATAAATCTACTGGTCTTGTTCTCCTAGACGTCGAAAAAGCTTTTGATACTGTATGGCACAACGGGCTGATTCACAAATTAATAACAAATGATATTCCCGGTTATTTGATCAAAATAATCCAAAGTTTTTTAAACAATAGACAGTTTATGGTAATAATAAATGGAATATATTCTTCAAATAAACCAATACCTTCAGGCGTTCCTCAAGGTTCTGTACTGTCCCCAACTCTGTTTAATGTATTTACTTCAGATTTTCCCAGATTGCGGGATTTTGGAATGTATGCAGATCATATTGCTATATATTCCTCTGACGAATATGGTTTTTCAGTTATCCACAATATCCAGGTCGCTCTTAATATTATAATCGAATATTATAAGCACTGGAAGATAAAAATAAATACTGGGAAGAGTCAGGCTATCTTTTTCACGAGAAAAAGAAAGGAATGCTTCCTACCCAGCACAAATCTCAAAGTTAACAACTGTGATATTCCTTGGGTGGATTCTGTCAAGTACTTAGGTGTTTACTTAGACAAGAAATTGACTTTCAAGGAACACACCAAAAACACATTAAATAAATTAAATATTGCAATCAGACTATTATATCCTCTGATAAATCGAGTCATTACTAAGCAACCAAAATAAGCTCTCCATCTATAAAGTCGTTTTTCAAGCTATTCTCCTATATGGATCTCCCGTCTGGGGAAATTGCGCGAAAATGCATATTAAAAAACTTCAAATATCCCAAAACAAAATACTTAAAATGATCCTTCGCGTTCCTTGGTTTTACTCTCAACACTACACGAACAAGCTCGAATAGTAAGTGTTCAAAATAAAATTGAAGTCCTCAAAAAAAAAATTCATTAGAAGATGTCAAGACAGCGAAAATGTATTAATAACAGAACTCATATACACTAAAATACTTTATTATTTCTTATTATATATCTTTGTGTATATATCTCATATTTTTATTTAAAAAATTGTTTATTGTTTTGTTTATTCACTTACTTAATTTAATTTATTTATTTATTTAGTAACGTATTAGTTCACCTGCTTACTTTTTAGTTTATTGATCTATTTTTTGATTTATTTATTCATTTTCGTTTATTATTAACCATATCGTTTGTGATTTATATTTATTTACCTATTTATTTATTTATTTACTTAAATTCTATTTAAACAAACCCTTTCTGTGATATTATTAATAAATTTATCTATAAGTAAATCATATGTAATGTAGGAATCTATATTATTTATTTTTTTCCCTATTTTCTAATATGTTGAAAACAAAAAACGAAAAACATAACCGCATTTAAGTGAAGGTTTTTTTCTATTCCATATTTTTCCTTTGTATTTTAATATTACAAGTTAAGCAACTTCAAATCAAAAAAAATTATTTTTCAGTTGTAAGATAATAATAACTTATCATATCTCTGTACTGTGCTATATCTATAAATATCTATCTATCTATCTAAATGTAGTTAGACGTCAAACATTTTTAAACTAATTATTTAAAAGAAAAATACTGACGACATAGTTAAAATCCCCCCTTTCACTGCACTAAACAATAACCTAATTTTGATCCTACTTTTTGTTGCTGGCCTTTTTATAATTTGGCTATAGGCATTGCTCATATTGTCACAATCTGACCTACGGTTGACGGCATTAGTGTTGTGTATGATATGCAACTTTTTCGTTCTTTTTCATTATTAGAAAATTGAAATAGATAGATAGATAGATAGATAAATAAATATTATTTTCTTAAAAAAGTAGTTATAAAAACAATATTATGCTGGTTTTCAAAATTAGTTAGGACAATAACTTGTTAAAGTTGTCTGTCAGGTAATAGTTTTACTATTTAAATTTCGGCTTAGCTTGAATTTCCTTTAGTTATATTAATTTTCAATTAAGTTTCGATAATTAAGAGCATATTTTAAGAATTTATATAGATTTAAATAACATTTACCATTCATTATTTGAAGAAACTCGGTGCGATCAATTGTTTCAGTTCCTAGTAATACTCTCCGGTATGATTTGAAAATAGGACAAATGCTAACAAAGTGGTAGGTGTTCTCAGTTGCATCAAGATTGCACATCGTGCATAAGCCAACAGTGTTTTGCTGAAATGCCCTAGCATTCAAATTAAGTAGTCCACACCGTGTTCTTAAGATCAGACTTATCATTTCTCGTGAATTTGAGTCATTAAAATAGTTAGGTACCTCTGTGAAGTTATAGATTGCAGTATTCATCATGAAATTGCGATTGTAAAGCGCGTTCGGTAGACGCTTTCCACTGTTGTTCCCTTAGCTTAATTAGAAGCTTGTTGTGAGTATCTTTCCATTCAAAATTGTTTGTTTCATAGTTAACAACGATGCCAGTCTCACGGAAAAGGCCTGACCATTCCTGGGCCCAATAAATATTTTTGCGAAGAACTGCAGTTGAAAGTACGCGTGGTAATCTAGAGCTGGGTAGACTGAAAACTTTGCGCACATATGTCAAATGTACTTCGAGTGTATTAAGAAATGCTTTGGGAAGACCTGTTTCGATATGTACTACGTAGTTTGGTGTATTATCAGGTAAGTTAAAGCATCTCTTGACGAAAAATCTTTGGAGTTTTTCACATTGTATGTACTCTTTGTACCCCCACACTTGTGCACAGTAATACATTATTGATCTAGCGGCTGAATCATGGACTTTAAACTTTGCTGAGTGAGGTACAAATTTATTCTTTACAAATTTGGACCAAGTTGCGTTGATTGCGTTTTTTGATGTTGCTAGCCTCTTTGTCAGATGTTCAGACCAGGACATATTATATGTAAAGAAGACGCCAAGATACTTATACTGGTTTGTTATTTTTATTTCCGCAGCATTAAAATTCCATTTTTCACTCGCTGCTCTTCGTCCTCCATTCCTAAAAATAACAATTTCAGACTTCTCAAGATTAACTTCAAGTTTCCATTTATTGCAGTAGCTACTGAACTTGTTAATAATAGTTTGAAGTAAAGCAGGACTCTCAGCCAAAATTACAATGTCATCGGCATACAAGAGGACATTTATCCCTATTCCTTCCACAAGTATTCCGATGGGGAGTTCAGAGTGGAGGTTATTTAAAAACAAGACAAAAAGCAGAGAGCTCAGAACGCAACCTTGTTTAACGCCTTTGCTCGTTCGGAAGAAACTAGATGTACTGCTCCCATCCCAGACCGCTGCAACTGTATCTTGGTATAGTAGTTTGATCATTTCAACCATTTTCGTCGAGATGCCCAATGTAACAAGTTTATGGACAAGAGCTTCTCTGTTGATATTGTCGAACGCAGCTTTTAAGTCAACGAACCAAGCATATAGTTTCTTTTTCTGGCTTAGTTGCAGCTGAATAAGGCATGAAAGATTGAAGATCTGATCTATAGTACTATAATCATTTCGATAAGCAGCTTGGTATTCATTTAATATGTTGTTGTTTTCAATCCAGGAAGTAAGACGGTTTAATAGAACTGTGGTGAATAGTTTGTAGAGGGTATCTAAAAATGAAAGCCCACGATAATTAGATAAAAGGCTAGCGTCACCTTTTTTGAAGAGCGGGAAGATGATTGATTTGTTGAAGGATATTGGTATGGTTCCTGTTTCATAGATTCTTTTCAGCAAAGTGTGAACTTCTCCTATAAAAGAATTACTCGCATTTTTATAAAATTCATATGGGATGCCATCTATACCCGGGGCCTTGTTTTCTTTTGAAGATGCAATCGCAATCCTTACTTCATTCAGATCTATTGGTTGATCAAGTTCTGGTATTTTAACTAAAGGTGTTTCTCTTAAATATTCTTCGTTGGTTAATCGATCCGAATAAAGTGCATTTTCGAAGTATGACATAAACTCGGTAGCTGTGATTTGTGTTCCACTACTAGTGGTATTACCGCGTATTTCTTTGGCAAGTTTCCACCAATCCTTTGCTGTGGTAATACTTGCAAGTTGACTGGAAATGCGCTGGTAGTACAAACGTTGTTTTGTTTTACATAGAGCCTTATACTTTTTGTTAGCATCACAATAGTTTTTTCTACTTGCATCAAGACTATATTTTCTGTAAATGTTAAGTAGCTTAAGTGAAGCTTTTCTAGCTTTATGACATTCCATATCAAACAAGGGTTTCTTACCCTCAAATTTGACATTGGAATTGCAAGGATTCGCGTATGCTGCATAAATACACTGTTTTAAGGAATTGCATCGTGTTTCAACGCTATCCAAGGGCATGAGTATTTCAATCGCAACTTCATCAATTTTGTTTGTGTATTCAGCATGTCTATTGGTAAACCATTTAAGTCTTGGAAGCAACATTGAAATGGGGGATCTCTGAGTATTTTCAAAAGTTTTAAGACCCAAAACTAGCGGCATGTGATCCGAAAAGGTTCTACTATCAACTGAGAAACTTTCAATCATTTACAATGCACTATATGAAGGACAGCAGTAGTCAATCACAGATGATCCTCTAGTTGAAACAAAAGTATACTCTCCAGATTTATCGCCAAAGCCTCTCCCGTTAAGAATAAATGCGCCAATGTCTTCTAAGAGCTCACAAAACATGTTGCCGTTGTTGTCACTTACAGTATCTTTTGAACTTCGCATGTCTGTAATAAGCTGTGATGTACGTGAATCAACTGTTCCTTTTATTCCTGTTCTGACGTTGAGATCTCCCATGAGTATAAATTGGTTTGATTGAAATTCTTCAAAGAAGGTTTTTAATTTTACAAAATCGCGCATCCAGTGATTACAGTTTAGATAGTTTGGTACCAGATTTATAATAAATCCCAAAAAGTTGCATTTCAAGAAAACAGTATCGTGCGCATTTAAGAATTTCAGTTGATATGTGGATTCAATAGTTTTACGGAATCCATATAAGCATCCACCACTAGCTCTGCCGAAATTAAAGGTTGTTGCCGCTGTCCAGTATAGTTCAAATTCTTTAAAATAAATTTCGTAGTGCCGCATATGCTCTGATAAAACAAAAGTTTCGTACAAAAAGAAAATATCAAATTTACAAACGTATTTAAAAAAGTTACATAAAATATTTTTATTGACAAGACCGCTACATTATAAGATAGAACCTGACAGACTATCGTATGCTAATGGCTATTATTGTTTGGGTTATTTTCGATTGATTGTTGTACGTTTGTAGGAGTATCCAGAATGACGGTGTAATTTGAGTTTACTCCCAAAAACTGACTTAAAAATTCTCTTTCGTTTGCGTTAAAGGCTCTCACAACTCCATCTTTGTTGCATTTAAAGCGACGACGTCCATCTACCAAAAGGGTCCAGCGTTTGATTTCTATGCGGTGATTGCTATCAACTTTAAGAATGCATCTTTTTATCTGGCGGAGGTGATACTGCTCAGTTCTTTCACTTGACGTTAGATCTTTATTAATGGAAATCTGAGTGCTTGAGAGGTTTTTGGTTGCAGACATAACGGAGTGAACTTCATCGGTATTAGCAAGCTCAAATACATAGGCAGGTCTGACGTTTTTGGATTATTTATTATTTTCCGGGCACTATTAGCTGTTGCAGTAACTCGAAGCTTTGTACTACAAACCTGTTGAAATTGTTGTTTCGCTTCTTCAATATTCTCTGCGTTTAATCCGCTAATTATCACGTTCAACCTCTTGCTAAACTTCTCGGCATCTTCCATTCTTTTATGAAGCACACGTTCACCATCTTTTAGTTTTACAATTTCCTCCTTAAGTATTTTGTTTTCTTCTTGTAAGGCAGAAACTTCTATTTTTATACTATTAATATCTTCCTTTGTAGCTATTTTATCTAGTTTTTGGTCCAAGAGTTTATCAATTTCATCAATAAGGGTAGCTAATTGGAATGTTTCGGGCATTTCGGAAGGAGTGCAGTTTTTTTTCAAAAAAATTTTGTTTACAGGTTCGGTTGAAGTTTCAATTAAAGATCTTTTATTTTTTAATTCACGATTCATGGACGAAGCTGCGAGTCACTGTTTAATCCGCAAATTGGTTTGTGTTTCAACTACAGTAATGATAAGTTGGTTTGTGTTTTGACTAACTTGAGGTGAATTTTTAAATCTACCAAAATTGAGAGAGCTTTTCCTTAAACAAACTTAAAACAGTGTTTTTGTCTTCTGAAGGGAAGTGGGGCAAAGAGGGTATGATAATCCGTATGGAAGTAGGAGAATAGCTTCTTTTTTTCTGTCTTGCTTGTCTTTAGTATTATTTGGTAAATACTCACAGTAATATTTTGTGTTCTGTTTTGTGATGACTGAGACAGATATAGCTGATTTTCACCACGAAGAATTAGTCAAACTTCGATGCACCACACCGCAAATAAATTATTTTAATTTTTATTTTAAGTTGTTATATAATAAAGCTTTCTTGTTTTTGTTAAGTTATAGTTGGCAAGCTATGTAAAATTTGTTATGTCAACAATTCTTAAGCTTATGCTCATTTAAAAACTCAGGCAAAAACGAAATTAATGCAGAGCTACACAAAATCACTTCCGTATACCAAGCTAAGCGAAAGCTTCCTCATTATCAGAAAATTGGAATATATAGCGTAGGTTGTTAGTTGAATTGCTGATGAATTTAGGAAACAAACCGAATTCTCTGCATTTCAAGAGGAAAATCAAAGTATTGTTGGATTTAGTGTATGAAAGTGTTTCTTTACTATATTCCTTGAGTTTGTTGCAAGTTTTGCTGTCATAATTGTTTCTAATGTGATTGTTTTGTTGTATACGGCGTGCCCTCCGTTATGTTAATAAAATCGAATTTTTAGTTACCTTTGTATCGTAAAAAATATATAATTGTTTTTTATGGGCTATAGGACGATTATAATAAAAAGATGTTATTTATTTATTGCAACGTTTCGAGTATGTTTGTACTCTTCATCAGGCCTTTATTTATGTATAACAAAAGAAACAAAATAATACATACATATATTAGTATACAATTTTTTATAATCATTTTGGAAAATGTTACGTCAAAATTACTTACAACAATTATCAAGAAACAAAGAATATTAAATTGAATTTAAATGAAATAAATGTAGTAAGACGTCAAAAAACAAAATCAATAATTAAACCCATTCAATTTCAACATTCTCTAAGTCCGGTGTATGTTTCTCTTCTAAACAATGCTGAGTTAAAGCCGTTTTATGAGAAGCTCCGCTATTTAAATCAGACCTATGTCCAGAGATACGAATCTTTAGTTTTTGTTTTGAGGTTCCTATGTAAATAGACGAACATGTCGTCTCCTTCCCTACTAAGCAATTGATCTTATAGACCACATCTGCTCTCTCCAAAGTCTCCGTTCTTCCTTTGATATTGGTGAAAAGTTGGTGACTCAGGGAAAAGGCAGACTTGAAGGGTATTTTTGCCTTTGTGTTGTCTTTTATTGGGGCTGTCATAATGCGGTTGGAGAGATGAGGAATGTATACACACTTGTTGGGGATCTTCAGCTTGGTTGGGACTCTTCTGTTTGTCATGATTTTTAATGAGCTTTTGGGCAATCGAAATTGGAAAGGAATTGATGAACAGGGTGTCCCGAATAATTTTTATATTTTTACCATAAAAAAAATTGTCCCTTATGTGAAGAACTCTGTTGACAAAATTTTGTGCCGTATTGACAATCACTTGTTTGGGTTGCTTAGAGTGGAAATTTATAAGGCGTCCGGACGCAGTTACTTTTTTGTGCCAATCAAAAATTAATTTTCCATTTTACGTTTAAACTTTCACGTCGAAATATGGACGCTCACCATTAACTTCCACTTCTACGGTAGACTTAATTTTGTTATTGAAAGAATTTAATGCGTTCAATGTGTTCTGTACTCCTTCGGACTTAATCACAACGAATAGGTCATCTACATATTTGACGATAACTTTAGGTTTTTCTGTAAGTTTAGCAAGTACATTTTCCAAAAGATTTTCCATAACAAGATCCGCTAAAATAGGCGATGCTGGACTTCCCATGGACACACCTTTTTTGGGTTGATAAATGTTACTGTCAAACTCCAAATAGTTGTTATCAATAATACAAAACCTAAGTAATTCGAAGAACTTTGTCTTTTTAATATTGGTGCGCTCTTTTATTATATTCCAGTTGATCTTTATAATGTCTATAATCAGACCGATTGGGATGCTTGTGAACAAAGAAAGAACCCGTTTTCCAGTTTAATAAAAGCCACTTTATCAATGAAATCTTTGGAATTCTTGACCTTAAATTTTGAATTCTGTATCAAGTTTTGAAGAATTTTGACATTCGTCGAAGCACATATAGGCCGCATTAGAGTATTTTCCTTATGAATCTTGGGAAGCCATAGATTTTCTGACCACTTGCAGTATAAGTTGTCATTTGCTTTTTTTCATATTGAGAGATGATACCTTCTTTTAACAAATCCTTTACAAAATCCTTGTTCCTATTTTACACCGTTGTTGTTGGATTGTTCCTCAGAACCCTGTAAACGTTTCTGTCTGCCATGAGGTTTTGCATTTTTTCCATGTGATCTGTCCTGTATATAGTTACTGTGACATTGCCTTTATCAGCAGGGACAATAAAAACGTCTTTATGGTTTCGGAGGAACATTCTGGCTTCATTATAAATTTTATGCAAAAATTTATCGAATGGCGGTGTGTATGTAGATCGTAAATGACTTTGTAAAATTTGATCGGGCTATCTCCTGATCACCTTGTTCCAAAGTTTTTACCAATTCTTCTCCATCTGCAATAATTTTGAAGAGAGGAAGTTCGCCTCTCTTAATTGGTAGAGAAAACTTTGTGACAGAAGCCATTTATTAACCTCTGATGGGAACACAACAGAAGTTTTGTTTATAAACTATTTGTCTTCGAATTCTGTGCCCATATTTTGTTTGAGGGTTGTTTTTAGGCGTCCTAGTTAATTTAAATGTTTATTTTTTGTGTTTTCATTAATTGTGTTGTTTTTTTTTTTGATTTTTGAAGAAATTTGAGTATTCTTTCTGTGTTAAATGGTTGGTGATACAATTTTCCAGCTTTTCCATCCTCATTCTTTCTGTTTTCTTTTGTATTTGTTTGAGGGAGATAGCAATATTAAGTAATTTGTTTGAAAGTGTTCGATGTGAAGCAGTAGTTTCGTCTCTAATTGTCGTTCTTTTTCATTATAAGAAAATTGGTATATATAGCGTAGGTTGTTTGTTGAATTGCTGATGAATTTAGGAAACAAACCGAATTCTCTGCATTTCAAGAGGAAAATCAAAGTATTGTTGGATTTAGTGTATGAAAGTGTTTCTTTACTATATTCCTTGAGTTTGCAAGTTTTGCTGTCATAATTGTTTCTAATGTGATTGTAAAACTCCATGTTTTACATGAAGTGACCTCCGTTATGTGCGTGCCCTCCGTTATGTTAATAAAATCGAATTTTTAGTTACCTTTGTATCGTAAAAAATATATAATCGTTTTTTGTGGGCTATAGGTCGATCGTAATAAAAAGATGTTATTTATTTATTGCAACGTTTCGAGTATGTTTGTACTCTTCATCAGGCCTTTATTTATGTATAAATAATTCATACATATATTAGTATACAATTTTTTATAATCATTTTGGAAAATGTGACGTCAAAATTACTTACAACAATTATCAAGAAACAAAGAATATTCAATTGAAATTAAATAAAATTAAATATAGTTAGACGTCAATTTAACAGAAACTAAAAAACAAAATCAATAATTAAATCAAACATTTTTAAACTAATTATTTAAAAGAAAAATACTGACGACAGTTAAAATTTCCCATTACACTGAACTACACAATCACCTACTTTTGTTGCTGGCCTTTTTTTAATTTGGTTATAGGCATTGCTCAGATTGTCACAATGTATGTTTCTCTTCTATACAATGTTGAGTTAAAGCCGTTTTATGAGAATTTCCGCAATTTAAATCAGACCTATGTCCAGAGATACGATTCTTTAATTTTTGTTTCAAGGTTCCTATGTAAACAGACGAACATGTCGTCTCCTTCCCTCTTAAGCAATTGATCTTATAGACCACATCTGCTCTCTCCAAAGTCTCCGTTCTTCCTTTGATATAGGTGAAAAGTTGGTTTCTCAGGGAAAAGGCAGACTTGAAGGGTATTTTTGCCTTTGTGTTGTCTTTTATTGGGGCTGTCGTAATGCGGTTGGAGAGGTGAGGAATGTATAAATCACTCTTATATACATACACACACTTGTTGGGGATCTTCAGCTTGGTTGAGACTCTTCTGTTTGTCATGATTTTTAATGAGCTTTTGGACAATCGAAATTGGAAAAGAATTGATGAACAGGGTGTCCCGAATTATTTTTATATTTTTATTATAAAAAGAATTGTCGCTTATGTCAAGAACTCTGTTGACAAAATTTTGTGCCATATTGGCAATCACATGTTTGGGTTGCTTAGAGTCGAAATTTATAAGGCGTCTAGACGCAGTTACTTTTTTGTGCCAATAAAAATTAATTTTCCATTTTGCCTTTAAAATTTCACGTCGATATATGGGAGCTCACATGAATTGCTTAGCATTAATTTCCACTTCTACCGGAAACTTAATTTTGTGATTGAAAGAATTTAATGCGTTCAATGTGTTCTGTACTCCTTCGGACTTAATCACAACGAATAGGTCATCTACATATTTGACGATCACTTTAGGTTTTTCTGTAAGTTTAGCAAGTACATTTTCCAAAAGATTTTCCATAACAAGATCCGCTAAAATTGGCGATGCTGGACTTCCCATGCGCACACCTTTTTTTTGTTGATAAAAAACTCCAAATAGTTGTTATCGATAATACAAAACCTAAGTTATTCGAAGAACTTTGTCTTTTTAATATTGGTGCGCTCTTTTATTATATTCCATGTGCAGGCTTTTCAATTTAAATTCTAAAATGATTGATTTTAATGACAATGAAATAAATCTTAAGAACGTACTTAAAACCAGTGCTCCACGCTTTTAGTTCATGTTTTATGTATTTTGTATTGTTAAATTATATGTTTTATTGTGTTATAGTGCTTGTGTTATTGTAGTGATTTGTTTTACATTACTAACAACTAACACCAGCACTAAGTGATGAGCCAGTGGAACACATATAATGTGTTGGCAAATCTGTGTTCATAAGCTGAAGCTTGCTCTAAGCTCCTTATGAACAGGATCTGATAGTGTTATAAAAAAAAAAAAAAAAAAAATTCCAGTTGATCTTTATAATGTCTATAATCAGACCGATTGGGATGCTTGTGAACAAAGAAACAACATAAAATGAAGACAAAATATCCCCGTTTTCCAGTTTAATAGAAAGCAACTTTATCAATGAAATCTTTTTAATTCTTGACATTAAATTTTGAATTCTGTGTCAAGTTTTGAAGAATTTTGACCATAAATTTTGACAGCTCATAGCAAGGTACATTCGTCGAAGCACATATAGGCCGCATTGGAATATTTTCCTTATGAATCTTGGGTAAGCCATAGATTTTCGGACTACTTGCAGTATAAGTTGTCATTCGCTTTTTTTCATATTGAGAGATGATACCTTCTTTTAACAAATCCTTTACAAAATCCTTGTTCCTATTTTACACCGTTGTTGTTGGATTGTTCCTCAGAACTCTGTAAACGTTTCTGTCTGCCATGAGGTTTTGCATTTTTTCCATGTGATCTGTCCTGTATATAGTTACTGTGACATTGCCTTTATCAGCAGGGACAATAAAAACGTCTTTATGGTTTCGGAGGAACATTCTGGCTTCATTATAAATTTTATGCAAAAATTTATCGAATGGCGGTGTGTATGTAGATCGTAAATGACTTTGTAAAATTTGATCGGGCTATCTCCTGATCACCTTGTTCCAAAGTTTTTACCAATTCTTCTCCATCTGCAATAATTTTGAAGAGAGGAAGTTCGCCTCTCTTAATTGGTAGAGAAAACTTTGTGACAGAAGCCATTTATTAACCTCTGATGGGAACACAACAGAAGTTTTGTTTATAAACTATTTGTCTTCGAATTCTGTGTCCATATTTTGTTTGAGGGTTGTTTTTAGGCGTCCTAGTTAATTTAAATGTTTATTTTTTGTGTTTTCATTAATTGTGTTGTTTTTTTTTTTGATTTTTGAAGAAATTTGAGTATTCTTTCTGTGTTAAATGGTTGGTGATACAATTTTCCAGCTTTTCCATCCTCATTCTTTCTGTTTTCTTTTGTATTTGTTTGAGGGAGATAGCAATATTAAGTAATTTGTTGTGAAAGTGTTCGATGTGAAGCAGTAGTTTCGTCTCTAATTGTCGTTCTTTTTCATTATAAGAAAATTGGTATATATAGCGTAGGTTGTTTGTTGAATTGCTGATGAATTTAGGAAACAAACCGAATTCTCTGCATTTCAAGAGGAAAATCAAAGTATTGTTGGATTTAGTGTATGAAAGTGTTTCTTTACTATATTCCTTGAGTTTGCAAGTTTTGCTGTCATAATTGTTTCTAATGTGATTGTAAAACTCCATGTTTTACATGAAGTGCCCTCCGTTATGTGCGTGCCCTCCGTTATGTTAATAAAATCGAATTTTTAGTTACCTTTGTATCGTAAAAAATATATAATCGTTTTTTGTGGGCTATAGGTCGATCGTAATAAAAAGATGTTATTTATTTATTGCAACGTTTCGAGTATGTTTGTACTCTTCATCAGGCCTTTATTTATGTATAAATAATTCATACATATATTAGTATACAATTTTTTATAATCATTTTGGAAAATGTGACGTCAAAATTACTTACAACAATTATCAAGAAACAAAGAATATTAAATTGAAATTAAATAAAATTAAATATAGTTAGACGTCAATTTAACAGAAACTAAAAAACAAAATCAATAATTAAATCAAACATTTTTAAACTAATTATTTAAAAGAAAAATACTGACGACAGTTAAAATTTCCCATTACACTGAACTACACAATCACCTACTTTTGTTGCTGGCCTTTTTTTAATTTGGTTATAGGCATTGCTCAGATTGTCACAATGTATGTTTCTCTTCTATACAATGTTGAGTTAAAGCCGTTTTATGAGAAGCTCCGCAATTTAAATCAGACCTATGTCCAGAGATACGATTCTTTAATTTTTGTTTCAAGGTTCCTATGTAAACAGACGAACATGTCGTCTCCTTCCCTCTTAAGCAATTGATCTTATAGACCACATCTGCTCTCTCCAAAGTCTCCGTTCTTCCTTTGATATAGGTGAAAAGTTGGTTTCTCAGGGAAAAGGCAGACTTGAAGGGTATTTTTGCCTTTGTGTTGTCTTTTATTGGGGCTGTCGTAATGCGGTTGGAGAGGTGAGGAATGTATAAATCACTCTTATATACATACACACACTTGTTGGGGATCTTCAGCTTGGTTGAGACTCTTCTGTTTGTCATGATTTTTAATGAGCTTTTGGACAATCGAAATTGGAAAAGAATTGATAAACAGGGTGTCCCGAATTATTTTTATATTTTTATTATAAAAAGAATTGTCGCTTATGTCAAGAACTCTGTTGACAAAATTTTGTGCCATATTGGCAATCACATGTTTGGGTTGCTTAGAGTCGAAATTTATAAGGCGTCTGGACGCAGTTACTTTTTTGTGCCAATCAAAAATTAATTTTCCATTTTGCCTATAAAATTTCACGTCGAGATATGGGAGCTCACCATTAACATGAATCGCTTAGCATTAACTTCCACTTCTACCGTAAACTTAATTTTGTGATTGAAAGAATTTAATGCGTTCAATGTGTTCTGTACTCCTTCGGACTTAATCACAACGAATAGGTCATCTACATATTTGACGATCACTTTAGGTTTTTCTGTAAGTTTAGCAAGTACATTTTCCAAAAGATTTTCCATAACAAGATCCGCTAAAATTGGCGATGCTGGACTTACCATGCGCACACCTTTTTTTTGTTGATAAATGTTACTGTCAAACTCCAAATAGTTGTTATCAATAATACAAAACCTAAGTAATTCGAAGAACTTTGTCTTTTTAACATTGGTGCGATCTTTTATTATATTCCAATTGATCTTTATAATGTCTATAATCAGACCGATTGGGATGCCTGTGAACAAAGAAACAACATCAAATGAAGCCAAAATATCCCCGTTTTCCAGTTCAATAGAAGCCACTTTATCAATGAAATCTTTTTAATTCTTGACATTAAATTTTGAATTCTGTGTCAAGTTTTGAAGAATTTTGACCATAAATTTTGACAGCTCATAGCAAGGTACATTCGTCGAAGCACATATAGGCCGCATTGGAATATTTTCCTTATGAATCTTGGGTAAGCCATAGATTTTCGGACTACTTGCAGTATAAGTTGTCATTCGCTTTTTTTCATATTGAGAGATGATACCTTCTTTTAACAAATCCTTTACAAAATCCTTGTTCCTATTTTACACCGTTGTTGTTGGATTGTTCCTCAGAACCCTGTAAACGTTTCTGTCTGCCATGAGGTTTTGCATTTTTTCCATGTGATCTGTCCTGTATATAGTTACTGTGACATTGCCTTTATCAGCAGGGACAATAAAAACGTCTTTATGGTCTCAGAGGAACATTCTGGCTTCCTTATAAATTTTATGCAAAAATTTATCGAATGGCGGTGTGTATGTAGATCGTTAATGATTTTGTATATTTCTGTAAAATTTGATCCGGCTATCTCCTGGTCACCTTGTCCAAAATGTTTACCAATTCTTCTCCATCTGCAATAATTTTGAAGAGAGGAAGTTCGCCTCTCTTAATTGGTAGAGAAAACTTTGGGCCTAGTGAAAGAAGCCATTTAACGTCTGATGGAAACACAACAGAAGTTTTGTTTATAAACTATTTGTCTTCGAATTCTATGCACATATTTTGTTTGAGGGTTGTTTTCAGGCGTTCTAGTTTATTTAAATGTTTATTTTTTGTGTTTTCATTAATTGTGTTGTGTTTATTTTTTTGATTTTTGAAGAAATTTGAGTATTATTTCTGTGTTTAATGGTTGGTGATAAAATTTTCCAGCTTTTCTATCCTCATTCTTTCTGTTTTCTTTTGTATTTGTTTGAGGGAGATAGCAATATTAAGTAATTTGTTGTGAAAGTGTTCGATGTGAAGCAGTAGTTTCGTCTCTAATTGTCGTTCTTTTTCATTATAAGAAAATTGAAATATATAGCGTAGGTTGTTAGTTGGATTGCTGATGAATTTAGGAAACAAACCGAATTCTCTGCATTTCAAGAGGAAAATCAAAGTATTGTTGGATTTAGGGTATGAAAGTGTTTCTTTACTGTATTCCTTGAGTTTGTTGCAAGTTTTGCTGTCATAATTGTTGATTGTAGAACTCCATGTAGAACTCCATGTTTTGTTATATACGGCGTGCCCTCCGTTATGTTAATAAAATCGAATTTTTATTTACCTTTGTATCGTAAAAGAAATATAATTGTTTTTTGTGGGCTATAGGTCGATCGTAATAAATAGATGTTATTTATTTATTGCAACGTTTCGAGTAAGTTTGTTCTCTTCATCAGGCTTTTATTTATGTATAACAAAAGAAACAAAATAATAAATACACATATTAGTATACAATTTTTTATAATCATTTTGGAAAATGTGACGTCAAAATTACTTACAACAATTATCAGGAAACAAAGAATATTAAATTGAATTTAAATGAAATTAAATTTAGTTAGACGTCAATTTAACAGAAACTAAAAAACAAAATCAATAATTAAATCAAACATTTTTAAACTAATTATTTAAAAGAAAAAATACTGACGACAGTTAAAATTTCCCAATACACTGAACTACACAACCACCTACTTTTGTTGCTGGTCTTTTTATAATTTGGTTATAGGCATTGCTCAGATTGTCACAATCTAACCTATGGTTGACGGCATTAGTGTTGTCTAAGATATGCAACCTCCGTTGTGTTAATAAAATCGAATTTTTAGTTACCTTTGTATCGTAAAAAATATATAATTGGTTTTTGTGGGCTATAGGTCGATCGTAATAAAAAGATGTTATTTATTTATTGCAACGTTTCGAGTATGTTTGTACTCTTCATCAGGCCTTTATATATATGTATAAATAATTCATACATATATTAGTATACAATTTTTCATAATCATTTTGGAAAATGTGACGTCAAAATTACTTACAAAAATTATCAAGAAACAAAGAATATTAAATTGAAATTAAATAAAATTAAATATAGTTAGACGTCAATTTAACAGAAACTAAAAAATAAAATCAATAATTAAATCAAACATTTTTAAACTAATTATTTAAAAGAAAAATACTGACTACAGTTAAAATTTCCCATTACACTGAACTACACAACCACCTACTTTTGTTGCTGGCCTTTTTTTAATTTGGTTATAGGCATTGCTCAGATTGTCACAATCTAACCTATGGTTGACGATTAGTGTTGTCTAAGATATGCAACATTTCTAGCAACATTCGTTTGGAATAATTATCTAAGTCCGGTGTATGTTTCTCTTCTATACAATGTTGAGTTAAAGCCGTTTTATGAGAAGCTCCGCAATTTAAATGAGACCTATGTCCAGAGATACGATTCTTTAATTTTTGTTTCAAGGTTCCTATGTAAACAGACGAACATGTCGTCTCCTTCCCTCCTAAGCAATTGATCTTATAGACCACATCTGCTCGCTCCAAAGTCTCTGTTCTTCCTTTGATATTGGTGAAAAGTTGGTTTCTCAGGGAAAAGGTAGACTTGAAGGGCATTTTTGCCTCTGTGTTGTCTTTTATTGGGGCTGTCGTAATGCGGTTGGAGAGGTGAGGAATGTATAAATCACTCTTATGTACAAACACACACTTGTTGGGGATCTTCAGCTTGGTTGAGACTCTTCTGTTTGTCATGATTTTTAATGAGCTTTTGGACAATCGAAATTGGAAAAGAATTGATGAACAGGGTGTCCCGAATTATTTTTATATTTTTATTATAAAAAGAATTGTCGCTTATGTCAAGAACTCTGTTGACAAAATTTTGTGCCATATTGGCAATCACATGTTTGGGTTGCTTAGAGTCGAAATTTATAAGGCGTCTGGACGCAGTTACTTTTTTGTGCCAATAAAAATTAATTTTCCATTTTGCCTTTAAAATTTCACGTCGAGATATGGGAGCTCACCATTAACATGAATTGCTTAGCATTAATTTCCACTTCTACCGTAAACTTAATTTTGTGATTGAAAGAATTTAATGCGTTCAATGTGTTCTGTACTCCTTCGGACTTAATCACAACGAATAGGTCATCTACATATTTGACGATCACTTTAGGTTTTTCTGTAAGTAACATTTTCCAAAAGATTTTCCATAACAAGATCCGCTAAAATTGGCGATGCTGGACTTCCCATGCACATACCTTTTTTTTGTTGATAAATGTTACTGTCAAACTCCAAATAGTTGTTATCAATAATACAAAACCTAAGTAATTCGAAGAACTTTGTCTTTTTAATATTGGTGCGCTCTTTTATTATATTCCAGTTGATCTTTATAATGTCTATAATCAGACCGATTGGGATGCTTGTGAACAAAGAAACAACATCAAATGAAGCCAAAATATCCCCGTTTTCCAGTTTAATAGAAGCCACTTTATCAATGAAATCTTTTTAATTCTTGACATTAAATTTTGAATTCTGTGTCAAGTTTTGAAGAATTTTGACCATAAATTTTGACAGCTCATAGCAAGGTACGTTCGTCGAAGCACATATAGGCCGCATTGGAATATTTTCCTTATGAATCTTGGGTAAGCCATAGATTTTCGGACTACTTGCAGTATAAGTTGTCATTCGCTTTTTTTCATATTGAGAGATGATACCTTCTTTTAACAAATCCTTTACAAAATCATTGTTCCTATTTTACACCGTTGTTGTTGGATTGTTCCTCAGAACCCTGTAAACGTTTCTGTCTGCCATGAGGTTTTGCATTTTTTCCATGTAATCTGTCCTGTATATAGTTACTGTGACATTGCCTTTATCAGCAGGGACAATAAAAACGTCTTTATGGTTTCGGAGGAACATTCTGGCTTCATTATAAATTTTATGCAAAAATTTATCGAATGGCGGTGTGTATGTAGATCGTAAATGACTTTGTAAAATTTGATCGGGCTATCTCCTGATCACCTTGTTCCAAAGTTTTTACCAATTCTTCTCCATCTGCAATAATTTTGAAGAGAGGAAGTTCGCCTCTCTTAATTGGTAGAGAAAACTTTGGGCCTAGTGACAGAAGCCATTTATTAACCTCTGATGGGAACACAACAGAAGTTTTGTTTATAAACTATTTGTCTTCGAATTCTATGCCCATATTTTGTTTGAGGGTTGTTTTCAGGCGTCCTAGTTTATTTAAATGTTTATTTTTTGTGTTTTCATTAATTGTGTTGTGTTTTTTTTTTTTTTTGATTTTTGAAGAAATTTTAGCATTCTTTCTGTGTTAAATGGTTGGTGATACAATTTTCCAGCTTTTCCATCCTCACTCTTTCTGTTTTCTTTTGTGTTTGTTTGAGGGAGATAGCAATATTAAGTAATTTGTTGTGAAAGTGTTCGATGTGAAGCAGTAGTTTCGTCTCTAATTGTCGTTCTTTTTCATTATAAGAAAATTGGTATATATAGCGTAGGTTGTTTGTTGAATTGCTGATGAATTTAGGAAACAAACCGAATTCTCTGCATTTCAAGAGGAAAATCAAAGTATTGTTGGATTTAGTGTATGAAAGTGTTTCTTTACTATATTCCTTGAGTTTGCAAGTTTTGCTGTCATAATTGTTTCTAATGTGATTGTAAAACTCCATGTTAACTCCGCTATGTTAATAAAATCGAATTTTTAGTTACCTTTGTATCGTAAAAAATATATAATTGTTCTTTGTGGGCTATAGGTCGATCGTAATAAAAAGATGTTTTTTATTTATTGCAACGTTTCGAGTATGTTTGTACTCTTCATCGGGCCTTTATATATATGTATAAATAATTCATACATATATTAGTATACAATTTTTTATAATCATTTTGGAAAATGTGACGTCAAAATTACTTACAACAATTATCAAGAAACAAAGAATATTAAATTGAAATTAAATAAAATTAAATATAGTTAGACGTCAATTTAACAGAAACTAAAAAAACAAAATCAATAATTAAATCAAACATTTTTAAACTAATTATTTAAAAGAAAAATACTGACGACAGTTAAAATTTCCCATTACACTGAACTACATAATCACCTACTTTTGTTGCTGGCCTTTTTTTAATTTGGTTATAGGCATTGCTCAGATTGTCACAATCTAACCTATGGTTGACGGCATTAGTGTTGTCTAAGATATGCAACATTTCTAGCAACATTCGTTTAGAATAATTCTCTAAGTCCGGTGTATGTTTCTCTTCTATACAATGTTGAGTTAAAGCCGTTTTATGAGAAGCTCCGCAATTTAAATCAGACCTATGTCCAGAGATACGATTCTTTAATTTTTGTTTCAAGGTTCCTATGTAAACAGACGAACATGTCGTCTCCTTCAAAAATACTGACGACAGTTAAAATTTCCCATTACACTGAACTACATAATCACCTACTTTTGTTGCTGGCCTTTTTTTAATTTGGTTATAGGCATTGCTCAGATTGTCACAATCTAACCTATGGTTGACGGCATTAGTGTTGTCTAAGATATGCAACATTTCTAGCAACATTTCTAGCAACATTCGTTTAGAATAATTCTCTAAGTTCGGTGTATGTTTCTCTTCTATACAATGTTGAGTTAAAGCCGTTTTATGAGAAGCTCCGCAATTTAAATCAGACCTATGTCCAGAGATACGATTCTTTAATTTTTGTTTCAAGGTTCCTATGTAAACAGACGAACATGTCGTCTCCTTCCCTCCTAAGCAATTGATCTTATAGACCACATCTGCTCTCTCCAAAGTCTCCGGTCTTCCTTTGATATTGGTGAAAAGTTGGTTTCTCAGGGAAAAGGTAGACTTGAAGGGTATTTTTGCCTTTGTGTTGTCTTTTATTGGGGCTGTCGTAATGCGGTTGGAAAGGGAGGAATGTATAAATCACTCTTATATACATACACACACTTGTTGGGGATCTTCAGCTTGGTTGAGACTCTTCTGTTTGTCATGATTTTTAATGAGCTTTTGGACAATCGAAATTGGAAAAGAATTGATGAACAGGGTGTCCCGAATTATTTTTATATTTTTATTATAAAAAGAATTGTCGCTTATGTCAAGAACTCTGTTGACAAAATTTTGTGCCATATTGGCAATCACATGTTTGGGTTGCTTAGAGTCGAAATTTATAAGGCGTCTGGACGCAGTTACTTTTTTGTGCCAATCAAAAATTAATTTTCCATTTTGCCTATAAAATTTCACGTCGAGATATGGGAGCTCACCATTAACATGAATCGCTTAGCATTAACTTCCACTTCTACCGTAAACTTAATTTTGTGATTGAAAGAATTTAATGCGTTCAATGTGTTCTGTACTCCTTCGGACTTAATCACAACGAATAGGTCATCTACATATTTGACGATCACTTTAGGTTTTTCTGTAAGTTTAGCAAGTACATTTTCCAAAAGATTTTCCATAACAAGATCCGCTAAAATTGGCGATGCTGGACTTACCATGCGCACACCTTTTTGTTGTTGATAAATGTTACTGTCAAACTCCAAATAGTTGTTATCAATAATACAAAACCTAAGTAATTCGAAGAACTTTGTCTTTTTAACATTGGTGCGATCTTTTATTATATTCCAATTGATCTTTATAATGTCTATAATCAGACCGATTGGGATGCCTGTGAACAAAGAAACAACATCAAATGAAGCCAAAATATCCCCGTTTTCCAGTTCAATAGAAGCCACTTTATCAATGAAATCTTTTTAATTCTTGACATTAAATTTTGAATTCTGTGTCAAGTTTTGAAGAATTTTGACCATAAATTTTGACAGCTCATAGCAAGGTACATTCGTCGAAGCACATATAGGCCGCATTGGAATATTTTCCTTATGAATCTTGGGTAAGCCATAGATTTTCGGACTACTTGCAGTATAAGTTGTCATTCGCTTTTTTTCATATTGAGAGATGATACCTTCTTTTAACAAATCCTTTACAAAATCCTTGTTCCTATTTTACACCGTTGTTGTTGGATTGTTCCTCAGAACCCTGTAAACGTTTCTGTCTGCCATGAGGTTTTGCATTTTTTCCATGTGATCTGTCCTGTATATAGTTACTGTGACATTGCCTTTATCAGCAGGGACAATAAAAACGTCTTTATGGTTTCGGAGGAACATTCTGGCTTCATTATAAATTTTATGCAAAAATTTATCGAATGGCGGTGTGTATGTAGATCGTAAATGACTTTGTAAAATTTGATCGGGCTATCTCCTGATCACCTTGTTCCAAAGTTTTTACCGATTCTTCTCCATCTGCAATAATTTTGAAGAGAGGAAGTTCGCCTCTCTTAATTGGTAGAGAAAACTTTGTGACAGAAGCCATTTATTAACCTCTGATGGGAACACAACAGAAGTTTTGTTTATAAACTATTTGTCTTCGAATTCTGTGCCCATATTTTGTTTGAGGGTTGTTTTTAGGCGTCCTAGTTAATTTAAATGTTTATTTTTTGTGTTTTCATTAATTGTGTTTTTTTTTTTTTTTGATTTTTGAAGAAATTTGAGTATTCTTTCTGTGTTAAATGGTTGGTGATACAATTTTCCAGCTTTTCCATCCTCATTCTTTCTGTTTTCTTTTGTATTTGTTTGAGGGAGATAGCAATATTAAGTAATTTGTTGTGAAAGTGTTCGATGTGAAGCAGTAGTTTCGTCTCTAATTGTCGTTCTTTTTCATTATAAGAAAATTGGTATATATAGCGTAGGTTGTTTGTTGAATTGCTGATGAATTTAGGAAACAAACCGAATTCTCTGCATTTCAAGAGGAAAATCAAAGTATTGTTGGATTTAGTGTATGAAAGTGTTTCTTTACTATATTCCTTGAGTTTGCAAGTTTTGCTGTCATAATTGTTTCTAATGTGATTGTAAAACTCCATGTTTTACATGAAGTGCCCTCCGTTATGTGCGTGCCCTCCGTTATGTTAATAAAATCGAATTTTTAGTTACCTTTGTATCGTAAAAAATATATAATCGTTTTTTGTGGGCTATAGGTCGATCGTAATAAAAAGATGTTATTTATTTATTGCAACGTTTCGAGTATGTTTGTACTCTTCATCAGGCCTTTATTTATGTATAAATAATTCATACATATATTAGTATACAATTTTTTATAATCATTTTGGAAAATGTGACGTCAAAATTACTTACAACAATTATCAAGAAACAAAGAATATTCAATTGAAATTAAATAAAATTAAATATAGTTAGACGTCAATTTAACAGAAACTAAAAAACAAAATCAATAATTAAATCAAACATTTTTAAACTAATTATTTAAAAGAAAAATACTGACGACAGTTAAAATTTCCCATTACACTGAACTACACAATCACCTACTTTTGTTGCTGGCCTTTTTTTAATTTGGTTATAGGCATTGCTCAGATTGTCACAATGTATGTTTCTCTTCTATACAATGTTGAGTTAAAGCCGTTTTATGAGAAGCTCCGCAATTTAAATCAGACCTATGTCCAGAGATACGATTCTTTAATTTTTGTTTCAAGGTTCCTATGTAAACAGACGAACATGTCGTCTCCTTCCCTCTTAAGCAATTGATCTTATAGACCACATCTGCTCTCTCCAAAGTCTCCGTTCTTCCTTTGATATAGGTGAAAAGTTGGTTTCTCAGGGAAAAGGCAGACTTGAAGGGTATTTTTGCCTTTGTGTTGTCTTTTATTGGGGCTGTCGTAATGCGGTTGGAGAGGTGAGGAATGTATAAATCACTCTTATATACATACACACACTTGTTGGGGATCTTCAGCTTGGTTGAGACTCTTCTGTTTGTCATGATTTTTAATGAGCTTTTGGACAATCGAAATTGGAAAAGAATTGATAAACAGGGTGTCCCGAATTATTTTTATATTTTTATTATAAAAAGAATTGTCGCTTATGTCAAGAACTCTGTTGACAAAATTTTGTGCCATATTGGCAATCACATGTTTGGGTTGCTTAGAGTCGAAATTTATAAGGCGTCTGGACGCAGTTACTTTTTTGTGCCAATCAAAAATTAATTTTCCATTTTGCCTATAAAATTTCACGTCGAGATATGGGAGCTCACCATTAACATGAATCGCTTAGCATTAACTTCCACTTCTACCGTAAACTTAATTTTGTGATTGAAAGAATTTAATGCGTTCAATGTGTTCTGTACTCCTTCGGACTTAATCACAACGAATAGGTCATCTACATATTTGACGATCACTTTAGGTTTTTCTGTAAGTTTAGCAAGTACATTTTCCAAAAGATTTTCCATAACAAGATCCGCTAAAATTGGCGATGCTGGACTTACCATGCGCACACCTTTTTTTTGTTGATAAATGTTACTGTCAAACTCCAAATAGTTGTTATCAATAATACAAAACCTAAGTAATTCGAAGAACTTTGTCTTTTTAACATTGGTGCGATCTTTTATTATATTCCAATTGATCTTTATAATGTCTATAATCAGACCGATTGGGATGCCTGTGAACAAAGAAACAACATCAAATGAAGCCAAAATATCCCCGTTTTCCAGTTCAATAGAAGCCACTTTATCAATGAAATCTTTTTAATTCTTGACATTAAATTTTGAATTCTGTGTCAAGTTTTGAAGAATTTTGACCATAAATTTTGACAGCTCATAGCAAGGTACATTCGTCGAAGCACATATAGGCCGCATTGGAATATTTTCCTTATGAATCTTGGGTAAGCCATAGATTTTCGGACTACTTGCAGTATAAGTTGTCATTCGCTTTTTTTCATATTGAGAGATGATACCTTCTTTTAACAAATCCTTTACAAAATCCTTTTTCCTATTTTACACCGTTGTTGTTGGATTGTTCCTCAGAACCCTGTAAACGTTTCTGTCTGCCATGAGGTTTTGCATTTTTTCCATGTGATCTGTCCTGTATATAGTTACTGTGACATTGCCTTTATCAGCAGGGACAATAAAAACGTCTTTATGGTTTCGGAGGAACATTCTGGCTTCATTATAAATTTTATGCAAAAATTTATCGAATGGCGGTGTGTATGTAGATCGTAAATGACTTTGTAAAATTTGATCGGGCTATCTCCTGATCACCTTGTTCCAAAGTTTTTACCAATTCTTCTCCATCTGCAATAATTTTGAAGAGAGGACCTCTGATGGGAACACAACAGAAGTTTTGTTTATAAACTATTTGTCTTCGAATTCTGTGCCCATATTTTGTTTGAGGGTTGTTTTTAGGCGTCCTAGTTAATTTAAATGTTTATTTTTTGTGTTTTCATTAATTGTGTTGTTTTTTTTTTTTGATTTTTGAAGAAATTTGAGTATTCTTTCTGTGTTAAATGGTTGGTGATACAATTTTCCAGCTTTTCCATCCTCATTCTTTCTGTTTTCTTTTGTATTTGTTTGAGGGAGATAGCAATATTAAGTAATTTGTTGTGAAAGTGTTCGATGTGAAGCAGTAGTTTCGTCTCTAATTGTCGTTCTTTTTCATTATAAGAAAATTGGTATATATAGCGTAGGTTGTTTGTTGAATTGCTGATGAATTTAGGAAACAAACCGAATTCTCTGCATTTCAAGAGGAAAATCAAAGTATTGTTGGATTTAGTGTATGAAAGTGTTTCTTTACTATATTCCTTGAGTTTGCAAGTTTTGCTGTCATAATTGTTTCTAATGTGATTGTAAAACTCCATGTTTTACATGAAGTGCCCTCCGTTATGTGCGTGCCCTCCGTTATGTTAATAAAATCGAATTTTTAGTTACCTTTGTATCGTAAAAAATATATAATCGTTTTTTGTGGGCTATAGGTCGATCGTAATAAAAAGATGTTATTTATTTATTGCAACGTTTCGAGTATGTTTGTACTCTTCATCAGGCCTTTATTTATGTATAAATAATTCATACATATATTAGTATACAATTTTTTATAATCATTTTGGAAAATGTGACGTCAAAATTACTTACAACAATTATCAAGAAACAAAGAATATTAAATTGAAATAAAATAAAATTAAATATAGTTAGACGTCAATTTAACAGAAACTAAAAAACAAAATCAATAATTAAATCAAACATTTTTAAACTAATTATTTAAAAGAAAAATACTGACGACAGTTAAAATTTCCCATTACACTGAACTACACAATCACCTACTTTTGTTGCTGGCCTTTTTTTAATTTGGTTATAGGCATTGCTCAGATTGTCACAATGTATGTTTCTCTTCTATACAATGTTGAGTTAAAGCCGTTTTATGAGAAGCTCCGCAATTTAAATCAGACCTATGTCCAGAGATACGATTCCTTAATTTTTGTTTCAAGGTTCCTATGTAAACAGACGAACATGTCGTCTCCTTCCCTCTTAAGCAATTGATCTTATAGACCACATCTGCTCTCTCCAAAGTCTCCGTTCTTCCTTTGATATAGGTGAAAAGTTGGTTTCTCAGGGAAAAGGCAGACTTGAAGGGTATTTTTGCCTTTGTGTTGTCTTTTATTGGGGCTGTCGTAATGCGGTTGGAGAGGTGAGGAATGTATAAATCACTCTTATATACATACACACACTTGTTGGGGATCTTCAGCTTGGTTGAGACTCTTCTGTTTGTCATGATTTTTAATGAGCTTTTGGACAATCGAAATTGGAAAAGAATTGATGAACAGGGTGTCCCGAATTATTTTTATATTTTGATTATAAAAAGAATTGTCGCTTATGTCAAGAACTCTGTTGACAAAATTTTGTGCCATATTGGCAATCACATGTTTGGGTTGCTTAGAGTCGAAATTTACAAGGCGTCTAGACGCAGTTACTTTTTTGTGCCAATAAAAATTAATTTTCCATTTTGCCTTTAAAATTTCACGTCGAGATATGGGAGCTCACATGAATTGCTTAGCATTAATTTCCACTTCTACCGGAAACTTAATTTTGTGATTGAAAGAATTTAATGCGTTCAATGTGTTCTGTACTCCTTCGGACTTAATCACAACGAATAGGTCATCTACATATTTGACGATCACTTTAGGTTTTTCTGTAAGTTTAGCAAGTACATTTTCCAAAAGATTTTCCATAACAAGATCCGCTAAAATTGGCGATGCTGGACTTCCCATGCGCACACCTTTTTTTTGTTGATAAAAAACTCCAAATAGTTGTTATCGATAATACAAAACCTAAGTTATTCGAAGAACTTTGTCTTTTTAATATTGGTGCGCTCTTTTATTATATTCCATGTGCAGGCTTTTCAATTTAAATTCTAAAATGATTGATTTTAATGACAATGAAATAAATCTTAAGAACGTACTTAAAACCAGTGCTCCACGCTTTTAGTTCATGTTTTATGTATTTTGTATTGTTAAATTATATGTTTTATTGTATTATAGTGCTTGTGTTATTGTTGTGATTTGTTTTACATTACTAACAACTAACACCAGCACTAAGTGATGAGCCAGTGGAACACATATAATGTGTTGGCAAATCTGTGTTCATAAGCTGAAGCTTGCTCTAAGCTCCTTATGAACAGGATCTCATAGTGTTATAAAAAAAAAAAAAAAAAAAATTCCAGTTGATCTTTATAATGTCTATAATCAGACCGATTGGGATGCTTGTGAACAAAGAAACAACATAAAATGAAGCCAAAATATCCCCGTTTTCCAGTTTAATAGAAAGCAACTTTATCAATGAAATCTTTTTAATTCTTGACATTAAATTTTGAATTCTGTGTCAAGTTTTGAAGAATTTTGACCTTAAATTTTGACAGCTCATAGCAAGGTACATTCGTCGAAGCACATATAGGCCGCATTGGAATATTTTCCTTATGAATCTTGGGTAAGCCATAGATTTTCGGACTACTTGCAGTATAAGTTGTCATTCGCTTTTTTTCATATTGAGAGATGATACCTTCTTTTAACAAATCCTTTACAAAATCCTTGCTCCTATTTTACACCGTTGTTGTTGGATTGTTCCTCAGAACTCTGTAAACGTTTCTGTCTGCCATGAGGTTTTGCATTTTTTCCATGTGATCTGTCCTGTATATAGTTACTGTGACATTGCCTTTATCAGCAGGGACAATAAAAACGTCTTTATGGTTTCGGAGGAACATTCTGGCTTCATTATAAATTTTATGCAAAAATTTATCGAATGGCGGTGTGTATGTAGATCGTAAATGACTTTGTAAAATTTGATCGGGCTATCTCCTGATCACCTTGTTCCAAAGTTTTTACCAATTCTTCTCCATCTGCAATAATTTTGAAGAGAGGACCTCTGATGGGAACACAACAGAAGTTTTGTTTATAAACTATTTGTCTTCGAATTCTGTGCCCATATTTTGTTTGAGGGTTGTTTTTAGGCGTCCTAGTTAATTTAAATGTTTATTTTTTGTGTTTTCATTAATTGTGTTGTTTTTTTTTTTGATTTTTGAAGAAATTTGAGTATTCTTTCTGTGTTAAATGGTTGGTGATACAATTTTCCAGCTTTTCCATCCTCATTCTTTCTGTTTTCTTTTGTATTTGTTTGAGGGAGATAGCAATATTAAGTAATTTGTTGTGAAAGTGTTCGATGTGAAGCAGTAGTTTCGTCTCTAATTGTCGTTCTTTTTCATTATAAGAAAATTGGTATATATAGCGTAGGTTGTTTGTTGAATTGCTGATGAATTTAGGAAACAAACCGAATTCTCTGCATTTCAAGAGGAAAATCAAAGTATTGTTGGATTTAGTGTATGAAAGTGTTTCTTTACTATATTCCTTGAGTTTGCAAGTTTTGCTGTCATAATTGTTTCTAATGTGATTGTAAAACTCCATGTTTTACATGAAGTGCCCTCCGTTATGTGCGTGCCCTCCGTTATGTTAATAAAATCGAATTTTTAGTTACCTTTGTATCGTAAAAAATATATAATCGTTTTTTGTGGGCTATAGGTCGATCGTAATAAAAAGATGTTATTTATTTATTGCAACGTTTCGAGTATGTTTGTACTCTTCATCAGGCCTTTATTTATGTATAAATAATTCATACATATATTAGTATACAATTTTTTATAATCATTTTGGAAAATGTGACGTCAAAATTACTTACAACAATTATCAAGAAACAAAGAATATTAAATTGAAATTAAATAAAATTAAATATAGTTAGACGTCAATTTAACAGAAACTAAAAAACAAAATCAATAATTAAATCAAACATTTTTAAACTAATTATTTAAAAGAAAAATACTGACGACAGTTAAAATTTCCCATTACACTGAACTACACAATCACCTACTTTTGTTGCTGGCCTTTTTTTAATTTGGTTATAGGCATTGCTCAGATTGTCACAATGTATGTTTCTCTTCTATACAATGTTGAGTTAAAGCCGTTTTATGAGAAGCTCCGCAATTTAAATCAGACCTATGTCCAGAGATACGATTCTTTAATTTTTGTTTCAAGGTTCCTATGTAAACAGACGAACATGTCGTCTCCTTCCCTCTTAAGCAATTGATCTTATAGACCACATCTGCTCTCTCCAAAGTCTCCGTTCTTCCTTTGATATAGGTGAAAAGTTGGTTTCTCAGGGAAAAGGCAGACTTGAAGGGTATTTTTGCCTTTGTGTTGTCTTTTATTGGGGCTGTCGTAATGCGGTTGGAGAGGTGAGGAATGTATAAATCACTCTTATATACATACACACACTTGTTGGGGATCTTCAGCTTGGTTGAGACTCTTCTGTTTGTCATGATTTTTAATGAGCTTTTGGACAAACGAAATTGGAAAAGAATTGATGAACAGGGTGTCCCGAATTATTTTTATATTTTTATTATAAAAAGAATTGTCGCTTATGTCAAGAACTCTGTTGACAAAATTTTGTGCCATATTGGCAATCACATGTTTGGGTTGCTTAGAGTCGAAATTTATAAGGCGTCTAGACGCAGTTACTTTTTTGTGCCAATAAAAATTAATTTTCCATTTTGCCTTTAAAATTTCACGTCGAGATATGGGAGCTCACCATTAACATGAATTGCTTAGCATTAATTTCCACTTCTACCGGAAACTTAATTTTGTGATTGAAAGAATTTAATGCGTTCAATGTGTTCTGTACTCCTTCGGACTTAATCACAACGAATAGGTCATCTACATATTTGACGATCACTTTAGGTTTTTCTGTAAGTTTAGCAAGTACATTTTCCAAAAGATTTTCCATAACAAGATCCGCTAAAATTGGCGATGCTGGACTTCCCATGCGCACACCTTTTTTTTGTTGATAAAAAACTCCAAATAGTTGTTATCGATAATGCAAAACCTAAGTTATTCGAAGAACTTTGTCTTTTTAATATTGGTGCGCTCTTTTATTATATTCCATGTGCAGGCTTTTCAATTTAAATTCTAAAATGATTGATTTTAATGACAATGAAATAAATCTTAAGAACGTACTTAAAACCAGTGCTCCACGCTTTTAGTTCATGTTTTATGTATTTTGTATTGTTAAATTATATGTTTTATTGTATTATAGTGCTTGTGTTATTGTAGTGATTTGTTTTACATTACTAACAACTAACACCAGCACTAAGTGATGAGCCAGTGGAACACATATAATGTGTTGGCAAATCTGTGTTCATAAGCTGAAGCTTGCTCTAAGCTCCTTATGAACAGGATCTGATAGTGTTATAATCAGACCGATTGGGATGCTTGTGAACAAAGAAACAACATCAAATGAAGCCAAAATATCCCCGTTTTCCAGTTTAATAGAAAGCAACTTTATCAATGAAATCTTTTTAATTCTTGACATTAAATTTTGAATTCTGTGTCAAGTTTTGAAGAATTTTGACCTTAAATTTTGACAGCTCATAGCAAGGTACATTCGTCGAAGCACATATAGGCCGCATTGGAATATTTTCCTTATGAATCTTGGGTAAGCCATAGATTTTCGGACTACTTGCAGTATAAGTTGTCATTCGCTTTTTTTCATATTGAGAGATGATACCTTCTTTTAACAAATCCTTTACAAAATCCTTGCTCCTATTTTACACCGTTGTTGTTGGATTGTTCCTCAGAACTCTGTAAACGTTTCTGTCTGCCATGAGGTTTTGCATTTTTTCCATGTGATCTGTCCTGTATATAGTTACTGTGACATTGCCTTTATCAGCAGGGACAATGAAAACGTCGTTATGGTTTTGGAGGAACATTCTGGCTTCATTATAAATTTTATGCAAAAATTTATCGAACGGCGGTGTGTATGTAGATCGTAAATGACTTTGTAAAATTTGATCAGGCTATCTCCTGATCACCTTGTTCCAAAGTTTTTACCAATTCTTCTCCATCTGCAATAATTTTGAAGAGAGGAAGTTCGCCTCTCTTAATTGGTAGAGAAAACTTTGGGCCTAGTGACAGAAGCCATTTATTAACCTCTGATGGGAACACAACAGAAGTTTTGTTTATAAACTATTTGTCTTCGAATTCTATGCCCATATTTTGTTTGATTGTTGTTTTCAGGCGTCCTAGTTTATTTAAAAGTTTATTTTTTGTATTTTCATTAATAGTGTTGTGTTTTTTTTTTTTTTTTTTGATTTTTGAAGAAATTTTAGTATTCTTTCTGTGTTAAATGGTTGGTGATACAATTTTCCAGCTTTTCCATCCTCATTTTTTCTGTTTTCTTTTGTATTTGTTTGAGGGAGATAGCAATATTAAGTAATTTGTTGTGAAAGTGTTCGATGTGAAGCAGTAGTTTCGTCTCTAATTGTCGTTCTTTTTTTTTTTGATTTTTGAAGAAGTTTTAGTATTCTTTCTGTTTTAAATGGTTGGTGATACAATTTTCCAGCTTTTCCATCCTCATTCATTCTGTTTTCTTTTGTATTTGTTTGAGGGAGATAGCAATATTTAGTAATTTGTTGTGAAAGTGTTCGATGTGAAGCAGTAGTTTCGTCTCTAATTGTCGTTCTTTTTCATTATAAGAAAATTGGTATATATAGCGTAGGTTGTTTGTTGAATTGCTGATGAATTTAGGAAACAAACCGAATTCTCTGCATTTCAAGAGGAAAATCAAAGTATTGTTAGATTTAGTGTATGAAAGTGTTTCTTTACTATATTCCTTGAGTTTGGAAGTTTTGCTGTCATAATCAAATGTGTTAATGAATCTGTCAAGCTAGACGTGTTTTTAAAGTATCGCAGCCGAATTCCAATTTTACCTACCAAATACTTTACCAAAATAAATAAAATAGCGTAAAATATTAGTGTTTCATAGAGTGCAAGCATTTGATGTGGCAAAGTCTTCGCATTAATAAAATTAAATAGCTTAATTTTTGATTTTTCAAATTCTTTGTGCATTAAATTGTTGAGAAAAAATTGCGGCGGCAGCAGGCAAAAGATCAAAAACTGATGAAATAGAAAATATTTTAGATCAGAAAATGAATGAGCAGTTTGATAAACTAAGACTTTTGATCACGGAAGAAAATTTTAAATTATCAACAAAACTCGACAATTTTATTAAAGACTTTAATAATAGATTGGTTAAAATCAGTGATGAAGTGACAGCTCTCGCTACACGAATTGAGTCTGTTGAAAACAAACACCACCATCCCCCACAAGAAACCCAGCTTATAAATCAGCTTAGTGATCTACACCAACAAATCGATTCCCTGCAGCGCGAAAAGATAAGTGCTGATGCTGTACTACGTGGAGTTCCAAAACAACCCAATGAGAACTTGAAAAATATGTTTATGAATCTTTGCACTTCCATTAAATTTTCCCCGATTCCTGTACTCAAAGATATTTTTCGGGTGAAACCTAAAGGAACATATGAAGACACTGCAATAATCATAAAATTCAACACACCGACTGACAAAAATAAACTATTGTTTTTGATTAATCAACGATATAAAACATCTAAAAAAATACTATGTTTGCACGATGTTAATCTTGATTCTGACAGCAGAATATACGTCAACGAAAGCTTAACATCTTTAAATCATATGGTTCTACGTAAAGCTTTTCACCTCAAACGTGGGAAATTTTTGTCAGCAGTGTTTACTCGAAATGGAAAAGTATACGTACATACAGTAAAAGATCCCACAAAAGCTCTTCTCGTGGATTCTTGTCAACAATTGGATTCAATTGCGAACCAGCCTACCTAACCCTAAACTGATCTTATTACTTGCAGTCGATTCCTCAAGCAAAGATGATGATGTTCACAAATGCATGTAAAAGCTGTTTTTTTTTTGTATTTATTATTATTTTTATTTTGATTAATTTTAACAATTTGCATTACCTGTTTACTTTGATTTTTCTTCTTGCGATACGCAATATTATGTAATGTATTTATTTAAATCGTATATGTTTATTATTGTAATGATCGATTTTACTTTTTTCAATTTATGCTCACATCTTGGGCTTATATTATTTTATATCTTTATTAATATTTATATTGTATTTAAAAAAATAGTTTTTCTCTCTATATGTAGCCAAATACTTAGTTTTTTATGGGTCGTGAATTTAAAGTTAGTGTCTGAGTTCTGTTTGCTATGTGGTGTTTTCTTGTGGTTATTTAACTATCATTACAAACGCAATTGATATAGTTGAGCAGTCTGATGGTAGGGATGTGGGTCTTCGTTCTATCTTAGATACATTTTGCAAGCAGGAAAGTGGATTTCATGTGTGCCACTTAAATGCACAAAGCCTGTACAGGAAAATAGACGAATTCCGTATAATTTTTGAAAATTCTGATATAGATGTGATATGTGTGTCTGAAACATGGTTTAAGGAAGGAATAAATGATGAGATATACAGCCTAAGTGGTTACAAACTCTTTCGTGTTGATAGGAGATCTCTAGGTGGAGGTGTAGCAATATATGTCAAACAATGTTTCAATTGTAGAATTGTAGTCGAGTCACCTGTTAATAATTCAATAGAGTTTTGCTTTGTGGAAATATTTGCTGGTACTATTAAAAAGTTAATAGGATGTGTCTATCGCCCTAACTCTAACATCAATTTATCCAGCTTTTACAACGTTCTCGAAGGGTACTCATCTTTTTATGGGGAAATCATTGTATGTGGCGATTTTAATTGTAACTTGTTGTCTGATGAGATGTCTTTATCCTTTATTGATAATCTTAAAAACCTATCCTTATATCCAGTAAATACAACAAACCCAACTCATTTTACGAATACTAGCAGTACATTACTTGATTTGTTTCTTGTTTTACAGTCAATGGTCGGCGTCATGTTTTTCGCGTCACGATTTAATTTTTTCCACATTTAAAGCTCACTACTCAGAAACTGAACATGTTCAAATAGTATACAGAGACTTTAAAAACATTGATTACGAGCGTCTTGAAAGAGATGTTGCTTCTATTGACTGGCAATCAATTTATTTTATACCTACGGCTGATTCCCAAACAACTTTTCTTCAAGAAAATATTAGGCAGCTTTTTAATTCACATGTCCAATCAAAAAAAAAGCGAATTTTTAAAAATTCTGTTCCTTGGTTTACTTTAGAAATAAAGCACTTAATAAAAGAAAGAGACCTTGCATACAAAAAGTGGAAAAGATACAAGCTTAACGAATTCTACTGCGTTTTTCGTACCCTTAGAAATAATATCAACTCAAAAATAAAAGTCGAGAAACGATCGTACTATTCTAAGCGGCTGGATATTAACCTTTCTGGTAATGAGTTATGGAAGAATCTACGCGATTTAGGTTGTGGACGTTCGAAGTCCGCAGTGTCTGTGAACGTTGAACCAGACAAATTAAATAGTGAATTCATAAAGGTACAATCAATGGTTTCTTCTAATATTTCTATTCCTTTTTATCATAATGAGTCTCAACCTATGGAAAACTTGTTTTGTTTTTCAAGAGTAAACGACTGTGATGTCTTAGGTGCTATCTTAAAAATCAAATCTAAGTCAACTGGTTTCGATGAAATCCACCCTTCTTTTATTAAAATTATTCTTCCTTTCATATTGCCGTTTTTAACTCATCTGTTTAATACCGTCATAATAACGTCTTCTTTCCCTACTTTATGGAAAAAGGCAAAAGTGCTTCCACTTATTAAGAAAAAAGCAACTCTTACTTCACAAGTTGAATACAGACCGATTTCAATCTTGCCGTTTTTGTCGAAGGTAATGGAAAAACTATTGCATCAACAAATGTCAAATTACCTCGAAAGGCACAGTTTGATAAATAGCATTCAATCGGGTTTTCGGGCAAAACATAGCTGTGTTACTTCTTTGCTCAAGGTAACAGAAGATATCAGAAATGCACTTGATAAAGATGAAGTTTCTTTCCTGGTGTTGCTAGATTTCTCGAAAGCTTTCGATACTATCAATCACAATTTGCTGTTGCAAAAACTCAAGTATTATTTTCACTTTTCTTCTTTTGCATGTAAACTAATTTGTTCATACCTGAGTGATAGAGTCCAAGCTGTTTTCGTAAATAACAAAACTTCACAGTTTTTACCTATACAGAGAGGTGTTCCACAAGGATCAATTTTGGGACCTCTTCTGTTTACCCTTTTTATCAATGACCTTCCTCTACGTACTAAGAACTCATCCAAACACTTATATGCAGATGACTACCAGCTGTATCTTAGTTGCAAAATAGGATTGATTGAAGACGGGGTATGTAGACTAAACGAAGATCTTGAAAGTGTTAACAAATGGTCCATCGAAAATGAACTTAAAATAAATCCCAAAAAATCAAACTGTCTCATAATTTACAAAAGTGTACTTGACCAAAGCTATTTTCCTCCAATACTTCTTGACAACTGTTTAATAAAATATGTTGAAAGCAGCAAAAATCTTGGTGTGTGCTTCAATAGGACTCTTAGTTGGGATAACCACATTCAGCAAATTATTGGCAGAATATATGGCACCCTTAGAAATCTTGCGCTATCTCAACACTTTACACCACTTAATACTAAGTTGCTGTTGGCTAGATCTTTGATAGTCCCTATAATAACATATGGCTGCGAAATTTTTTGCTGTCATAGTTCTGAAACTAAAAGAAGATTAGTTGTCGCTTATAACAACATAGCAAGATATGTCTTCAATATCAGGCAGCGCGATCATGTATCTCGATTTTCAAAAAGTATATTGGGATGCACAATACACACGTACATAAACTACCGAACACTTATTTTCCTGTACAAGCTTATAATCAGTAAGGAACCTTTTTATTTGTATAACTGCTTGTCATTCGCAAGAACGTCGCGTTCGATTACACTGATACAACCTCGATTTTCGTGTCGCATAACAGAAATGCAGTTCTTCGTTCATGCCATTAGACTGTTTAACTGCTTACCACAGAGCATCAGGAGACTTATTGACAGTGATTCGAGTAATTTTGGGACCGTTTTGTTTAAGTATATGGCTGCAAATGAGAATTGACTATTTATTTATTTAATTTTTTTTTTCTCTCAATTTTTTATTGTTTTATAATTAGTATTTTATTTCTCTATTTATCATACTTTTTTCCTGTATTAGTTTTACGATTTATTTCATTTTCTTTTAAAAATGTTGTTGAAAATTGTCAGATTCTATGAATTAAAATTGTACTACCTACTCGAGCAACTAAAGATTTTACAGTCTATGTAAGAGATTTGAATTTGTTTAATAAATATCTAAATATCTAAATATCTAAATAATTGTTTCTAATGTGATTGTAAAACTCCATGTTTTACATGTAGTGCCCTCCGTTATGTGCGTGCCCTCCGTTGTGTTAATAAAATCGAATTTTTAGTTACCTTTGTATCGTAAAAAATATATAATCGTTTTTTTGTGGGCTATAGGTCGATCGTAATAAAAAGATGTTATTTATTTATTGCAACGCTTCGAGTATGTTTGTACTCTTCATCAGGCCTTTATTTATGTATAAATAATTCATACATATATTAGTATACAATTTTTTATAATCATTTTGGAAAATGTGACGTCAAAATTACTTACAACAATTATCAAGAAACAAAGAATATTAAATTGAAATTAAATAAAATTAAATATAGTTAGACGTCAATTTAACAGAAACTAAAAAATAAAATCAATAATTAAATCAAACATTTTTAAACTAATTATTTAAAAGAAAAATACTGACGACAGTTAAAATTTCCCATTACACTGAACTACACAACCACCTACTTTTGTTGCTGGCCTTTTTTTAATTTGGTTATAGGCATTGCTCAGATTGTCACAATCTAACCTATGGTTGACAGCATTAGTGTTGTCTAAGATATGCAACATTTCTAGCAACATTCGTTTAGAATAATTCTCTAAGTCCGGTGTATGTTTCTCTTCTATACAATGTTGAGTTAAAGCCGTTTTATGAGAAGCTCCGCAATTTAAATCAGACCTATGTCCAGAGATACGATTCTTTAATTTTTGTTTCAAGGTTCCTATGTAAACAGACGAACATGTCGTCTCCTTCCCTCCTAAGCAATTGATCTTATAGACCACATCTGCTCGCTCCAAAGTCTCTGTTCTTCCTTTGATATTGGTGAAAAGTTGGTTTCTCAGGGAAAAGGTAGACTTGAAGGGTATTTTTGCCTCTGTGTTGTCTTTTATTGGGGCTGTCGTAATGCGGTTGGAGAGGTGAGGAATGTATAAATCACTCTTATATACATACACACACATGTTGGGGATCTTCAGCTTGGTTGAGACTCTTCTGTTTGTCATGATTTTTAATGAGCTTTTGGACAATCGAAATTGGAAAAGAATTGATGAACAGGGTGTCCCGAATTATTTTTATATTTTGATTATAAAAAGAATTGTCGCTTATGTCAAGAACTCTGTTGACAAAATTTTGTGCCATATTGGCAATCACATGTTTGGGTTGCTTAGAGTCGAAATTTATAAGGCGTCTGGACGCAGTTACTTTTTTGTGCCAATAAAAATTAATTTTCCATTTTGCCTTTAAAATTTCACGTCGAGATATGGGAGCTCACCATTAATATGAATTGCTTAGCATTAATTTCCACTTCTACCGTAAACTTAATTTTGTGATTGAAAGAATTTAATGCGTTCAATGTGTTCTGTACTCCTTCGGACTTAATCACAACGAATAGGTCATCTACATATTTGACGATCACTTTAGGTTTTTCTGTAAGTTTAGCAAGTACATTTTCCAAAAGATTTTCCATAACAAGATCCGCTAAAATTGGCGATGCTGGACTTCCCATGCGCACACCTTTTTTTTGTTGATAAATGTTACTGTCAAACTCCAAATAGTTGTTATCAATAATACAAAACCTAAGTAATTCGAAGAACTTTGTCTTTTTAATATTGGTGCGCTCTTTTATTATATTCCAGTTGATCTTTATAATGTCTATAATCAGACCGATTGGGATGCTTGTGAACAAAGAAACAACATCAAATGAAGCCAAAATATCCCCGTTTTCCAGTTTAATAGAAGCCACTTTATCAATGAAATCTTTTTAATTCTTGACATTAAATTTTGAATTCTGTGTCAAGTTTTGAAGAATTTTGACCATAAATTTTGACAGCTCATAGCAAGGTACGTTCGTCGAAGCACATATAGGCCGCATTGGAATATTTTCCTTATGAATCTTGGGTAAGCCATAGATTTTCGGACTACTTGCAGTATAAGTTGTCATTCGCTTTTTTTCATATTGAGAGATGATACCTTCTTTTAACAAATCCTTTACAAAATCATTGTTCCTATTTTACACCGTTGTTGTTGAATTGTTCCTCAGAACCCTGTAAACGTTTCTGTCTGCCATGAGGTTTTGCATTTTTTCCATGTAATCTGTCCTGTATATAGTTACTGCGACATTGCCTTTATCAGCAGGGACAATAAAAACGTCTTTATGGTTTCGGAGGAACATTCTGGCTTCATTATAAATTTTATGCAAAAATTTATCGAACGGCGGTGTGTATGTAGATCGTAAATGACTTTGTAAAATTTGATCGGGCTATCTCCTGATCACCTTGTTCCAAAGTTTTTACCAATTCTTCTCCATCTGCAATAATTTTGAAGAGAGGAAGTTCGCCTCTCTTAATTGGTAGAGAAAACTTTGGGCCAAGTGACAGAAGCCATTTATTAACCTCTGATGGGAACACAACAGAAGTTTTGTTTATAAACTATTTGTCTTCGAATTCTATGCCCATATTTTGTTTGAGGGTTGTTTTCAGGCGTCCTAGTTTATTAAAATGTTTATTTTTTGTGTTTTCATTAATAGTATTGTGTTTTTTTTTTTTGATTTTTGAAGAAATTTTAGTATTCTTTTTGTGTTAAATGGTTGGTGATACAATTTTCCAGCTTTTCCATCCTCATTCTTTCTGTTTTCTTTTGTATTTGTTTGAGGGAGATAGCAATATTAAGTAATTTGTTGTGAAAGTGTTCGATGTGAAGCAGTAGTTTCGTCTCTAATTGTCGTTCTTTTTTTTTTTTGATTTTTGAAGAAATTTTAGTATTCTTTCTGTGTTAAATGGTTGGTGATACAATTTTCCAGCTTTTCCATCCTCATTCTTTCTGTTTTCTTTTGTATTTGTTTGAGGGAGATAGCAATATTAAGTAATTTGTTGTGAAAGTGTTCGATGTGAAACAGTAGTTTCGTCTCTAATTGTCGTTTTTTGTGGGCTATAGGTCGATCGTAATAAAAAGATGTTATTTATTTATTGCAACGTTTCGAGTATGTTTGTACTCTTCATCAGGCCTTTATTTATGTATAAATAATTCATACATATATTAGTATACAATTTTTTATAATCATTTTGGAAAATGTGACGTCAAAATTACTTACAACAATTATCAAGAAACAAAGAATATTAAATTGAAATTATATAAAATCAAATATAGTTAGACGTCAATTTAACAGTAACTAAAAAACAAAATCAATAATTAAATCAAACATTTTTAAACTAATTATTTAAAAGAAAAATACTGACGACAGTTAAAATTTCCCAATACACTGAACTACACAACCACCTACTTTTGTTGCTGGTCTTTTTATAATTTGGTTATAGGCATTGCTCAGATTGTCACAATCTAACCTATGGTTGACGGCATTAGTGTTGTCTAAGATATGCAACATTTCTAGCAACATTCGTTTAGAATAATTCTCTAAGTCCGGTGTATGTTTCTCTTCTATACAATGTTGAGTTAAAGCCGTTTTATGAGATGCTCCGCAATTTAAATCAGACCTATGTCCAGAGATACGATTCATTAATTTTTGTTTCAAGGTTCCTATGTAAACAGACGAACATGTCGTCTCCTTCCCTCCTAAGCAATTGATCTTATAGACCACATCTGCTCTCTCCAAAGTCTCCGTTCTTCCTTTGATATAGGTGAAAAGTTGGTTTCTCAGGGAAAAGGCAGACTTGAAGGGTATTTTTGCCTTTGTGTTGTCTTTTATTGGGGCTGTCGTAATGCGGTTGGAGAGGTGAGGAATGTATAAATCACTCTTATATACATACACACACTTGTTGGGGATCTTCAGCTTGGTTGAGACTCTTCTGTTTGTCATGATTTTTAATGAGCTTTTGGACAATCGAAATTGGAAAAGAATTGATGAACAGGGTGTCCCGAATTATTTTTATATTTTTATTATAAAAAGAATTGTCGCTTATGTCAAGAACTCTGTTGACAAAATTTTGTGCCATATTGGCAATCACAGTTACTTTTTTGTGCCAATCAAAAATTAATTTTCCATTTTGCCTTTAAAATTTCACGTCGAGATATGGGAGCTCACCATTAACATGAATTGCTTAGCATTAACTTCCACTTCTACCGTAAACTTAATTTTGTGATTGAAAGAATTTAATGCGTTCAATGTGTTCTGTACTCCTTCGGACTTAATCACAACGAATAGGTCATCTACATATTTGACGATCACTTTAGGTTTTTCTGTAAGTTTATCAAGTACATTTTCCAAAAGATTTTCCATAACAAGATCCGCTAAAATTGGCGATGCTGGACTTCCCATGCGCACACCTTTTTTTTGTTGATAAAAAACTCCAAATAGTTGTTATCGATAATACAAAACCTAAGTAATTCGAAGAACTTTGTCTTTTTAATATTGGTGCGCTCTTTTATTATATTCTAGTTGATCTTTAAAATGTCTATAATCAGACCGATTGGGATGCTTGTAAACAAAGAAACAACATCAAATGAAGCCAAAATATCCCCGTTTTCCAGTTTAATAGAAGCCACTTTATCAATGAAATCTTTTTAATTCTTGACATTAAATTTTGAATTCTGTGTCAAGTTTTGAAGAATTTTGAACATAAATTTTGACAGCTCATAGCAAGGTACGTTCGTCGACGAATTCTCTGCATTTCAAGAGGAAAATCAAAGTATTGTTAGATTTAGTGTATGAAAGTGTTTCTTTACTATATTCCTTGAGTTTGCAAGTTTTGCTGTCATAATTGTTTCTAATGTGATTGTAAAACTCCATGTTTTACATGTAGTGCCCTCCGTTATGTGCGTGCCCTCCGTTGTGTTAATAAAATCGAATTTTTAGTTACCTTTGTATCGTAAAAAATATATAATCGTTTTTTTGTGGGCTATAGGTCGATCGTAATAAAAAGATGTTATTTATTTATTGCAACGTTTCGAGTATGTTTGTACTCTTCATTAGGCCTTTATTTATGTATAAATAATTCATACATATATTAGTATACAATTTTTTATAATCATTTTGGAAAATGTGACGTCAAAATTACTTACAACAATTATCGAGAAACAAAGAATATTAAATTGAAATTAAATAAAATTAAATATAGTTAGACGTCAATTTAACAGAAACTAAAAAACAAAATCAATAATTAAATCAAACATTTTTAAACTAATTATTTAAAAGAAAAATACTGACGACAGTTAAAATTTCCCATTACACTGAACTACACAACCACCTACTTTTGTTGCTGGCCTTTTTTTAATTTGGTTATAGGCATTGCTCAGATTGTCACAATCTAACCTATGGTTGACGGCATTAGTGTTGTCTAAGATATGCAACATTTCTAGCAAAATTCGTTTAGAATAATTCTCTAAGTCCGGTGTATGTTTCTCTTCTATACAATGTTGAGTTAAAGCCGTTTTATGAGAAGCTCCGCAATTTAAATCAGACCTATGTCCAGAGATACGATTCTTTAATTTTTGTTTCAAGGTTCCTATGTAAATAGACGAACATGTCGTCTCCTTCCCTCCTAAGCAATTGATCTTATAGACCACATCTGCTCGCTCCAAAGTCTCTGTTCTTCCTTTGATATTGGTGAAAAGTTGGTTTCTCAGGGAAAAGGTAGACTTGAAGGGTATTTTTGCCTCTGTGTTGTCTTTTATTGGGGCTGTCGTAATGCGGTTGGAGAGGTGAGGAATGTATAAATCACTCTTATATACATACACACACTTGTTGGGGATCTTCAGCTTGGTTGAGACTCTTCTGTTTGTCATGATTTTTAATGAGCTTTTGGACAATCGAAATTGGAAAAGAATTGATGAACAGGGTGTCCCGAATTATTTTTATATTTTTATTATAAAAAGAATTGTCGCTTATGTCAAGAACTCTGTTGACAAAATTTTGTGCCATATTGGCAATCACATGTTTGGGTTGCTTAGAGTCGAAATTTATAAGGCGTCTGGACGCAGTTACTTTTTTGTGCCAATAAAAATTAATTTTCCATTTTGCCTTTAAAATTTCACGTCGAGATATGGGAGCTCACCATTAAGGGTGGGTCTTCATGACAATAGAATTTAAAATTCATGTAAACGTATTTCAATGTGGTAGTGCGATATTCTTTTCTCTTCATTATTGTTTTTGATACGCTCAACTACTCTTGTTCTCTTTTCAAAATGGGTTTGTTGTTTTGTCATCCTTTCGATTCGAATGGGAATGATGAGTTCTATGCTTTCTGTTTATGGAAGGGTGAAGGGATATTTTTCAATTTTGTTTTCAAAACACATGAGTTGGTATAGCTAAAATGTGAGTCATTTTTTTTCTCTTTTCGTTTAGTTGTTTTTTCTTCACTTTCACTTGCTGTTGCTGGAACTGGAAAAACAGTAACAAAAAAATGTGAACTCGTTTGTAATTCGATCGAGATCTTGATGAAGGTCAGGACACATCAAATGAACATGCACAAATATACGTTACACATGTAGGTAGGTAGGTAGGTACATTGAAATAGTTTTTTTTTTAGGAAGCTTTATGTAAGATAAGTGTGAGGTAGGTCAATATAACTATTTGACCTGTTTGAAAATTACTTTAGGGTTTATTGCAAAGGGGTGAATTTTGGAGTTTACAAGTAAGGATGTTGGAAGAATAAGGAAACTTGTTCATTTGTAATGTGCGAAATTTGAGATTTCCTTTCGATTTTTGTTGTTGTCAGATTTCAAACAACAGCACAACACTGTATATTTTTGTTTTGCAATTGAAACATTGTCACTTCATTGTCACGTGGGAAAACCTACCTACCTATGTACATTTTGTTTTCAGAATAAAAATAAAAATAACCAAACAGAAAAGTCGTGCAGCATTTACATTCCTAGCTATGTATATAGGTATGCCCTATGATCATTTTTTGATGTTTGGAATCAGGGAGGCATAGGTATGTTAATAAACATGCGAAATCGCCCAACTCTGAGTTTTTAGAACTTGTATCATCTTGGATGTAGGTACCTACCTCTAGGTGTTATATAACCTAATCTATATACCTATGTAGATAGGTACCTATATAAATACAAATTAATTGGTGTCTGTTTGTACGCGGATAACTCGGCTGAATAATTATCCGACTTGCTTGGGAGTTCTTTGTTGGATTTTTATTGAACCAGGTTAACACACAATGGAGCCGAAAGTTTTAAATTTTGGAAAATTGAAAAAATCTTAAAAACCCAAAATTGCGGCAAGAAGTTCACCAAAACAGCTAGTTTTATATACAGGGTGAGTCATGAGCAATGCGACAAAATGCTAGGGCGTGTAGGTTGCGTTGAGACAAGAAAAAAATCGTATGGGAGGGGGGGTCTATTCCCCTCCGTTTAGCCGGGAGGGGCAATTTTCGAAAAAACTGACTTAAAATGGGAAAAAAATTATTTAAAATCAACGGCTTCATTCACAATGCTGTGCGATACGTTTTTGAAAAGCCAATAACTTTTTCTTTCATTCTGTGTTTAAATAAATCTATTCTAAGAAATAGTTTTTGAAATATTAATTTTCAAAGTCAAAATTTTGAAAAAAAAAATTTAAAAAAAAAATTTCAAATTCATTTTTTTCAAAATTTTACTTAATTAAGTGCTAATTTTAATTTCAAAATTCAATGCTGTTATTAATTTTAAGTCTAAATAAGAAAACCGGATGCAAACATTTTATGTCGTTCTCAAGAAATTAAAAAAAAAACCAAAACCACCTTTTTCTAAGAAAAACATTTATTTTTATTTTTACGTTACACATGTAGGTAGGTAGGTACATTGAAATAGTTTTTTTTAGGAAGCTTTATGTAAGATAAGTGTAAAGTAGGTCAATATAACTATTTGACCTGTTTGAAAATTACTTAAGGGTTTATTGCAAAGGGGTGAATTTTGAAAACTTTCAAAATTGCGAAAACTAGATCCAAAAATGTGATTTTCAGAAATTAGGTGCTTCCCCCCATTTTTCCAAATTTAAATTTTTTAAAAACTCTACAAGGTTGTGGTACCCTAATACGAAGTTTTTTCTCTTTTTATTTTGAAAAAAAAATCGAAACTGTGGATAAAAAGCTCAAAAAACATGTTCCCGAAAGTGTGAAGTTAGCCTCCCTTTTTTCAAATTTGAATTTTTGACAAATGAACCAGGTTGTGCTACATTTGTGCTGGTTTGTGTTGATCTTTTTTTTTTTTACTTAAAAATTGTAGGTTTTAGACAGCGAAAACTTTTGCACTAATTTAGCAATTTTGCCTTCCTGGGAGCTCCCTTTTTCAAATTTTCAAATTTAAAAACCAGTGCTAGATTGTGCAAGGACTCTTCTAAATTGTTCCAAAGTTTTGTTTCGAAAAAAAATATGTCATATGGGTCACATAGCACCTGACAAAACCGTTACATGGCATCTGACCCGCCGGCGGCGGTCACAGTTATTTTCCTGTAAATTTTTTTTCTGAGGCTCTTTGTGAACAAGTTACTTTTTAACATTCACAGATTTTGATTGAAGTATATAAGTTATTTGGCAAACAACAATTCAATCATTCAAATTGCATTTTTTTAATTATTTTCCATTTATTTTTTCAACAAAATCAACCCCAAATAATTTGGAAAATAATGGGTAAAATCTGATAATTTTCATTTCTGATTTATTTTTACCTAATGCTTTTATTTAGGTGCCAGTGAAGAAAAATGAGTATTTTCATTGCAGGCTAGGTACCTACGTAGATCGTCATCATGATACCCTTTCCCTCGGCACATGCCAAAGGCCACGCAAAGACATTTCAGTCACACACATTCTTATTTGCAATTACCTACCACTCCATGTCCGTCAACACGCGAAATGAAAAAAAAAATCGCTTCTAAATAAAAATAGGAACATAGATATACAATTGCAATATACACATTCCCTCTTCCCACTATCTCACAATTTACTAATCTTGTCCAACCACACCACCAAAAAGGAGGTCATCTTCAATATTTTTGTTTCTTTCCGTTGTAGGATAACAGAAGAGGAGGTATCTCCAATTTAGGTTTAATCGCAAACAAAAATTGAAGTGCCCAAGCCCAAGTGCCTACGTCAATTATTCTGATACAGAAACATAGATCTCAATTTCTTCTTCCTTTTGACACCTCAACCTTGAAGATTCGATAAGATTAACTCATTTTATAGACGATTCCCTGAGACTCTATTTCTATATAATTAACGAATAAAATCTTTTTCAGCATTATTCCCACATCCATAAGTTTCCTTCCAAAACCAAGTAGAAAAAAAAAACAAAAATATCATATACCTACTTGGACGACAGCGACGACGACGATACCTACGAATCGTACGTACACCAGCGTTGCCGAAGTTAACCAATCGTGCTTTTTTGACACGACAATTTTTTCTTGTGGCACAGTGGGAAGAAACATTTCAATATCGCACACTTTATCATTGCCTATATCTTACTTTAATATTGATGAAAAATTATATAATAAATTACAGAAATAAAGTTTTATTTTTTTAACAGAAGATTTATAGTTTTTTCATGGCAAGCAGTTTTTAAAATGTGACACGGCATTTTCTTTTCTCGGCGGCAACGCTGATGTACACCATTCAACATACCATTTGTGTTTTGTGTATCACCACAAAAAAAAAGTTGATTCTAAAGAGAGTGCGAACAGCGAAAATATAATATTCTCTTTCGACGGAAGTTTCGTGAACTAAATATCGTTGTGTGCGTATTTTGATTAACAAAATCGTTAAAAAGATGCTTTTTCAAAATTAAATATAAAATTGTTTATGCGTGTGATATTGTTTTCTTCACTTGGAACTTTAGCAAAAAATATTGAAATAAAATACAAAAATAATAATAAAGTTGTACATGGCATTTCAACCTGGGAAAACTACCATGTGTATAGATACTTTGAATTGTAAATTTTTACGTCTAAACAATATAAAATTGCAAAAAAATTTACAGCACATTTTACAAAAATAATAAGAGATTCGAATAAATTAAAAACAAAAAATATTAAGAATAAAACATGCCAGCCCCAACGGGGGAAAGAAAAAAGTAGTATTGTTTGTGTATATATAAGTTTTTCAGACGTATAAAGTGGAAAAAAATAATTTTTTGTTTTGTTTCAAATAAAGTATCTACTTTCTGTTATAAAAAAAAAATATTGTTTGGCTCCGTTGAAAATTTAAGAAACTGCGCCAATAAACGAGCTTTAAATTAGTTTGAACTTACGTCCACTTTGTAGCTCAAATAATTTTTTTTTTTTTTTTCCTACATAAAGCATACATTCATTGACAGTTGAAAAACATTAACAACAAAATAAAAAAATAAATCACACGAGAGCCCCTTGAGGGGATGCATAAATCAGCCAAAATAAAGGGGAAAAAATGTGTAATTCCTTCCCTAAAAAGCACAAACTTTTGTAAAACATAAAATTGAGGACATATGTTTTAAGATATGTTCATGGACTAAATAATAAATTTTATTTCATCAAAATATCTTTTCAAATGTAGGAGATATATTAAGTTTTGTGCACGTAGTACCCTACATTTACGAGGAAGACCCACAACATGAATTGCTTAGCATTAATTTCCACTTCTACCGTAAACTTAATTTTGTGATTGAAAGAATTTAATGCGTTCAATGTGTTCTGTACTCCTTCGGACTTAATCACAACGAATAGGTCATCTACATATTTGACGATCACTTTAGGTTTTTCTGTAAGTTTAGCAAGTACATTTTTCAAAAGATTTTCCATAACAAGATCCGCTAAAATTGGCGATGCTGGACTTCCCATGCGCACACCTTTTTTTTGTTGATAAATGTTACTGTCAAACTCCAAATAGTTGTTATCAATAATACAAAACCTAAGTAATTCGAAGAACTTTGTCTTTTTAATATTGGTGCGCTCTTTTATTATATTCCAGTTGATCTTTATAATGTCTATAATCAGACCGATTGGGAGGCTTGTGAACAAAGAAACAACATCAAATGAAGCCAAAATATCCCCGTTTTCCAGTTTAATAGAAGCCACTTTATCAATGAAATCTTTTTAATTCTTGACATTAAATTTTGAATTCTGTGTCAAGTTTTGAAGAATTTTGACCATAAATTTTGACAGCTCATAGCAAGGTACGTTCGTCGAAGCACATATAGGCCGCATTGGAATATTTTCCTTATGAATCTTGGGTAAGCCATAGATTTTCGGACTACTTGCAGTATAAGTTGTCATTCGCTTTTTTTCATATTGAGAGATGATACCTTCTTTTAACAAATCCTTTACAAAATCATTGTTCCTATTTTACACCGTTGTTGTTGGATTGTTCCTCAGAACCCTGTAAACGTTTCTGTCTGCCATGAGGTTTTGCATTTTTTCCATGTAATCTGTCCTGTATATAGTTACTGCGACATTGCCTTTATCAGCAGGGACAATAAAAACGTCTTTATGGTTTCGGAGGAACATTCTGGCTTCATTATAAATTTTATGCAAAAATTTATCGAACGGCGGTGTGTATGTAGATCGTAAATGACTTTGTAAAATTTGATCAGGCTATCTCCTGATCACCTTGTTCCAAAGTTTTTACCAATTCTTCTCCATCTGCAATAATTTTGAAGAGAGGAAGTTCGCCTCTCTTAATTGGTAGAGAAAACTTTGGGCCTAGTGACAGAAGCCATTTATTAACCTCTGATGGGAACACAACAGAAGTTTTGTTTATAAACTATTTGTCTTCGAATTCTATGCCCATATTTTGTTTGATTGTTGTTTTCAGGCGTCCTAGTTTATTTAAATGTTTATTTTTTGTGTTTTCATTAATAGTGTTGTGTTTTTTTTTTTTTTTTTTTTTTTTGATTTTTGAAGAAATTTTAGTATTCTTTCTGTGTTAAATGGTTGGTGATACAATTTTCCAGCTTTTCCATCCTCATTCTTTCTGTTTTCTTTTGTATTTGTTTGAGGGATGTTACGTGGACTTCAACACAGCCAAACAATGTAGCTCCTTTTTCCAAGTTTCTTGGTTTGTTTTCCTGAAAATAAACAAAAGAAAATAATGTTAATTATTATAAAAAGAAAAAAAAAATCATTTGTTTACAATTTCAACTTGTGAAAGTCAATGCTTGAGCAGGTGCATTAGGATTTTCACAGGCTGAAATTCTATTTTGTAGTTTTAGTTCCCACCAGATAATTGTTTCGATCTACTTTCCATTTATTGGAGAATAAATTGAAACAACAATTTGGTGGATAAAACTAGTTAAACACATTTATTTAATAAATTAATTCTGCTTACCAGAAAGAATTTGCTGCTATTCATAATACAATGATTTTGAATTTTGTTTTGACAGTTCTCACAAACTGTGCAAAAAATTTGCTGTCTAACGTGTTGTTTCTTTTCTTTGCGCAGGCGAGACTATCTTTGTCCTTTAGGGGGCATTGTTATTGACGCATGCGCAAGAAAAAAAATTATGAGTGTGGTAGTGAAAATACAAAATGTTTGTATCTAGGTAATATTAGAGTATTATTTAGAGTATTACCAGAAGGGCTTTTGCAATATAGTTAATTAGATAAAAGTAAAGTGTTATACAAGTGGTAGATGGGATTAATAAGGGGATGAGATTTATTTTAGGTTAATTTATAGATATTAGAAAGTAATGTTTTAGGTATGTATGTATTTGTTTACTGTGGGTGGATAAGTGGGGTATGTTCCCATAAAAGGGATGGAGATATCATCCAAGATTTTTTTTTACCGGATGGTTGAAAGGAGGCTATCTCTCTCAGATCGAGAGGTACCTATTTACCTAGGAAATAGGCCAGGGATTAAATACATAGGGATATCATGGTCTACATTCTATGGCAGACGACAGCGTGGTAGACCATGCTTGCGCTGGAGAGATGGCGTAGACCAGGACGCCCGGAGCCTTGGGGTGCGCAACTGGATGGCGTCGGCTCGAGACCGGGATAGGTGGACCGGGATAGGAGACTTGTTGAAGGAGGCCAGGACCGGACCCCGGTTGTCGAGCCGATGATGATGATATCATGGTCATTGGTAAATTCAATTCTGTTGAGAGCAAAGCGGAAATTTATTTTAACAGTCAGTTTAAATTTTTTTGGTAATCGGAATTTGAAATTGGAAAATTTTTAACCAAGTTAAACGATTAAAATTGTAAAGTGGTTTTGGACGTTTAATTGGAATAAGTTTTTTTTACATTCTGGTAAAATTAAAGTGAAAATTGTATACTAATTTTTTTAATGCATACATATATATGTAATTTATATGGCCGACAGAAAATTTTTTTATCAGGATTTTTTGTTTTTAAATCGACTTTTGGGAGACCTTTAAGTATATTTGGATCAACTTACGAGTTTGTGCTCAAATACCTTCATTTGAATTAACTATTCAAAAGGAAACTATTAGGTAATGTGTAAATATAGTTTAAAGTGAAAAATTGTGTTTCAACTTCTTTAAATACTATATAGGTATATATATAGATTGGTGGACAAGAAGTATTCCACTAGGAATACTGGAGGTTGAAGAGAAATTTCTTTCAAGGAAAAAGGAAGACAAATTTTGTTTGCAGAGGTATGTTTTAATTTGAGAATTTCTTTTTAAGTCTCAAAGACTGATGAGGTTAAATTTATAATTTAGGTTTGGGATCAGTTTTGTTGGCAAAACCGCCATTGCGTCCTAAGCCTCTGCTTATTAACTTGGGGATTTTCTTTTATAATAAAGTTAAACACACGAAAAGCCATCTTCGTTGAAGAATTCTTTTGTTTCGAAGACAAAAGATAAATCTTTGTAGCTCACAAAGGCCAACGTCTTTAAGAAATAAATATATATACTCCAGTATATATATATCAATACAATTTCAAAAAAAAGGACAAAACCAAGAAAGGATTTGTGAAAGAAGAGGAGCTTCGTGGAACAAAGTGTTAAATTTAAAGTTAATTTTATATAGATATCTACGTAAATTTTTTTTTGAACAGAATTGTGAAAAGATTAAGTTCTCCATTTTGAATTTATTATTACCTATCATTTTTTTTAATATTTTTTTTTTACGAATAAGTTTATTTGGGAGTCAGATAAAAAGAAATTTAGTTATTTTTTAATTTGAATAATCTTTAAATTCTTAAAATTAAGTGCTTCAATTTAAAAGCAATATTTCACATCTCAATAATTCTTCGAAGTACTGCCGGCAGGACAACGAGGGATCCAAGTGAAAACTTCTGTAAGTCCTACGTATTGTCTGACAGAAAGGTCAGCTAAATATAAATTATTCAAATTGATAAAAAAAAAATTTTTTTTATTCAATCTCTAGTGAATTTAATGTGAAATAAACATAATAATATAAGTATTGAATAGATAAATTATCTTAGATGATATGAGCAGGAGAGCTCGATTTTTATAAAAGATTAGATTGAATAAAGTTGTTGTATGAGTAAAATTGTAAACATAATGGTGTGCTAATTTCATAGCTTAAGGTGTGTGGAGGCTTGGCAAAGCCGTCCAGAAACAGATATGGGTTTCTTAGAACATGACTGACATGACATTTTTTGTTGGTTAAGCTTGCGACTGGTAGGTCGAATCAGGGGCTATTTCTAACAAAACGGCCATGTGAATAGTATTCGGTAGTATTTTTTTTATAAGATACTTGGGTGGGCTGGCCTGACCTTCGTCATCAACACCTGACGAGCGTTCGAGATTCGGTGGAACGTTATCTGGGAGAAAAAGAAAAAGTGAAGTGCATTAGTTTTAGGGTTTATATTAGGATTTTTTTTTTTATCTACTTTTATAAAAAAGTTGATAACTTTTTGAATTATGTTTTTTTTTATTCTTAAATTTAAATGGTGGCGGGAATATTCTTCAAATATACAATTGGTGATGGGATTTTTTTTTATATCTTTTTACTTTTTTGAATATTAAGTATTTTATGTAGTTAGTTAGTTTAGTTAATTTTTGTTTTAAAGCACTATACTTACCTTTCTCTTGGGTAGCGTTAAGGTTCTTAGATTTGCTATTTTCTTCTTCTTTCTTTTAATAATTTTAACGTATTTATTGATTGCTGAGAAGGAGGTATAAGTGGAAGTGGCAAAAACCTACCCCGAAACCGTCGAGCATAGCCGTGTAACGACAAGCGTGCCGCTGCCACTTTCACTATACCAAAGTACGTCCTCAGGGATTCCTAGCACGCAACAATGGCGCCCAACGAGACCTATCGGCTTTAGAGGTCCAAGGCAACTTCAAGGAGACGATTTTCTTTTTGAAGATCGTCGCCTTGAACTTGCTTTAACCTACCGCGATTTTTTTTTAATTTTTTTTTGATTTTTAAAAATTTTTTTTTTACTTTTCTATCTCTTGCACAAATCAAAGGACTGCGACCACTTTTAATTGCGTCACAAATCGAAGACAGCCATCCGATCTTAAGACCTTGAGTCATAGATTTTGTGAGGTAGCCTTGTATTCGTGACAACGCTAAAAGTGGAACAGGGTCGTAGGATTTAGAACTTTTTTGCTGTCCAAAGACCAAGGTTCAGCCAGGCTCTTCGTGAGGCAGAAGTTCGAATCCGAAAACCTTGTTCGTGTGGAAGTTCATTTCTATTTCATTGCCAGCCATTTACTAGGCTTTAAGTTTGGTTATGTGTAGTGGCTGTGAAAGAGAGTTGAACTGAAACACCTACTGAATTCGGACGGGCCAGTCGCAAACTGAAAATAGACAGACATAAGTACAATTTACGAGACGAACATCTGTTTGTTGAAGGAAAGGAAACTTAGCGGGACTCCACACACCCAAGCGATATTACAAATCAACAACTTACATAAAATTTATTTTTTTTAAAACATTTTTTTTATTTTTCTTACTTTTTAAGTTATACCTTTTTATTTTTTTGTATTACATTTATTTTTGAATACAGTTTTTTTTTATTTTTTTTAAAGATAATCTAATTGTTTAAATTTTTTTATTAGTTTTGAATTCCAAAACATTAGTCATTTATTTTTTTTTATTAAATAGTTTTTTTTTTGAATTTTTATTATAAATATCTATCCTTTTCAATTTCTTTTTTTTTAATTCCTTTTTTTTTATATTGATAAGAATAAGCTGAATCCTATTTCTTTTTTTTTAACTTTTTTAGAGATACATTTTTCGTATCTATTTGATTTGTTTCTTTTCTTCGTTGCTCCTTTTCTGGTTGTAGATTTTTTTTTGATTTTTACTTTAGTTTCTCTGAGCATTTTTCTTTGAAATAGTTCAATATTTGTATTGAACAATATGGCTGAGGGAGGGAAAAACTCAGGTGGAGCCTTTCCGAAATCCTATGATTTCAATGAAAATGAAAAGAGGGAAAAGAGACTCACTCGACTAGCAACGAGACTCGCCCTAGAAAAGCAAGCAGGTGATTTGTTAGGTGTAGATCCCCCCCCCAAGCGACCAATTGAAACGGAACTCACAAACGAGGACCAAAACGACATGAACAAGACATTCAACGAAATTACGAACGTAATACGGAACATGACCATACATGAAACGACTAATACAGACACCACTACGGTACTAACTCCAAATACTTCACAAGAAAGCTTAAACGAACACATCAACCAAACTAGTACAAACGAACGACAACGAATTTTACAACAAACTTACGAACTTGAACAAGAACGATTACTTATGCAATTTGAAACGGATACAACAAAGGCCGAGGAAGAAAGTATAGGAAAGTCCTACAAACTATCCTCAACTCTTCAGCCTTTGACAAACGGGATTGACATAGACGAACGAATACAAACGATTTCCTCTCTTACTGCCAAGGAGTGCCAAAACCAAACTCTTGGGTTTATTGCAGAAGGGATGGCCAACATGCTCAAAATTTTAGATGAGAACATGAAAGTTGTCCATTCAAAGCTAAATAGTTAAGAGAGAACACGACACAACAAGACAGGAAAATACTTTTAAACACGACTCGACTAATCAAAACAATACCTTTAAATACGACTCGATTAGACAAGACAATACTTTCAAACACGATGTTACATATGGACAAAATACAGGACAAGAAATTTATTACAAACAACAACCGACACAAAACAATACTTATACGCATGACAATACTAAAGAACATAACTCTCGACACCACTCTACAATTTTTACAGACAGGACACAACAAACAACGACATAACGCATCGACAAACGAACTCAAAAACTGGCTACCCGACGTCACGTCCGTCAAATGATCACTCTTCATTTATGGACATCAATCGAAGGATTGATGTTCATAAGTGGGGAGTGAAATTTGACGGATCATCGAAGGGCATGTCAGTTGAAAGCTTTATATTTCGTGTAGAAACACTTCAAAAAAAGAGCGGGCTGTCTAATGGCCAATTATTCGCTAATTTTCACCACCTTGTCTCAGGTTCGGCTGAAAGGTGGTATTGGCAATTTCTCGAAGAAAACCAAGGCGATGATCTGCTCAATTACCATGATCTGAAAGATGAACTTCTTAGACAGTTTAAGAATAATAAGCGCGACCATGATATCCTTAGAACAATTATGGATAGAAAGCAGCAACCTCACGAGACATTCGACGAGTTTTACTCTGATATTAGAGGGTTAACCCTTCAAATGCAGTCGCGACCAAGTGATAGTGACTTAGTATCAATTATTAGAAAAAATATTAAGGACAGAGTAGCAAATTTAATATTTGGGTGTACTATTACTAGCATAAGAGACTTAAGAGAAAATTGTAAGAGAGCTGAAGAGCATATAGCGACAAGAGATTTTAAAATGAGAAGATTTGTAAGTGAAGTAGATGATGAACAAATGACAGGTAGTAGAGTAAGAGTTAGTGAGACAGATGATGAAGAATTGGGGGTAGCTGCAATTCAACCCAGACGATTTGAAGGAAATACTAGAGATAAAAATGACAGACGAAATAAATTTAGTGAACAGGGGCAAAGCAATATTACCGGAGAGGTTCGACAAAATTCAGGCGTGTGCCCTTCGCAGTTTCATACCTTGACTTGTTTCTGTTGTGGTAAGAGTAATATTTCCTTTAGGTGCGCTGCTTGTCAGGGAAACCAGACGGTCGGCAGTGCATCCGGGAATCAGCCGCCGACAACCAAACCCCTCCCGGAACAGAACCTGCAAAAATAAAAATATTGACTAGAGAACAAAAGACTGAAGTTAAAACTTACCAAGATCAAAAGATGATAGTTCACAAAAGTTAACATCAAAGAATTAGAGAATATGATGAGGCCAGAAAACGGATTAAGATTAAGAAATAAATGGACAATAAAAAGACGCACAAAACATAGAATAGATTCCACAATACTGACGGTAACAGATGACAAAAGGCCATATACTAAAGTGCAAATATTAGGTGTAGAATTTTTAGGTTTACTAGATAGTGGGGCGTCCGTTACATGTTTGGGAAAAGGTGCAATAGAGTTTTTAAGTAGTAAAAATATTAAAATTTCAAAAATGAACAACAGTATTAAAACTGCAGATGGTAATCATCAAAAGATTGAGGGTAGATTCACTTCGGTTGTCTCGTGGGGTGGTAAATCGCAGGAATTAGATATTTTTGTAGTCCCTGGTCTTCTTCAACCTCTTTATCTGGGAGTGGATTTCTGGAGCACTTTTCAAGTAGCTCCAAATATTGTGAGTGAGATTAACGCTACATCTCCTTCAAAAGAGCAGCCGACTTTTCGAGAACTCTCCCCATCTCAACAACAAAACTTGGAGAGAGTCAAGTTACTGTTTCCCTCTTTTGCTACACTCGGGTTGGGTAAGACAAGCCTAGAAGAGCACATAATTGAAGTGGATGACGAAAATATTCCCATTAAGCAAAGGCATTACCCAATTTCGCCAGTCGTACAGAAGCTCATGTACGAGTAGTTGGACCGAATGCTGGCACTGGGTGTAATAGAAGAGAGTAACAGTGCTTGGAGCTCTCCGGTGGTGTTGGTGAGGAAAAATGGGAAGAGCAGACTCTGTCTCGATTCTCGAAAAGTCAACGCTCGAACAAAAAAATTTGCGTACCCTCTTCCCCACATTGAAGGAATTATTAGCAGGCTTCAAGACACTCGATATATCTCCAGCATCGACCTGAAAGATGCCTTTTGGCAAATTCCACTGGAGAGCAAGTCAAGAGAGAAGACTGCTTTTACAGTCCCTGGGCGGCCGTTATACCAATTCACGGTTATGCCGTTTGGTTTGTGTAACGCTGCTCAGAGAATGTCTAAGTTAATGGACAAAGTCATCCCTGGTCGACTTCGACAAAATGTCTTTGTCTATCTCGATGACCTTTTGATTTGTTCTCCTGATTGTGAAACTCATCTTCAGGTGCTGGAGGAAGTAGCAAAATGCTTACGGGAAGCAGGGCTTACTATTAATGTAGAAAAGAGTAAATTTTGTTTCAAGGAAATCAAATATCTTGGTTACGTTGTTGGTGACGGTTGTTTACGGACGGATAAGGACAAAGTGTCGGCGGTTGATGAGTTTCCGATTCCAAAGACCCCCAAACAACTCCGTAGGTTCCTTGGCATGACGGGGTGGTATAGGCGTTTCATGCCAAACTACGCAACTATTGCTGCCCCTATGACTGATTGCTTGAAGAAAGCACAGGCTTTCAAAATGACAGACGAAGCAATAACGGCTTTTCAACTACTCAAAAAGAGTTTAGTTACAGCTCCCATACTGACAAATCCTGACTTTTCTAAACATTTCTACATACAATGCGACGCTTCGACTTCTGGTGTAGGGAGCCTCAGAAGCTTAATTCCGCTCAAAGGAATTATACAGTGACAGAACTTGAATGCTACGCGGCCGTTTTGTCAGTAAAGACGTTCAAAGCCTACGTTGAGGGATTACCGTTTACCATCATTACCGATCACGCAAGTTTAAAATGGTTAATGACACAAAAAGACCTTGGAGGGCGTTTAGCCCGGTGGAGTTTTAAACTCCAAGGTTTCAACTTCGTGATCGAGCATAGATCAGCGGCCCAAAACGTAGTCCCTGATACTCTCTCACGAATCCATATGGAAGAGATCGCGACCGATGATTTAGCACCAGAAGTTGACTTTAATTCACTATATTTCTCTTCGGAGGAGTATGTAGAATTAAAGAAGACTATAGAACAAGAACAAGACAGACTACCTGATATTTGTATATCAGATGGATTTGTTTATAAACGGACCGACATGTCGGATATGTCGCGACATACGAACAGGTGACGCAGTACAAGACGACCGAGCATGAAAGCTATGGGTGCCTAAGGAATTGTGGGAGGGCCTTTTGAAAGCTGCACATGACTCTCCAGCTTCTGGACACGGTGGTATTAACAAAACTCTGTCGAAATTACGGCAAAAATATAATTGGCCCGGGTTAGCGACCGATGTTCAGAACTGGGTGAGATCATGTGATGTTTGTAAGTGTAGCAAGTCAGTTAACGTAACGACTCGGCCGCCGATGGGAAATCAGACTATAACAGAGCGACCGTTTCAACGACTGTACATTGATTTCCTTGGACCTTATCCACGCACAAGAAATGGTAATACACATATTTTTATAGTTCTTGATCATTTAAGCAAGTATCTATTTTTGAAAGCAATACGAAAAGCAACATCATCTGAGGTAGTTAAGTTCTTGGAGGAAAATGTTTTTCATGTCTTTGGGGTTCCGGAATTCATACATTCTGACAATGGAAAACAATTCATTTCGGAATTGTTTTCCAGTTTCCTGAAAAGATATGGCGTAAGACACATACGAACCGCGATATACTCTCCTCAAGCTAATGCTTCCGAAAGAGTAAACCAATCGGTCCTATCGAAGATACGATCTTATCTCGGAAGCGACCAAAAGAATTGGGATCAGCACGTGAGTAACGTTGCATTCTCATTGCGCAGTGTAGTGCATGATTCAATTGCGGTTGAACCATACTATGCAGTTTTCGGAACACCGATGGTTCAACACGCGAAAACTTTTGAATTGCTTCGAAAGCTAGGAGCCGTAAAAGAGTCCCAGATTGAAATTCTCCAAAGAGAAGACCGACTGGAACTTATAAGAGCCAAGATTTTTGAAAATTTAAAACTAGCTCACCAAAAGAGTACAAAAGTGTATAATTTAAGAAGTCGGGAAGTGCAATATAGAGTAGGTCAAATAGTTTATAGGAGAAATTTTAAACAAAGCAATGCATTAGAGAGTTATAACGCGAAACTAGGACAAAAATTTATAAAATCAATCGTTTTGAAAACGAAAGGTAATTCTCTTTACGTCATAAGAGATCTAACTGGAAAAGAAGTTGGAGTTTTCCATGCCAAAGACCTCCACTTATGAATTTAAATTTTCATGTACGAGTACGACGCACTCAAATGATGTTGCTTAGAACTGTGATATAGGATAGTGAAGGGTACCTGATTAGATAGTTTTATTTATAGTTGTGATTTTAAAGTTTATTTGCCTACATATTTTATTTATTTTATATAATTTGTTATGAAGTGATATTTTTTTTATTAATTTATATTCCAGTTACCTGATATAGTTATATTTATGACCTGTGATATTTTTATTTTTATATAGGTACCTGATAGTTTTATTTATTTATTTATTTTATCCGCGATAGTTAATTTAGTTTAAGAAGATAGTTTATTTTTTTATTTAGCTTAAAACCGTGATAAAAAGGTACCTGATAGTTTTATTTATTGTATAGTTTATTTATTCCATAGCTTATTCCATAGTTCATTTATTTTTTTAGTTATTCAAGTTATAGTTTATTTGTTTTTATAGATTTTATTTTGAGCTATGATTTTTTTTATTTATAGTACCTGATATAGTGATATTTTCGATCTATAAATTTTTTTATTACATAGTTTTTTTTAGAGTTTATTTCATAGTTTATTTATTTTATCTGTGATATTTTATTACCTATTTATTGAATTTTATTTGTGATATTTTCATTCTTCATTTAACTATTTATATTGTCTGTGATATTTTTATAAGTTAATTTATCTATTTTTTTTTGTCGTATTAATTCCGTATTCATGAGATTTTTGTTACATTATATATGTATATGTATATGAAAACGATCAATAATGAGTAATTGGAAGGGTTAATGCGACTTGGATTATATACTTACATATCACTGCTGTTTTTTATTTTTATTTACTTAAGTCCTGGGGTGGAATCGCGTAAGATGATAGTTGACTGTCACATTTTTGGTCATCACTTGTAATCAAATTGATTTTTCCTTCTGCGTTAGGTGATCCACATCCACCGATTCAACTCAATTCAATGTTGTCCAATTTGTCAGTGACGTTTGTGAAAAACATTATTGTCGTAGCCATATTTTCAAATAAATTCATTGAAATTGTTAATTTTTTTGTGAATAAATGTAGGTAATAATCCAAAATTTAACCATTTATTTTCGATTGTTGTATACTCATATGGTAAAGGAAATATCGGTTTTGATGTTTTGGTGACTAAAAAAAAAAAAAAAAAATTTACACATACAACGCACTTTGTAGAAACTATTAAAAATTAAACTACCACATATTGTAGGACTTAATCTGCTTAGTATATTATGTAGGTATGTGACCAGAGATTTGAAACACTAACGTGCGAAATATTAGCAATAAAGATTCACTGAAAATCAATGCCCGACATAGCAAAGTAATGCATGAGATTTCAGGGAGTGGGCTCAGCCACACGATACCGAGACAAACTAAGAACAGACAGAGAAATTTTGCTGTATCAGCCACTTTTTTTTTACGATGTAAGTGACCTCGCGACCACTCAGCCACTTCCATCGAGCCTGTTACGTGGGCTTCAACACAGCCAAACAATGTAGCTACTTTTTCCAAGTTTCTTGGTTTGTTTTCCTGAAAATAAACAAAAGAAAATAATGTTAATTATTATAAAAAGAAAAAAAAAATCATTTGTTTACAATTTCAACTTGTGAAAGTCAATGCTTGAGCAGGTGCATTAGGATTTTCACAGGCTGAAATTCTATTTTGTAGTTTTAGTTCCCACCAGATAATTGTTTCGATCTACTTTCTATTTATTGAAGAATAAATTGAAACAACAATTTGGTGGATAAAACTAGTTAAACACATTTATTTAATAAATTAATTCTACTTACCAGAAAGAATTTGCTGCTATTCATAATCCAATGATTTTGAATTTTGTTTTGACAGTTCTCACAAACTGTGCAAAAAATTTGCTGTCTAACGTGTTGTTTCTTTTCTTTGCGCAGGCGAGACTATCTTTGTCCTTTAGGGGGCATTGTTATTGACGCATGCGCAAGAAAAAAAATTATGAGTGTGGTAGTGAAAATACAAAATGTTTGTATCTAGGTAATATTAGAGTATTATTTAGAGTATTACCAGAAGGGCTTTTGCAATATAGTTAATTAGATAAAAGTAAAGTGTTATAAAAGTGGTAGATGGGATTAATAAGGGGATGAGATTTATTTTAGGTTAATTTATAGATATTAGAAAGTAATGTTTTAGGTATGTATGTATTTGTTTACTGTGGGTGGATAAGTGGGGTATGTTCCCATAAAAGGGATGGAGATATCATCCAAGATTTTTTTTTACCGGATGGTTGAAAGGAGGCTATCTCTCTCAGATCGAGAGGTACCTATTTACCTAGGAAATAGGCCAGGGATTAAATACATAGGGATATCATGGTCATTGGTAAATTCAATTCTGTTGAGAGCAAAGCGGAAATTTATTTTAACAGTCAGTTTAAATTTTTTTGGTAATCGGAATTTGAAATTGGAAAATTTTTAACCAAGTTAAACGATTAAAATTGTAAAGTGGTTTTGGACGTTTAATTGGAATAAGTTTTTTTTACATTCTGGTAAAATTAAAGTGAAAATTGTATACTAATTTTTTTAATGCATACATATATATGTAATTTATATGGCCGACAGAAAATTTTTTTATCAGGATTTTTTGTTTTTAAATCGACTTTTGGGAGACCTTTAAGTATATTTGGATCAACTTACGAGTTTGTGCTCAAATACCTTCATTTGAATTAACTATTCAAAAGGAAACTATTAGGTAATGTGTAAATATAGTTTAAAGTGAAAAATTGTGTTTCAACTTCTTTAAATACTATATAGGTATATATATAGATTGGTGGACAAGAAGTATTCCACTAGGAATACTGGAGGTTGAAGAGAAATTTCTTTCAAGGAAAAAGGAAGACAAATTTTGTTTGCAGAGGTATGTTTTAATTTGAGAATTTCTTTTTAAGTCTCAAAGACTGATGAGGTTAAATTTATAATTTAGGTTTGGGATCAGTTTTGTTGGCAAAACCGCCATTGCGTCCTAAGCCTCTGCTTATTAACTTGGGGATTTTCTTTTATAATAAAGTTAAACACACGAAAAGCCATCTTCGTTGAAGAATTCTTTTGTTTCGAAGACAAAAGATAAATCTTTGTAGCTCACAAAGGCCAACGTCTTTAAGAAATAAATATATATACTCCAGTATATATATATCAATACAATTTCAAAAAAAAGGACAAAACCAAGAAAGGATTTGTGAAAGAAGAGGAGCTTCGTGGAACAAAGTGTTAAATTTAAAGTTAATTTTATATAGATATCTACGTAAATAAAATAATAATCTTTAAATTCTTAAAATTAAGTGCTTCAATTTAAAAGCAATATTTCACATCTCAATAATTCTTCGAAGTACTGCCGGCAGGACAACGAGGGATCCAAGTGAAAACTTCTGTAAGTCCTACGTATTGTCTGACAGAAAGGTCAGCTAAATATAAATTATTCAAATTGATAAAAAAAAAAATTTTTTTTTTATTCAATCTCTAGTGAATTTAATGTGAAATAAACATAATAATATAAGTATTGAATAGATAAATTATCTTAGATGATATGAGCAGGAGAGCTCGATTTTTATTAAAGATTAGATTGAATAAAGTTGTTGTATGAGTAAAATTGTAAACATAATGGTGTGCTAATTTCATAGCTTAAGGTGTGTGGAGGCTTGGCAAAGCCGTCCAGAAACAGATATGGGTTTCTTAGAACATGACTGACATGACATTTTTTGTTGGTTAAGCTTGCGACTGGTAGGTCGAATCAGGGGCTATTTCTAACAAAACGGCCATGTGAATAGTATTCGGTAGTATTTTTTTTATAAGATACTTGGGTGGGCTGGCCTGACCTTCGTCATCAACACCTGACGAGCGTTCGAGATTCGGTGGAACGTTATCTGGGAGAAAAAGAAAAAGTGAAGTGCATTAGTTTTAGGGTTTATATTAGGATTTTTTTTTTATCTACTTTTATAAAAAAGTTGATAACTTTTTGAATTATGTTTTTTTTTATTCTTAAATTTAAATGGTGGCTCTTTCTCTTGGGTAGCGTTAAGGTTCTTAGATTTGCTATTTTCTTCTTCTTTCTTTTAATAAGAAAGAAGAACAATAAAGTATTGTTAGATTTAGTATATGAAAGTGTTTCTTTACTATATTCCTTGAGTTTGCAAGTTTTGCTGTCATAATTGTTTCTAATGTAGTGCCCTCCGTTATGTGCGTGCCCTCCGTTGTGTTAATAAAATCGAACTTTTAGTTACCTTTGTATCGTAAAAAATATATAATCGTTTTTTTGTGGGCTATAGGTCGATCGTAATAAAAAGATGTTATTTATTTATTGCAACGTTTCGAGTATGTTTGTACTCTTCATTAGGCGTTTATTTATGTATAAATAATTCATACATATATTAGTATACAATTTTTTATAATCATTTTGGAAAATGTGACGTCAAAATTACTTACAACAATTATCAAGAAACAAAGAATATTAAATTGAAATTAAATAAAATTAAATATAGTTAGACGTCAATTTAACAGAAACTAAAAAACAAAATCAATAATTAAATCAAACATTTTTAAACTAATTATTTAAAAGAAAAATACTGACGACAGTTAAAATTTCCCATTACACTGAACTACACAACCACCTACTTTTGTTGCTGGCCTTTTTTTAATTTGGTTATAGGCATTGCTCAGATTGTCACAATCTAACCTATGGTTGACGGCATTAGTGTTGTCTAAGATATGCAACATTTCTAGCAACATTCGTTTAGAATAATTCTCTAAGTCCGGTGTATGTTTCTCTTCTATACAATGTTGAGTTAAAGCCGTTTTATGAGAAGCTCCGCAATTTAAATCAGACCTATGTCCAGAGATACGATTCTTTAATTTTTGTTTCAAGGTTCCTATGTAAACAGACGAACATGTCGTCTCCTTCCCTCCTAAGCAATTGATCTTATAGACCACATCTGCTCGCTCTAAAGTCTCTGTTCTTCCTTTGATATTGGTGAAAAGTTGGTTTCTCAGGGAAAAGGTAGACTTGAAGGGTATTTTTGCCACTGTGTTGTCTTTTATTGGGGCTGTCGTAATGCGGTTGGAGAGGTGAGGAATGTATAAATCACTCTTATGTACATACACACACTTGTTGGGGATCTTCAGATTGGTTGAGACTCTTCTGTTTGTCATGATTTTTAATGAGCTTCAAATAGTTGTTATCAATAATACAAAACCTAAGTAATTCGAAGAACTTTGTCTTTTTAATATTGGTGCGCTCTTTTATTATATTCCAGTTGATCTTTATAATGTCTATAATCAGACCGATTGGGAGGCTTGTGAACAAAGAAACAACATCAAATGAAGGCAAAATATCCCCGTTTTCCAGTTTAATAGAAGCCACTTTATCAATGAAATCTTTTTAATTCTTGACATTAAATTTTGAATTCTGTGTCAAGTTTTGAAGAATTTTGACCATAAATTTTGACAGCTCATAGCAAGGTACGTTCGTCGAAGCACATATAGGCCGCATTGGAATATTTTCCTTATGAATCTTGGGTAAGCCATAGATTTTCGGACTACTTGCAGTATAAGTTGTCATTCGCTTTTTTTCATATTGAGAGATGATACCTTCTTTTAATAAATCCTTTACAAAATCATTGTTCCTATTTTACACCGTTGTTGTTGGATTGTTCCTCAGAACCCTGTAAACGTTTCTGTCTGCCATGAGGTTTTGCATTTTTTCCATGTAATCTGTCCTGTATATAGTTACTGCGACATTGCCTTTATCAGCAGAGACAATAAAAACGACTTTATGGTTTCGGAGGAACCATAAATTAAGAGAGGAAGTTCGCCTCTCTTAATTGGTAGAGAAAACTTTGGGCCTAGTGACAGAAGCCATTTATTAACCTCTGATGGGAACACAACAGAAGTTTTGTTTATAAACTATTTGTCTTCGAATTCTATGCCCATATTTTGTTTGATTGTTGTTTTCAGGCGTCCTAGTTTATTTAAATGTTTATTTTTTGTGTTTTCATTAATAGTGTTGTGTTTTTTTTTTTTTTTTCGATTTTTGAAGAAATTTTAGTATTCTTTCTGTGTTAAATGGTTGGTGATACAATTTTCCAGCTTTTCCATCCTAATTCTTTCTGTTTTCTTTTGTATTTGTTTGAGGGAGATAGCAATATTTAGTAATTTGTTGTGAAATTGTTCGATGTGAAGCAGTAGTTTCGTCTGTAATTGTCGTTCTTTTTTTTTTTTTGAATTTTTAAGAAGTTTTAGTATTCTTTCTGTGTTAAATGGTTGGTGATACAATTTTCCAGCTTTTCCATCCTCATTCTTTCTGTTTTCTTTTGTATTTGTTTGAGGGAGATAGCAATATTAAGTAATTTGTTGTGAAAGTGTTTCATGTGAAGCAGTAGTTTCGTCTCTAATTGTCGTTCTTTTTCATTATAAGAAAATTGGTATATATAGCGTAGGTTGTTTGTTGAATTGCTGATGAATTTAGGAAACAAACCGAATTCTCTGCATTTCAAGAGGAAAATCAAAGTATTGTTAGATTTAGTGTATGAAAGTGTTTCTTTACTATATTCCTTGAGTTTGCAAGTTTTGCTGTCATAATTGTTTCTAATGTGATTGTAAAACTCCATGTTTTACATGTAGTGCCCTCCGTTATGTGCGTGCCCTCCGTTGTGTTAATAAAATCGAACTTTTAGTTACCTTTGTATCGTAAAAAATATATAATCGTTTTTTTGTGGGCTATAGGTCGATCGTAATAAAAAGATGTTATTTATTTATTGCAACGTTTCGAGTATGTTTGTACTCTTGATTAGGCGTTTATTTATGTATAAATAATTCATACATATATTAGTATACAATTTTTTATAATCATTTTGGAAAATGTGACGTCAAAATTACTTACAACAATTATCAAGAAACAAAGAATATTAAATTGAAATTAAATAAAATTAAATATAGTTAGACGTCAATTTAACAGAAACTAAAAAACAAAATCAATAATTAAATCAAACATTTTTAAACTAATTATTTAAAAGAAAAATACTGACGACAGTTAAAATTTCCCATTACACTGAACTACACAACCACCTACTTTTGTTGCTGGCCTTTTTTTAATTTGGTTATAGGCATTGCTCAGATTGTCACAATCTAACCTATGGTTGACGGCATTAGTGTTGTCTAAGATATGCAACATTTCTAGCAACATTCGTTTAGAATAATTCTCTAAGTCCGGTGTATGTTTCTCTTCTATACAATGTTGAGTTAAAGCCGTTTTATGAGAAGCTCCGCAATTTAAATCAGACCTATGTCCAGAGATACGATTCTTTAATTTTTGTTTCAAGGTTCCTATGTAAACAGACGAACATGTCGTCTCCTTCCCTCCTAAGCAATTGATCTTATAGACCACATCTGCTCGCTCTAAAGTCTCTGTTCTTCCTTTGATATTGGTGAAAAGTTGGTTTCTCAGGGAAAAGGTAGACTTGAAGGGTATTTTTGCCACTGTGTTGTCTTTTATTGGGGCTGTCGTAATGCGGTTGGAGAGGTGAGGAATGTATAAATCACTCTTATGTACATACACACACTTGTTGGGGATCTTCAGATTGGTTGAGACTCTTCTGTTTGTCATGATTTTTAATGAGCTTTTGGACAATCGAAATTGGAAAAGAATTGATGAACAGGGTGTCCCGAATTATTTTTATATTTTTATTATAAAAAGAATTGTCGCTTATGTCAAGAACTCTGTTGACAAAATTTTGTGCCATATTGGCAATCACATGTTTGGGTTGCTTAGAGTCGAAATTTATAAGGCGTCTGGACGCAGTTACTTTTTTGTGCCAGTAAAAATTAATTTTCCATTTTGCCTTTAAAATTTCACGTCGAGATATGGGAGCTCACCATTAACATGAATTGCTTAGCATTAATTTCCACTTCTACCGTAAACTTAATTTTGTGATTGAAAGAATTTAATGCGTTCAATGTGTTCTGTACTCCTTCGGACTTAATCACAACGAATAGGTCATCTACATATTTGACGATCACTTTAGGTTTTTCTGTAAGTTTAGCAAGTACATCTTCCAAAAGATTTTCCATAACAAGATCCGCTAAAATTGGCGATGCTGGACTTCCCATGCGCACACCTTTTTTTTGTTGATAAATGTTACTGTCAAACTCCAAATAGTTGTTATCAATAATACAAAACCTAAGTAATTCGAAGAACTTTGTCTTTTTAATATTGGTGCGCTCTTTTATTATATTCCAGTTGATCTTTATAATGTCTATAATCAGACCGATTGGGAGGCTTGTGAACAAAGAAACAACATCAAATGAAGGCAAAATATCCCCGTTTTCCAGTTTAATAGAAGCCACTTTATCAATGAAATCTTTTTAATTCTTGACATTAAATTTTGAATTCTGTGTCAAGTTTTGAAGAATTTTGACCATAAATTTTGACAGCTCATAGCAAGGTACGTTCGTCGAAGCACATATAGGCCGCATTGGAATATTTTCCTTATGAATCTTGGGTAAGCCATAGATTTTCGGACTACTTGCAGTATAAGTTGTCATTCGCTTTTTTTCATATTGAGAGATGATACCTTCTTTTAATAAATCCTTTACAAAATCATTGTTCCTATTTTACACCGTTGTTGTTGGATTGTTCCTCAGAACCCTGTAAACGTTTCTGTCTGCCATGAGGTTTTGCATTTTTCCCATGTAATCTGTCCTGTATATAGTTACTGCGACATTGCCTTTATCAGCAGAGACAATAAAAACGACTTTATGGTTTCAGAGGAACCATAAATTAAGAGAGGAAGTTCGCCTCTCTTAATTGGTAGAGAAAACTTTGGGCCTAGTGACAGAAGCCATTTATTAACCTCTGATGGGAACACAACAGAAGTTTTGTTTATAAACTATTTGTCTTCGAATTCTATGCCCATATTTTGTTTGATTGTTGTTTTCAGGCGTCCTAGTTTATTTAAATGTTTATTTTTTGTGTTTTCATTAATAGTGTTGTGTTTTTTTTTTTTTTTTCGATTTTTGAAGAAATTTTAGTATTCTTTCTGTGTTAAATGGTTGGTGATACAATTTTCCAGCTTTTCCATCCTAATTCTTTCTGTTTTCTTTTGTATTTGTTTGAGGGAGATAGCAATATTTAGTAATTTGTTGTGAAATTGTTCGATGTGAAGCAGTAGTTTCGTCTGTAATTGTCGTTCTTTTTTTTTTTTTGAATTTTTAAGAAGTTTTAGTATTCTTTCTGTGTTAAATGGTTGGTGATACAATTTTCCAGCTTTTCCATCCTCATTCTTTCTGTTTTCTTTTGTATTTGTTTGAGGGAGATAGCAATATTAAGTAATTTGTTGTGAAAGTGTTTCATGTGAAGCAGTAGTTTCGTCTCTAATTGTCGTTCTTTTTCATTATAAGAAAATTGGTATATATAGCGTAGGTTGTTTGTTGAATTGCTGATGAATTTAGGAAACAAACCGAATTCTCTGCATTTCAAGAGGAAAATCAAAGTATTGTTAGATTTAGTGTATGAAAGTGTTTCTTTACTATATTCCTTGAGTTTGCAAGTTTTGCTGTCATAATTGTTTCTAATGTGATTGTAAAACTCCATGTTTTACATGTAGTGCCCTCCGTTATGTGCGTGCCCTCCGTTGTGTTAATAAAATCGAACTTTTAGTTACCTTTGTATCGTAAAAAATATATAATCGTTTTTTTGTGGGCTATAGGTCGATCGTAATAAAAAGATGTTATTTATTTATTGCAACGTTTCGAGTATGTTTGTACTCTTGATTAGGCGTTTATTTATGTATAAATAATTCATACATATATTAGTATACAATTTTTTATAATCATTTTGGAAAATGTGACGTCAAAATTACTTACAACAATTATCAAGAAACAAAGAATATTAAATTGAAATTAAATAAAATTAAATATAGTTAGACGTCAATTTAACAGAAACTAAAAAACAAAATCAATAATTAAATCAAACATTTTTAAACTAATTATTTAAAAGAAAAATACTGACGACAGTTAAAATTTCCCATTACACTGAACTACACAACCACCTACTTTTGTTGCTGGCCTTTTTTTAATTTGGTTATAGGCATTGCTCAGATTGTCACAATCTAACCTATGGTTGACGGCATTAGTGTTGTCTAAGATATGCAACATTTCTAGCAACATTCGTTTAGAATAATTCTCTAAGTCCGGTGTATGTTTCTCTTCTATACAATGTTGAGTTAAAGCCGTTTTATGAGAAGCTCCGCAATTTAAATCAGACCTATGTCCAGAGATACGATTCTTTAATTTTTGTTTCAAGGTTCCTATGTAAACAGACGAACATGTCGTCTCCTTCCCTCCTAAGCAATTGATCTTATAGACCACATCTGCTCGCTCTAAAGTCTCTGTTCTTCCTTTGATATTGGTGAAAAGTTGGTTTCTCAGGGAAAAGGTAGACTTGAAGGGTATTTTTGCCTCTGTGTTGTCTTTTATTGGGGCTGTCGTAATGCGGTTGGAGAGGTGAGGAATGTATAAATCACTCTTATGTACATACACACACTTTTTGGGGATCTTCAGCTTGGTTGAGACTCTTCTGTTTGTCATGATTTTTAATGAGCTTTTGGACAATCGAAATTGGAAAAGAATTGATGAACAGGGTGTCCCGAATTATTTTTATATTTTTATTATAAAAAGAATTGTCGCTTATGTCAAGAACTCTGTTGACAAAATTTTGTGCCATATTGGCAATCACATGTTTGGGTTGCTTAGAGTCGAAATTTATAAGGCGTCTGGACGCAGTTACTTTTTTGTGCCAATAAAAATTAATTTTCCATTTTGCCTTTAAAATTTCACGTCGAGATATGGGAGCTCACCATTAACATGAATTGCTTAGCATTAATTTCCACTTCTACCGTAAACTTAATTTTGTGATTGAAAGAATTTAATGCGTTCAATGTGTTCTGTACTCCTTCGGACTTAATCACAACGAATAGGTCATCTACATATTTGACGATCACTTTAGGTTTTTCTGTAAGTTTAGCAAGTACATTTTCTAAAAGATTTTCCATAACAAGATCCGCTAAAATTGGCGATGCTGGACTTCCCATGCGCACACCTTTTTTTTGTTGATAAATGTTACTGTCAAACTCCAAATAGTTGTTATCAATAATACAAAACCTAAGTAATTCGAAGAACTTTGTCTTTTTAATATTGGTGCGCTCTTTTATTATATTCCAGTTGATCTTTATAATGTCTTTAATCAGACCGAATGGGATGCTTGTGAACAAAGAAACAACATCAAATGAAGCCAAAATATCCCCGTTTTCCAGTTTAATAGAAGCCACTTTATCAATGAAATCTTTATAATTCTTGACATTAAATTTTGAATTCTGTGTCAAGTTTTGAAGAATTTTGACCATAAATTTTGACAGCTCATAGCAAGGTACGTTCGTCGAAGCACATATAGGCCGCATTGGAATATTTTCCTTATGAATCTTGGGTAAGCTATAGATTTTCGGACTACTTGCAGTATAAGTTGTCATTCGCTTTTTTTTTCATATTGAGAGATGATACCTTCTTTTAACAAATCCTTTACAAAATCATTGTTTCTATTTCACACCGTTGTTGTTGGATTGTTCCTCAGAACCCTGTAAACGTTTCTGTCTGCCATGAGGTTCTGCATTTTTTCCATGTAATCTGTCCTGTATATAGTTACTGCGACATTGCCTTTATCAGCAGGGACAATAAAAACGTCTTTATGGTTTCGGAGGAACATTCTGGCTTCATTATAAATTTTATGCAAAAATTTATCGAATGGCGGTGTGTATGTAGATCGTAAATGACTTTGTAAAATTTGATCGGGCTATCTCCTGATCACCTTGTTCCAAAGTTTTTACCAATTCTTCTCCATCTGCAATAATTTTGAAGAGAGGAAGTTCGCCTCTCTTAATTGGTAGAGAAAACTTTGGGCCTAGTGACAGAAGCCATTTATTAACCTCTGATGGGAACAAAACAGAAGATTTGTTTATAAACTATTTGTCTTCGAATTCTATGCCCATATTTTGTTTGAGGGTTGTTTTCAGGCGTCCTAGTTTATTTAAATGTTTATTTTTTGTGTTTTCATTAATTGTGTTGTGTTTTTTTTTTTTTTTTTTTGATTTTTGAAGAAATTTGAGTATTCTTTCTGTGTTAAATGGTTGGTGATACAATTTTCCAGCTTTTCCATCCTCATTCTTTCCGTTTTCTTTTGTATTCATTTGAGGGAGATAGCAATATTAAGTAATTTGTTGTGAAAGTGTTCGATCTGAAGCAGTAGTTTCGTCTCTAATTGTCGTTCTTTTTCATTATAAGAAAATTGGTATATATAGAATTCTCTGCATTTCAAAAGGAAAATCAAAGTATTGTTGGATTTAGAGTATGAAAGTGTTTCTTTACTATATTCCTTGAGTTTGGAAGTTTTGCTGTCATAATTGTTTCTAATGTGATTGTAAAACTCCATGTTTTACATGTAGTGCCCTCCGTTATGTGCGTGCCCTCCGTTATGTTAATAAAATCGAATTTTTAGTTAACTTTGTATCGAAAAAAATATATAATCGTTTTTTGTGGGCTATAGGTCGATCGTAATAAAAAGATGTTATTTATTTATTGCAACGTTTCGAGTATGTTTGTACTCTTCATCAGGCCTTTATTTATGTATAAATAATTCATACATATATTAGTATACAATTTTTTATAATCATTTTGACGTCAAAATTACTTACAACAATTATCAAGAAACAAAGAATATTAAATTGAAATTAAATAAAATTAAATATAGTTAGACGTCAATTTAACAGAAACTAAAAAACAAAATCAATAATTAAATCAAACATTTTTAAACTAATTATTTAAAAGAAAAATACTGACGACAGTTAAAATTTCCCAATACACTGAACTACACAACCACCTACTTTTGTTGCTGGTCTTTTTATAATTTGGTTATAGGCATTGCTCAGATTGTCACAATCTAACCTATGGTTGACGGCATTAGTGTTGTCTAAGATATGCAACATTTCTAGCAACATTCGTTTAGAATAATTCTCTAAGTCCGGTGTATGTTTATCTTCTATACAATGTTGAGTTAAAGCCGTTTTATGAGATGCTCCGCAATTTAAATCAGACCTATGTCCAGAGATACGATTCTTTAATTTTTGTTTCAAGGTTCCTATGTAAACAGACGAACATGTCGTCTCCTTCCCTCCTAAGCAATTGATCTTATAGACCACATATGCTCTCTCCAAAGTATCCGTTCTTCCTTTGATATTGGTGAAAAGTTGGTTTCTCAGGGAAAAGGCAGACTTGAAGGGTATTTGCCTTTGTGTTGTCTTTTATTGGGGCTGTCGTAATGCGGTTGGAGAGGTGAGGAATGTATAAATCACTCTTATATACATACACACACTTGTTGGGGATCTTCAGCTTGGTTGAGACTCTTCTGTTTGTCATGATTTTTAATGAGCTTTTGGACAATCGAAATTGGAAAAGAATTGATGAACAGGGTGTCCCGAATTATTTTTATATTTTTATTATAAAAAGAATTGTCGCTTATGTCAAGAACTCTGTTGACAAAATTTTGTGCCATATTGGCAATCACATGTTTGGGTTGCTTAGAGTCGAAATTTATAAGGCGTCTGGACGCAGTTACTTTTTTGTGCCAATCAAAAATTAATTTTCCATTTTGCCTTTAAAATTTCACGTCGAGATATGGGAGCTCACCATTAACATGAATTGCTTAGCATTAACTTCCACTTCTACCGTAAACTTAATTTTGTGATTGAAAGAATTTAATGCGTTCAATGTGTTCTGTACTCCTTCGGACTTAATCACAACGAATAGGTCATCTACATATTTGACGATCACTTTAGGTTTTTCTGTAAGTTTAGCAAGTACATTTTCCAAAAGATTTTCCATAACAAGATCCGCTAAAATTGGCGATGCTGGACTTCCCATGCGCACACCTTTTTTTGTTGATAAATGTTACTGTCAAACTCCAAATAGTTATTATCAATAATACGAAACCTAAGTAATTCGAAGAACTTTGTCTTTTTAATATTGGTGCGCTCTTTTATTATATTCCAGTTGATCTTTATAATGTCTATAATCAGACCGATTGGGATGCTTGTGAACAAAGAAACAACATCAAATGAAGCCAAAATATCCCCGTTTTCCAGTTTAATAGAAGCCACTTTATCAATGAAATCTTTTTAATTCTTGACATTAAATTTTGAATTCTGTGTCAAGTTTTGAAGAATTTTGACCATAAATTTTGACAGCTCATAGCAAGGTACGTTCGTCGAAGCACATATAGGCCGCATTGGAATATTTTCCTTATGAATCTTGGGTAAGCCATAGATTTTCGGACTACTTGCAGTTTAAGTTGTCATTCGCTTTTTTTCATATTGAGAGATGATACCTTCTTTTAACAAATCCTTTACAAAATCATTGTTCCTATTTTACACCGTTGTTGTTGGATTGTTCCTCAGAACCCTGTAAACGTTTCTGTCTTGCCATGAGGTTTTGCATTTTTTCCATGTAATCTGTCCTGTATATAGTTACTGCGACATTGCCTTTATCAGCAGGGACAATAAAAACGTCTTTATGGTTTCGGAGGAACATTCTGGCTTCATTATAAATTTTATGCAAAAATTTATCGAATGGCGGTGTGTATGTAGATCGTAAATGACTTTGTAAAATTTGATCGGGCTATCTCCTGATCACCTTGTTCCAAAGTTTTTACCAATTCTTCTCCATCTGCAATAATTTTGAAGAGAGGAAGTTCGCCTCTCTTAATTGGTAGAGAAAACTTTGGGCCTAGTGACAGAAGCCATTTATTAACCTCTGATGGGAACACAACAGAAGTTTTGTTTATAAACTATTTGTCTTCGAATTCTATGCCCATATTTTGTTTGAGGGTTGTTTTCAGGCGTCCTAGTTTATTTAAATGTTTATTTTTTGTGTTTTTATTAATAGTGTTGTGTTTTTTTTTTTTTTTTGATTTTTGAAGAAAATTTAGTATTCTTTTTGTGTTAAATGGTTGGTGATACAATTTTCCAGCTTTTCCATCCTCATTCTTTCTGTTTTCTTTTGTATTTGTTTGAGGGAGATAGCAATATTAAGTAATTTGTTGTGAAAGTGTTCGATGTGAAGCAGTAGTTTCGTCTCTAATTGTCGTTCTTTTTCATTATAAGAAAATTGGTATATATAGAATTCTCTGCATTTCAAAAGGAAAATCAAAGTATTGTTGGATTTAGTGTATGAAAGTGTTTCTTTACTATATTCCTTGAGTTTGCAAGTTTTGCTGTAATAATTGTTTCTAATGTGATTGTAAAACTCCATGTTTTACATGTAGTGCCCTCCGTTATGTGCGTGCCCTCCGTTATGTTAATAAAATCGAATTTTTAGTTACCTTTGTATCGTAAAAAATATATAATCGTTTTTTGTGGGCTATAGGTCGATCGTAATAAAAAGATGTTATTTATTTATTGCAACGTTTCGAGTATGTTTGTACTCTTCATCAGGCCTTTATTTATGTATAAATAATTCATACATATATTAGTATACAATTTTTTATAATCATTTTGGAAAATGTGACGTCAAAATTACTTACAACAATTATCAAGAAACAAAGAATATTAAATTGAAATTAAATAAAATTAAATATAGTTAGACGTCAATTTAACAGAAACTAAAAAACAAAATCAATAATTAAATCAAACATTTTTAAACTAATTATTTAAAAGAAAAATACTGACGACAGTTAAAATTTCCCAATACACTGAACTACACAACCACCTACTTTTGTTGCTGGTCTTTTTATAATTTGGTTATAGGCATTGCTCAGATTGTCACAATCTAACCTATGGTTGACGGCATTAGTGTTGTCTAAGATATGCAACATTTCTAGCAACATTCGTTTAGAATAATTCTCTAAGTCCGGTGTATGTTTCTCTTCTATACAATGTTGAGTTAAAGCCGTTTTATGAGATGCTCCGCAATTTAAATCAGACCTATGTCCAGAGATACGATTCTTTAATTTTTGTTTCAAGGTTCCTATGTAAACAGACGAACATGTTGTCTCCTTCCCTCCTAAGCAATTGATCTTATAGACCACATCTGCTCTCTCCAAAGTCTCCGTTCTTCCTTTGATATTGGTGAAAAGTTGGTTTCTCAGGGAAAAGGCAGACTTGAAGGGTATTTTTGCCTTTGTGTTGTCTTTTATTGGGGCTGTCGTAATGCGGTTGGAGAGGTGAGGAATGTATAAATCACTCTTATATACATACACACACTTGTTGGGGATCTTCAGCTTGGTTGAGACTCTTCTGTTTGTCATGATTTTTAATGAGCTTTTGGACAATCGAAATTGGAAAAGAATTGATGAACAGGGTGTCCCGAATTATTTTTATATTTTTATTATAAAAAGAATTGTCGCTTATGTCAAGAACTCTGTTGACAAAATTTTGTGCCATATTGGCAATCACATGTTTGGGTTGCTTAGAGTCGAAATTTATAAGGCGTCTGGACGCAGTTACTTTTTTGTGCCAATCAAAAATTAATTTTCCATTTTGCCTTTAAAATTTCACGTCGAGATATGGGAGCTCACCATTAACATGAATTGCTTAGCATTAACTTCCACTTCTACCGTAAACTTAATTTTGTGATTGAAAGAATTTAATGCGTTCAATGTGTTCTGTACTCCTTCGGACTTAATCACAACGAATAGGTCATATACATATTTGACGATCACTTTAGGTTTTTCTGTAAGTGTAGCAAGTACATTTTCCAAAAGATTTTCCATAACAAGATCCGCTAAAATTGGCGATGCTGGACTTCCCATGCGCACACCTTTTTTTGTTGATAAATGTTACTGTCAAACTCCAAATAGTTGTTATCAATAATACAAAACCTAAGTAATTCAAAGAACTTTGTCTTTTTAATATTGGTGCGCTCTTTTATTATATTCCAGTTGATCTTTATAATGTCTATAATCAGACCGATTGGGATGCTTGTGAACAAAGAAACAACATCAAATGAAGCCAAAATATCCCCGTTTTCCAGTTTAATAGAAGCCACTTTATCAATGAAATCTTTTTAATTCTTGACATTAAATTTTGAATTCTGTGTCAAGTTTTGAAGAATTTTGACCATAAATTTTGACAGCTCATAGCAAGGTACGTTCGTCGAAGCACATATAGGCCGCATTGGAATATTTTCCTTATGAATCTTGGGTAAGCCATAGATTTTCGGACTACTTGCAGTATAAGTTGTCATTCGCTTTTTTTCATATTGAGAGATGATACCTTCTTTTAACAAATCCTTTACAAAATCATTGTTCCTATTTTACACCGTTGTTGTTGGATTGTTCCTCAGAACCCTGTAAACGTTTCTGTCTGCCATGAGGTTTTGCATTTTTTCCATGTAATCTGTCCTGTATATAGTTACTGCGACATTGCCTTTATCAGCAGGGACAATAAAAACGTCTTTATGGTTTCGGAGGAACATTCTGGCTTCATTATAAATTTTATGCAAAAATTTATCGAACGGCGGTGTGTATGTAGATCGTAAATGACTTTGTAAAATTTGATCAGGCTATCTCCTGATCACCTTGTTCCAAAGTTTTTACCAATTCTTCTCCATCTGCAATAATTTTGAAGAGAGGAAGTTCGCCTCTCTTAATTGGTAGAGAAAACTTTGGGCCTAGTGACAGAAGCCATTTATTAACCTCTGATGGGAACACAACAGAAGTTTTGTTTATAAACTATTTGTCTTCGAATTCTATGCCCATATTTTGTTTGATTGTTGTTTTCAGGCGTCCTAGTTTATTTAAATGTTTATTTTTTGTGTTTTCATTAATAGTGTTGTGTTTTTTTTTTTTTTTTTGATTTTTGAAGAAATTTTAGTATTCTTTCTGTGTTAAATGGTTGGTGATACAATTTTCCAGCTTTTCCATCCTCATTCTTTCTGTTTTCTTTTGTATTTGTTTGAGGGAGATAGCAATATTAAGTAATTTGTTGTGAAAGTGTTCGATGTGAAGCAGTAGTTTCGTCTCTAATTGTCGTTCTTTTTCATTATAAGAAAATTGGTATATATAGCGTAGGTTGTTTGTTGAATTGCTGATGAATTTAGGAAACAAACCGAATTCTCTGCATTTCAAGAGGAAAATCAGAGTATTGTTGGATTTAGTGTATGAAAGTGTTTCTTTACTATATTCCTTGAGTTTGCAAGTTTTGCTTACATAATCGTTTCTAATGTGATTGTAAAACTCCATGTTTTACATGTAGTGCCCTCCGTTATGTGCGTGCCCTCCGTTATGTTAATAAAATCGAATTTTTAGTTACCTTTGTATCGTAAAAAATATATAATCGTTTTTTGTGGGCTATAGGTCGATCGTAATAAAAAGATGTTATTTATTTATTGCAACGTTTCGAGTATGTTTGTACTCTTCATCAGGCCTTTATTTATGTATAAATAATTCATACATATATTAGTATACAATTTTTTATAATCATTTTGGAAAATGTGACGTCAAAATTACTTACAACAATTATCAAGAAACAAAGAATATTAAATTGAAATTAAATAAAATTAAATATAGTTAGACGTCAATTTAACAGAAACTAAAAAACAAAATCAATAATTAAATCAAACATTTTTGAACTTATTATTTAAAAGAAAAATACTGACGACAGTTAAAATTTCCCAATACACTGAACTACACAACCACCTACTTTTGTTGCTGGTCTTTTTATAATTTGGTTATAGGCATTGCTCAGATTGTCACAATCTAACCTATGGTTGACGGCATTAGTGTTGTCTAAGATATGCAACATTTCTAGCAACATTCGTTTAGAATAATTCTCTAAGTCCGGTGTATGTTTCTCTTCTATACAATGTTGAGTTAAAGCCGTTTTATGAGATGCTCCGCAATTTAAATCAGACCTATGTCCAGAGATACGATTCTTTAATTTTTGTTTCAAGGTTCCTATGTAAACAGACGAACATGTCGTCTCCTTCCCTCCTAAGCAATTGATCTTATAGACCACATCTGCTCTCTCCAAAGTCTCCGTTCTTCCTTTGATATTGGTGAAAAGTTGGTTTCTCAGGGAAAAGGCAGACTTGATGGGTATTTTTGCCTTTGTGTTGCCTTTTATTGGGGCTATCATAATGCGGTTGGAGAGGTGAGGAATGTATAAAGCACTCTTATATACACACACTTGTTGGGGATCTTCAGCTTGGCTGACACTCTTCTGTTTGTTATGATTTTTAATGAGCTTTTGGACAATCGAAATTGGAAAGGAATTTATGAACGTCCGGACGCAGTTACTTTTGTGTGCCAATCAAAAATTAATTTTCCATTTTGCCTTTAAACTTTCACGTCGAGATATGGGAGCTCACCATTAACTTCCACTTCTACCGTAAACTTAATTTTGTGATTGAAAGAATTTAATGCGTTCAATGTGTTCTGTACTCCTTCGGACTTAATCACAACGAATAGATCATCTACATATTTGACGATCACTTTAGGTTTTTCTATAAGTTTAGCAAGTACATTTTCCAAAAGATTTTCCATAACAAGATCCGCTAAAATTGGCGATGCTGGACTTCCCATGCGCACACCTTTTTTTTTTGTTGATAAATGTTACTGTCAAACTCCAAATAGTTGTTATCAATAATACAAAACCTAAGTAATTCGAAGAACTTTGTCTTTTTAATATTGGTGCGCTCTTTTATTATATTCCAGTTGATCTTTATAATGTCTATAATCAGACCGATTGGGATGCTTGTGAACAAAGAAACAACATCAAATGAAGCCAAAATATCTCATTTTCCAGTTTAATAGAAGCCACTTTATCAATGAAATCTTTGGAATTCTTGACAATAAATTTTGAATTCTGTGTCAAGAATTTTTACCAAAAATGTTGACAGCTCATAACAAGGTACATTCGTCGAAGAACATATAGGCCGCATTGGAGTATTTTCCTTATGAAATTATTATTTTTTGTGTTTTCATTAATTGTGTTGTGTTGATTTTCTTGATTTTTGAAGAAATTTGAATGTTCTTTCTGTGTTAAATGGTGGTGATAAATTATTCCAGCTTTTCTATCCTCATTCTTTCTGTTTTCTTTTGTATTTGTTTGTGGGAGATAGCAATATTAATTAATTTGTTGTGAAAGTGTTCGATGTGAAGCAGTAGTTTCGTCTCTAATTGGCGTTCTTTTTCATTATAAGAAAATTGGTATAAATGGCGTAGGTTGTTAGTTGAATTGCTGATGAATTTAGGAAACAAACCGAATTCTCTGCATTTTAAGAGGAAAATCAAAGTATTGTTGAATTTAGTATATGAAAATGTTTCTTTACTATATTCCTTGTCATAATTGTTTTCTCCATGTTTTGTTATATACGGCGTGCCCTCCGTTGTCACGAGTACGATAACTTTGGCGCCAAGAATTGATAACGGTTTTTTGTAGAACAGTTCAATACAAGCATTTTTTACTATAGGTGGGGGGGGTCTATCTCCCTCCGTTTGGGCGGGAGGGGATATTTAATAAAAAAAGTGCTAAAAATTTAAAACAAATATTAAAAAATAACGGTTATACTAACAACTAAGTTTTATATCTTTTTTTAAAGCCAATACTTTTTTCTATTAGATGTTTTTTAAATCAAGTGAAACCTATGCATAGTCTTTGAAAAAAAACGGACTTGAAACTCAAAAATTGCGAAAAAAAAGGTAAAAAAAAACTTTGAAGTGTGATTTTTCAAATTTGTAAAATAAAATACTGCTTTTTTTTATAAAATTCGTTGCTTATATTAATTTTAAATCATAAACTGAAAACAATATGATTTTATGTTTTCTGGTTTTTGAGAAAATAGAAAATTACTAAATGTGAATTCGGGATCTCAAACTGGGCACGAGTACGATAACTTTGGCGCCAAAAATTAATAACTGTTTTTTGTAGAACAGATCAATACAAGCATTTTTTACATGGGTTTGGGCGGGAGGGGCAATTTTATAAAAACAGTGCTAAGAATTTAAAACAAATATTAAAAAATAACGGTAATACTTACAACTAAGTTTTATATCTTTTTTTAAAGTCAATACTTTTTTCTTTTAGATGTTTTTTAAATCAAGTGAAACCTGTGCATTGTCTTTGAAAAAACGGACTTTAAACTCAAAAATTGAGAAAAAAAAGGTAAAAAAAAACTTTGAAGTGTGATTTTTCAAAACTGTAAAATAAAATACTCCTTTTTTTTATATAATTCGTTGCTCATATTAATTTTAAATCATAAACTGAAAACAAAATGATTTTATGTTTTCTGGTTTTTGAGAAAATGGAAAATTACTATAACAACTTTTCTGTTGGATACTTGTTTTATAAACAGTGGGGTATGTGCAACCCCCCTGCTTGAACACACTATAGGATTTGGGGTGGGCGCGAGGTGGGGTGGGTGCGAGGTTGGGTGTATGCAAAGTTTCTGTTGCATTTAAAGATGCAAGAACAAAGAACCTACGTACAACATTCACCGTATACCAAAAAAAAAGAAAACTCTTATAAGAAAGTATTTTCTCAAAAACCAGAAAACATAAAGTCATTTTGTTTTCAGTTTATGATTTAAAATTAATATGAGCAACGAATTTTATAAAAAAAAGTAGTATTTTATTTTACAGTTTTGAAAAATCACACTTCAAAGTTTTTTTTACCTTTACCACATCTGTTCCCTAAAAAGTCTCCATTCTTCCTTTGATATTGGTGAAAAGTTTGTTTCTCAGGGAAAAGGCAGACTTGATGGGTATTTTTGCCTTTGTGTGTCTTTTATTTGGGCTATCATAATGCGGTTGGAGAGGTGAGGAATGTATACACACACTTGTTGGGGATCTCCAGCTTGGCTGACAACGAATTTTATAATAAAAGTAGTATTTTATTTTACAGTTTTGAAAAATCACACTTCAAAGTTTTTTTTTACCTTTTTTTCGCAATTTTTGAGTTTAAAGTCCGTTTTTTCAAAGACTATGCATAGGTTTCACTTGATTTAAAAAACATCTAATAGAAAAAAGTATTGGCTTTAAAAAAAGATATAAAACTTAGTTGTTAGTATTACCGTTATTTTTTAATATTTGTTTTAAATTCTTAGCACTGTTTTTATAAAATTGCCTCTCCCGCCCAAACTGAGGGATATAGACCCCTCCACCCATAGTAAAAAATGCTTGCATTGAAGTGTTCTACAAAAAACCGTTATCAATTCTTGGCGCCAAAGTTATCGTACTCTCCCCCCTCCGTTATATTAATAAAATCGAATTTTTAGTGACATTTGTATCGTAAAAATATATTATTGTTTTTTGTGGGCTATAGGTCGATATAGATTTTGTTATACATAAGGCCTGAAGAAGAGTACAAACACACTCGAAACGTTGCAATGAATAAGTAACATCTTTTTATTACAATCCACCTATAGCCCACAAAAAACAATTATAAAACTAAGTTTCTGCATGCTGGTTTTTGAAATGGTAAACCATATAATGAAAGCAGTAAGTTAAGATGGGCCTCAGGAGTTGCTTGTAGAGAAGCAATTTTGTGTTCTTTGTTATAGTCTGTCCACTAAAAATTGGCAGTACAGGAAAGATAGGGATGTTTGTCTCTCATTCGCACTTCTTTGCTTTCCATAAGGTTATCTTCTTTCAAAAGCTCTTACAGGGTTGCCGTAGTAAGCATTTTGAATTGGAAAAAACTGAAAAAATATGATGTAGGGCTACCTTTCTTCATTTTTAATTAAAATTATTTTCTTAATTTTTATTTATAAAAATGAAATGAAATGTATCTTTTTCTACACCACCAAGAGGTAAGATAGTAGGCGCGTTTTTGAAGGGTATCCCCAGTAGGCCTAATCCCTTTTAAATAAAAAACAAACAAAATATAAAGAATTTATTCATAAAGATTAATATAACAAGCAAAATAAATAAACAAGCATAACAAAAATAAATATAAATTCATCTATTAAATAAAAATTCATAAAATAAAATTCATAAATAAAAATTCATTCATGTCTTCGTGATAGTCCCCACTGCTTCTCGAAACGAAACATAGGAGTCCGTCATCTACGAAACCTGTAGAGCTTCCTATGTGCGTTATTATCAGCCTCTTACCTTTTCCAGATGGTGAACGGAGTCCTGTTGACAATCCCTCGTTGAACGCCTGCCGTGGTGTTAATATGTTCGGATCCATCCATACTTTGTCCCTTGTGTGTCCTTCATTGAGCCAAGTCTCATCAGTAAAATAGATTTTTTTGTTTTCTTCCCCCAGTTTTTTAATTTCGCGTAAATATTTTCTTCGCCATGTGATGATGTCACTTCTTTCTAAAAGAATACTCTTTCGCTGACGTTGGGCAAATTTAAACCCTAGAGTTTTTCTTAAAATCGTATGCAGGTAAGATCTGCTTATTTTTGTGATATTTGCATTGAGTCTAACCTCATGCAGTATTTTATCAAGCGTTGGAAGTTCATTATTTGAAAAAAACTGATGCACGATTTGTCTGATGGCGCAATTATCAAAATCATCTATTTTCCTTCTGGGTCCAGATTCATCATCATCATCATCGGCTCGACAACCGGGGTCCGGTCCTGGCCTCCTTCAACAAGTCTCTCCACCTATCCCGGTCTCGAGCCGACGCCATCCAGTTGCGCACCCCAAGGCTTCGGGCGTCCTGGTCTACGCCATCTCTCCAGCGCAAGCATGGTCTACCACGCTGTCGTCTGCCATAGAATGTACCACAAAGGACTTTCCGAGCAGGTTCCTCTTCGCTCATGCGAGCTAGGTGCCCTGCCCACCGAAGTCTACCGAGCCTAATTTTTGTCACGATATCTGCTTCAAGGTAGATTGCGTACAATTCATGATTGTACCGTCTCCGGAATCGTCCTTCCTCACATATGGGGCCAACAATTCTCCTTAAGACTTTTCTCTCGAACGCGGCTAAGAGGTCAGAGTGCCTTTTGCTAAGCACCCAAGTCTCGGATCCATATAAGAGTACTGGCAGGACCATGGTCCTGTACAGCAGTAGTTTTGAAGTTATGGTGAGATTTCTGGATTTGAAGAGCTTTGACAGACTGTAGTAGGCTCTGTTGGATTTGAGAAGCCGCCCGCGTATTTCTTCTTCTATATTGTTATCGGTTGCTACTATTGACCCAAGGTATTTAAAGGATTGCACCACTTCAAATTCATGCTCCGCTACCTTGATTGTTTGACCAACTGTTCCTCTCGCATTCGACGCCACCATGTACTTTGTTTTACCTTCACTAATGTGCAGCCCCAGATTTTGTGCCGCCTTCTCGATCTGGATGAAGGAATCGTGTAGAGCTTGCTCGGTTCTTCCGATGATGTCGATGTCGTCTGCGTAAGCCAGTATCTGGCTAGACCTGTTGACGATGGTACCTCTTGTTGCCGTGCCAGAGTCACGGATTGCTTTCTCCAACGCCAGGTTGAAGAGGAGGCAGGCCAAACCATCCCCTTGTCGGAGTCCATTAAAGATGTTGATTGGTCTGGATAGCAATCCGGCTATTTTTACTTGGCTTGTTACGTTGGTCATGGTCAACCTACATAGTCGTGTCAATTTATTTGGGATGCCGAATTCTCTCATGGCTTTGTAGGATAGAGGAGAGTATCTTATAGGCGGTACTCAACAACGTGATACCTCTATAGTTGCTGCACGTTGTGACATCTCCTTTCTTATGTATGGGGCATATTATACCTTTTCGCCAGTCTTCTGGCATTTCTTCATGCTCCCACATGTGCACTATAATACCATGAATTGCCTGACGTAGAGCTGGCCCACCGTGTTGAAATAATTCGGCTGGTATACCATCAGCTCCCGGGGCTTTGTTTTTCTTTAGCCGGTCTATAGCCTTCTCAACCTCTTCTATGCTTGGTGACGGCAACATAGGGTATTCGTCTTGAAGCAGTAGAGCCTCCACTTCAGCAGTGAGTTGACTATTTAGCAATTCATTAAAGTACACTTCCCATCGCTCCAGTATGCTTTGTGGATCGGTGATCAGATTTCCCTCTCCGTCCTTGAAGTATGTGCAGCGTGGTGTGTACTGCGTCATGTTTCGGACGGATTGGTAGAACTTCCGCTCCTGGTGCGGACCTCGCTCTCGGCTTTTTTCTATTTCACAGATTAAGTTCTTCTCCCAGGCTGATTTTTTCTGTCTGTGAAGCCGTTTTTCTATTCTTCTGAGCTCTTTATATTCTTTTTCGCGTTCCCGCGTTCTATGAGATTGTTGCATTGCTCGGTACGCAACATTCTTACGTTCAGTCGCTAGCTTGCATTCATCATCAAACCAGTCGTTCCGATTTCTACGACTGCTGCCTAAGATGGAGTTGGCAGTACTAATGACAGTATTCTTAAGGCGTGTCCACTTCTCATCTACGCCCAGCATACTGGCTCCAGGACTTACTCTCCCTAAATCAAGTGATTCTAGGGCGAGTCCTAACGCATTACCAAAGGTGTTACTGGAATTTTCATTGCGCAGGGCGGCCGTGTTGATTCGAACCTGATCGGCGGATGCAATACGTCTTCGCAAGGCAATCCGCCCTCGGAAGACCATACCAACAAGATAGTGATCCGAGTCGATATTGGCGCCTCGGTACGTTCGTACCGTCATCAAGTTCGAGTAGTGGCGACGGTCTATCAACACGTGGTCTATTTGGTTACGAGTGACTCCATCAGGTGATACCCAGGTGGCTTTGTAGATATCTTTACGCGGGAACCTGGTACTCGCAACGACCATGTTTTTCGATGCTGCCAATTCTAAGACTCGAAGTCCATTGTCATTAGTGTTCTCAAGCAAACTATGGGTGCCTGCGTAATGCCTGAATACCGGCTCTCAACCTATTTTTGCGTTCAAATCCCCAAGGAGAATTTTTACGTCATACCTTGGACAGGCATTGAGGGTCCTCTGGGGCCAGATTGGTTTTTTTTTTGGTGGTAAGTTGTGGCCTTTGGTATCATTTTCGCTGAGAAGTCTGTAGACTGTTCGCATAGACACCGAAAAAATGCCTGCTACTTGCTTCACAGTTTCCGTTTTATTTTGCAGGTTCTTGTAAATCTTTTTTGTCGCTTCTACAATTTCTTTTTTTTTTCGGCGCTTAAGTCTTTCGATGTTTTTGAATCCATTATAAACTAGATGAAGGAGCACAACAGTAGCAAACTTCTCAAAAAATTTACGTTTTTAAAAAAAGTAAAATTTACAACACTTCACTTCACATTAATTTCAAAACACAAATCACAAAAATAGGTACACGAAACATCAATACCGACTGCCCGCGCGCTTTAAAAATCTATGCAAATAAGAAAAAATATACACGAAATATCAACCGACCGACCGGCACGAGAATCTACGCAAATAAATTCTTTAAAGACAACAGCTTACCTACATTTTTATAACTGCATTTTAAGAATTTCCCCACATAAAAAACACAAACATGATCAACAAAAACACTCCACGATAACACTTTTGTACTAGTAATATGCTCATCTCAATATCTCATTATCATTTCATCAATAAAAGGTATTTTTTAAGCTCTAAAATCAAAAGTTCCTCAACAGAAACTCAATATAAAAAAATACGAAACGAGTTACCAAATTGACAAAGGTATCTCTGTTCGAATGGATGTTAAAAGAGGGTTGAAATGCATTAGCCAATCAGTGCGTATTCAACTGTACGCTAGGCAGGTCGTTATGGGATCTATGTCGGATGCGACATGCGATCGAAAAATCATTGGCGGGTAAACATTTTTTAAATGGGGTTTCTTTCAATTCAGTATGGTGCACAAATAAGGCGCGAGTTAAGTATCCATAGCAAAACATATTGAGAAAAAAGATAACATTATTTGTATTCAATGATATCTTTAGTCTCTAGTACAGTCTTGCACACAACGCTACAATGATAACATATGTAAAAGAGATAATATCGTTTGTATACAATGTTGGAATATTATCTCTTCTTCATTATCAAGCAAGACGATTGTACGCTTGGGTCTCCTTGTAGATAGATAAGAAAAGTATATAAATACGACTGTATGATGAATTTATCAACAGTCTTATTGTAACTACATAGTAGCCTTAAGCTCCTTTTAGAATTAGTAAAAAGTATTTCAATAATAAAGGACATAGTTCCAAATAAATATTGTTTAATTTTAAAAGTAAGAAACAAGTGTTTTAATTGGCGATCCTGCCAGGAGGTTAAATATACTTTTTAACTTCAATCGAGCGGACCTCGGGAACAAGTAGTGAAATCTAGTATAAACAGAACACTCGCGTTACCGGTTACAAGAATTACCTAGCATAGCAGGTACAAATATAGCTTCTTCGTACGAAGCAGCAAAGCAATTCAGTGAAAGTGTATATGTGGAGAAAAAAAACACACAAATTCGACGACAACAGACACGAGTTCAAAATGGAACAACTCGCAGTATTAATGGCAAGATTAGAAGCTTTAGAAACCAGGTGCAACACAGTAACACAAACCCTAGAGCACACACGCACAGAGAATGCAAGGTTAGCAGCAATAATAACTAACCAAAATCAAATAAACACTAATTTAGAAACAAAACTAAATGAAGTAAAATCTGGATTAGGCATAGTACCAAACATACCTGTGCTAGAGGAAATAAGAACCACATATACAGATGGTAGTGAAATACAGTTAGACGCATTTAAAAGCCTACCTATTTTCAACGGCGATCAATCAAATTATCGGTCGTGGCGCGAAGAAGCATCCAGATTAATGGACAGCATTAAAAACTTCAAAACACACAGTAAGTACGCAGCAGCATTGACTATAGTGAAAAGTAAAATACAGGGTGCAGCCGCGAATGTGTTAACTAATTATAACACAATTTTTAATTTTGAGGCGATACGTAACAGATTAGATTATACGTACTCTAATCAAGAACCTCTATACGTGCTACAAGACATGATGAAAGCCATCACGCAAAAAAGAAGCACACTGTCTGAATACCACGACGAGATAAATAAAAATCTCAATTTAATAATATCAAAAATCACTATGTCAGGTGATCCGCCGAATATAATCGACAGACTAATTAAAAATGCTAACGACGACGCAGTTCGTATATTCATTGATGGTATGAGTGACAACTTTACAAGAGGATCATTATATTCAGCTACAATAAATGATCTAGAACACGCATTCGCAATTGCTCGCAGAATAGAACATGATAATGTGCACAGGCATTTACATCTCACTCAAGATAAGCACCACAAAAATATGCCACATGAACGCAGAAACGAAAGAAGACCAAATTATTCGAGCCAAACAACGAATTATCAACCCCAGAAGCAATACGATAATATGCAGCAACACAATCAAGGACCACGCCTAAACCCTTTCAAGAGAAATGACGGACCACAGCCGATGGAGATAAACTCGAGACAAATTGTACATGCACAGCGACAAAATTGGAATCAATACAAACCCGATGTATATAATCCACCAGCGAAACGTGAACACAGCGGGAGTTTCAACACACACAACAGACCGCAACGATCTTATCAGCAGAACTTCAAGCAGCAGAGAGTAAATAACTCCCGACAACAACGCAGAGACGATGTCAGCAGTACATATGCAGAAGCAGATGAAACGGAATGTATGGTAAATAATAACATAAGAATAGATCATTTAAACTAGTAGACGGGTTGCCCTGCTTAAATTTAACTAGTATTATTTCTAAGAAAATTTATAAAATTCTTATTGATACTGGTGCAACCCATAATTACATTAATAGAAAATGCGATTCTAGCGAAAAAATTAAAATTAAACCTATAAAAATAAAAACAATGCATGGTTATTCTATGGTAGATACAAAGAAAGTAGTTAAGATATTAAAGAAAAATATAACATTTTTTGAATTAGAGGATATTCAGTCTTTTGATATGATATTAGGATATGAAGGACTTAAAGTTTTAAACGCGGAAATAAATTTCAGTAATATGACTCTAACTACCATAAGCAGTGTCGAATCTATTCAGAAAATTAATTACATAATTGGGGAAAATAATATTTATAAAGCAGACATAGATAGACTGATGAAGATTAATAACAGCATAGGACCGTTACCCTTTACAGATACTATAGAAGCAAGCATTAGGACGACCAATGATAATCCGGTTTATGTTAAACAATATCCATATCCCATAGCAGATAACGAATTCGTAAACAAAGAAATACAGAAACTCTTACATGACGATATAATAGAAAAAAGCCATAGTCCTTATAACAGTCCCATATGGACAGTACCTAAAAAAGGTTTGGACGAAAAAGGAAAACCAAAACGGCGCATGGTTGTTGATTTCCAAAAACTTAACGCTCACACTGTAACAGACAGATACCCCATTCCGGATGTCAACATGACAATTCAAAATTTAGGTAAAGCCAAGTACTTTACAACGTTAGATTTGGAGTCAGGTTTCCACCAAATTAAAATCAAAGCAGATGATAAAGAAAAAACAGCTTTTGCTATAAATGGCGCAAAATATCATTTTAAACGAATGCCTTTCGGGCTCAAAAATGCACCAAGCATATTTCAGAGATGCGTGGACGACATTTTGAGAGACTTTGTAGGTAAATTCGTACACGTTTACATTGATGACGTATTGATATATTCTTCATCTGAGGAAGAACATATACAGCACATAAGTCAAGTATTCGACGTACTCAATAAAGCCACATTAAAAATATCTGATGAGAAAAGTAAGTTTTTTCAAGAAGAAGTAGAATACTTAGGTCACATAATCAGACATGGTAGAATCACTACGAACCCTGAGAAAATAGCAGCTATAGAAAATTTTCCAGTCCCACAAACGGTAAAGGATTTGAGAGGATTTTTAGGTCTTACAGGTTACTATCGTAAGTTTATAAAAGGATACGCAAGCATAGCCAAGCCCCTGACATTATATTTACGAGGAGATAACGGTAAAGTAAACAAAAAACAAAGTAAAAATATTAAGTTAAATCTGAATGATTCAGCATTAGAAGCGATTAGAATTTTAAAAAATTATTTGAAAGAACAAGTCGAACTTTTTCAACCGGATTATAGTAAACCATTCGAGCTTACTACTGATGCATCCAACATAGCTATTGGAGCCGTACTAAGTCAGAATAAGCAACCTATACACTTCTTGTCAAGAACACTGAGTAAGACAGAAGAGAACTATAGCACAAACGAGAAAGAGCTATTAGCGATCATATGGTCCTTACAAAAACTCAGAAACTACATATATGGTATAGCAGACTTAACCATATATACCGATCACCAGAGCCTTATATATTCTGTATCAGAAAAAAATCCCAACACAAAGCTGAAACGTTGGAAGGGAATCATTGAAGACTTTGGAGCAAAATTAGTATATAAACCAGGAAACCTAAATCTTGTAGCTGACGCATTATCACGTCAACGCATAAATACTTCTACCATAGAAACAGCACATTCAGCTGAAAGTTCTTCTAATGATATAATAAAAACTGTGAATCAGCCTTTTAATGCATACGCTGCACAGTTCGAACTTATTGAAGATATAACAAATAATATCGAAACACAAATCTATTTTAGTAACAAAATAAGACTCATAATAAAGTTTAAGGACAAAGACTCTTTACTAAGGCAGATGAAAGAAGTTATACAACCCCAAAAGATTGTAGCTTTGCATACGAAATTTGAAAACATATACAAATATGGTGAAAACATAAAAAAAGAATTCCCACTAGTAAGATTTATATTCACACCAAGAAAACTTCAAGACGTGACAAATTTGGAGGAACAACTAAAACTTGTAAGGGTAACTCACGAAAGAGCACACCGAGGGTTACGTAACAATATACAAGAAATCTCAGAGAAATATTACTGGCCCGATCTAAATAAACAAGCAAAGAGTTTCAACAAAAAATGCATAGCATGTCTATTTGGAAAATATGAAAGAAAACCTATCAGAGAACCTCTGAATAATTCAGAAATACCAACACATGTGGGAACACACATTCATATGGACATATACTTCAACGACAAGTATACTTTCCTTGTAACAGTAGATAAGTATTCTAAATATACAATCCTTCGGGAAATCGAAACTCGAAACAGACTGTACGACGTTATGGAAGAGGTCTTATCTAATTATTTCCCAAAATGTGAACGACTCATGACAGATAATGAGAAGGGATTCAAAACAGAAATGGTGAACCAAATGTGTTTGAAATACAACATAACTAAAGTAGAAACTCCAGTATACAGATCGACAGCGAACGGTCAAGTAGAACGTGTAAACGGTACAATAACTGAACTGTCTAGAATATTCACAATTCAGAATAAAACAAGACTTATCGACGAAATATTTAGAACAGTGCGTGAATTAAATAATTCTATACACTCAGTTACCGGTTTGAAACCTAGAGACATTTTCTTTAATCAAAATAAATATAGCAATAGTGAAATTATAATAAATAAACTAAACTCAGCATCCAAAAAAGTGATCGAACGTCTAAATAAAGGAACTCGACACAGAGAGTATAAAAAAGGAGATAAGATAATGGTAAGAATCACAGGTCTTAGAAAGAAATCTAACGCCAGATACATAACAAGAATAGTAGAAGAAGATAAAGGAGACACTGTAATCTCTAAAGAAGGAATAAAAATTCACAAGGATAACATAAAGAATTATCATTTTTCAGATGACGAAAATATTAATATTCCTAACATTACTAGGAATTGTACAGAGTCAAGAAGGGCAAGGAAACGTTCAAATAACTGAGTTACTAAACAAGAAGTTTATACTTACGCAAACAGATGACGTGTATTTATTCAAAGAACAAACTTATTTGTTACATGCAACCAACCTGACTTCGATATTTCAACCTTACGTAAATATCGTAACTAGTAAATATCAACCTACACAAGAAGAAAAAATTTGGTTAAGTAAAATTAAGAATTTAGCAGACCAATTACAAGAACATACTAGGCATACTAGATCAATTAACTTTTTAGGAACAGCTTTCAAATATGTGTTTGGTAATCCTGACCATTATGACTTAGTTAACATAGAAACGAGTATAAATAATCTCATAGAAAACAATAATAAACAAAAAACTATAAATTCTAGATTTGAACAAATTTTGCAACAATTCGAAGGTCAGAGCCTTAAAGAACATTTAGTAATAGAACAAGTGTACGAACAATTATTATTATTGACCAGAACAATTAATGCAGCAAAAAATAATGAATATTTATCAGAAAGCCTAGACTTAGATGACATTAAAAATATTATTCAACATGAAATAATTCAAGTACCCATAATAAATATACTTGAGTACTCTAAAATATTATTAGCTAGAACTGATGAATTCTTCATCACAATATATAAATATCCAGTTCTAATTAAATCATGTAAATTGTATAAAGTAACACCTTTAAATTCAAAACATGGAAAAATCATTACAGATAAAACAATTGCCTTATGTAACCAAACTTATTTAAGAACAAAAAATTGTCAAAATCATCTAAGTAAAAACATTTGTGAAATTAACTTTGAAGAAGAAAATTGTCTTATTCCACTTTTAAAGAATATAACTTCAAAATGCAACATTAAACAAGAATACGATTACGACTTAGAAATTGAATCCGGTGTTATGTTATTAAGCGGTAAGCATAAGTTAAATAATCAAACAATTAATGGTATAAACTTAGTTACTTATGAAAATACTATAAATCTAGACGATAAAATATACAAAAACATGCATAAGCAAATTAAAGAAGTTATATTAAGAAATCATAATTCAGAGTCTTACATCGACCAAATAATTAAAGAAGATACAATGTACAAATTCGATAACATAGATACTTTAAAAAAACTAATTATTCCTTTTGAAGAAAAACCGATATTATCAACTATATACACAATTGTAACACTGATTGTTATTCTAGCATTTACGTACGTAATGATAAAAACTATACAATGTATAACAGATCGTCAAAAACAAAAAAAGATTGACGCATATAACAAAACTTATGAAAGAGAAATGTTAAAAATAGCGTCGAAAAATCGGGACGATTTCGTTTAACAAGGGGGGGAGTTAAGTATCCATAGCAAAACATATTGAGAAAAAAGATAACATTATTTGTATTCAATGATATCTTTAGTCTCTAGTACAGTCTTGCACACAACGCTACAATGATAACATATGTAAAAGAGATAATATCGTTTGTATACAATGTTGGAATATTATCTCTTCTTCATTATCAAGCAAGACGATTGTACGCTTGGGTCTCCTTGTAGATAGATAAGAAAAGTATATAAATACGACTGTATGATGAATTTATCAACAGTCTTATTGTAACTACATAGTAGCCTTAAGCTCCTTTTAGAATTAGTAAAAAGTATTTCAATAATAAAGGACATAGTTCCAAATAAATATTGTTTAATTTTAAAAGTAAGAAACAAGTGTTTTAATTCGCGCTACTGATTTTGAAAAAGCTTCCCCATAGGGCCTGTACTGCCAATTTATAGAGGACAAACTATAGGCCGTTTCTCTTTCGTTAACTGCCGCGTTAACTTGAAACGACGTATCTACATTTTCGGCATTTTGATATAAATTCGTTTTTCTGTTTTGATCTGTTTTTCTGTTTTGAGCTGTAACTTTTTTGTGTTTTGACAAATGTCTTTCAGTTTTTAAATGTATACTAAGAAACGCAATTATTATTTTTTTAGTAAAATTGCATTTACATAAGTTAAATACTAAACTATGTCTAAGCAGATACGTCATTTTGTCTTAAGCTTTAAGTGTAGATACAGCATTTTCGTTTAAAGTAATCTCGTATTGCAAACGAAATATTAATATATTGGTTTAAAAGCTTTATTAACTGACAAAAAAAAACTAAACAAAAAAATTTAATGTAATGGAAAAGATTTAAAATTACAACTTATAAAAGTTATATTTCTAAAATAAAAACAAATAATTTTTAATAACAAATATTAGGACTCGTTGCCATGTTTATCCTCGTCAGATACTGATTTATTATTATTTTGCACCAGTACCGGTGCGGTTATTCTTTTAAAATTGAATTATATTTTGGGGAAATTATATATTTCTTTCTTTGGCATTGCCTCGTGGACTTTTTTTCTTACAAGAAAGTATCTGGATTTTGAAAAACTTTTTTTATATAAATAAATAATAAATTGAACACTCGAAAAACCTTAAACGTAAAACATCTATTTAGATATACACAAAACGATTAAAAACATGCACCTGTATGCATTTGGACTGCTTGCAGTCCATCATCAGCATAGCGATTGGCCAAGAAAAGATTCTTGCTAGAGAAGTTAGACGAGAGAAAATAGGTTCGATGATATATTGCCGTTATAAGCATTATTATTATTACTATGCACCGCCCACTTTGCCCACCCAAGATGAAAGATTGTAAGAGAAATTGATTTGACCAAAAAGCCATTTGGTTCATTGGGGTATTTATAATTCTTATTAATTATCCTATTTAAAATATTTTATCACTTCTTTTTTAAAGATTCTTATATTATTTAATTATTTGATTTCATTAGGAAGATTATTATATAGTTGAAGTGCTTTAAACATCATTGTGTTCTGAACTCGCGACGTTGATTTATGTAGTAGCAAAGATAATAGAGTTACATAGATATCCCATCCAGTACAAAAAAATTACCAATTTCACATAGGCTGAGACGTTATAATACGTCCCAGTTCGATCCGGCTTGTTTGATCCATACGGCAACGTATTTGGTGTTTCAAATGATGTTGGTTCGCCAAGTTCGTTGTTGGTTTCCATTTTACTTGTGCATGCCTCTGCACTGTTGTTTTGATTTCTTTTACGTAACTTTTTTGCTCGTGCTTTTTGTTTGTGTTAGTTTAAATTTGGGGCGGTCTGTTTTTTGTTGAGAGATTTTTAGTTTGATTGTGTGTTTCTTAAAGATTCCCTTAAGTTAAGAAATAGGTAGGTATAGGTACCTAGTTAATGAAGGTCGTTTTTTTGTTGCAAATAGGTCAATAGTGTTTTTTTTTGCATGGTTCATGTACTTGGCACGAGTACAATAACCTTGGCGCCAAGAATTGATAACTGTTTTTTGAAGAACAGATCAATACAAGCATTTTTTACTATGGGTGGGGGGTCTATCTCCCTCCGTTTGGGCGGGAGGGGCAATTTTATAAAAACAGTGCTAAAAATTTAAAACAAATATTAAAAATTACGGTAATACTTACAACTAAGTTTTATTTCTTTTTTTAAAGCCAAACCTTTTCCTATTAGATGTTTTTTAACTCAAGTGAAACCTATGCATAGTCTTTGAAAAAACGGACTTTAAACTCAAAAATTGCGAAAAAAAAGGTAAAAAAAAAATTCAAGTGTGATTTTAAAAAACTGCAAAATAAAATACTACTTTTTTTTATAAAATTCGTTGCTCATATTAATTTTAAATCATAAACTGAAAACAAAATGATTTTATGTATGTTTTCTGGTTTTTGAGAAAATGGAAAATTACTAAAGCGTATAAACAGTGAGGTATGTAAGGGGGAGCATGCTGCCCCCCTGCGACCTTCCTGCTTGGACACACTACAGGATTTGGGGTGGGTGCGAGGTTGGGTGTATGCAAAGTTTCTGTTGCATTTAAAGATGCCCATGCATCATTACAAAAACGAACCTACGTACAACATTCACCGTATACCAAAAAAAAAAGAAAACTTATAAGAAAGTAGTTTTAGTAATTTTCATTTTCTCAAAAACCAGAAAACATAAAATCATTTTGTGATTTAAAATTTAAAATTAAGTTTATGATTTAAAATTAATGTCAGCAACGAATTTTATAAAAAAAGTAGTATTTTATTTTACAGTTTTGAAAAATCACACTTCAAAGTTTTTTTTTTACCTTTATTTTTCGTAATTTTTGAGTTTAAAGTCCGTTTTTTCAAAGACTCTGCATAGGTTTCACTTGATTTAAAAAAACATCTAATAGAAAATAGTATTGGCTTTAAAAACATTAATATAAAACTTAGTTGTAAGTATTACCGTTATTTTTTAATATTTGTTTTAAATTTTTAGCACTGTTTTTATAAAATTGCCCCTCTCGACCAAACGGAGGGAGATAGACCCCCCCACCCATAGTAAAAAATGCTTGTATTGAACTGTTCTACAAAAAACCGTTATCAATTCTTGGTGCCAAAGTTATCGTACTCTAACCATGTACTTGAACTAAAGCGGTGCGCGGCCGCAAGGATCAAATTTCTTCTTTCGTTGATCGCCAAGTGCCCATTTTTCTTCTATTTTATAGGAAGGTAGTTTAAAGGGTTACAAAACATTTTTTAAGAAAACGAAAACATTTGTAAGACATGGCTTCAAACAAAAAAATATAAAAAATGATAAAAGTCCAGTCACCTTATATAGGTCAAACCTGTCGCAAATTGGTTACAAGTTGAAACCACTTTTACAAATTTTCTTTTGGTGAGTAAAAATAGATAAAAAAAAGTCCACCACTTTTTATTCCAAGTATAAAGTTATTATAAAACTACAAAAATAAGCAAAATACTAAAGCAAGATCCAAATAAAAACCGTAATACTGATATATTTATAGATAGTGTTACATATGTATGAATTATTATTGTGAATTATATAATGAATTTCTTATTATGCAATTGTGAACTAGTCTTAATATACACTAGCCGTCATATTTGACATAGAAATAAAGAGCATTCTTTAGACGTCAATCTGATAGTGTGGTTCTTCTTTTCACGTCCCGTTTTCCTTTTTGGGGTTAAGCAAATATTCAATAGTGGCGACGAGGATATTTTAGGTTCAGAAAAATCTTAGCGATGTCTGATCCTACGCTGGATATCATACAGCAGTTAACAACTGCACTTCAAAATTTGCAAACTAACCCAAGCTCACCAAATTTACACTTCGAGCACTTCAACGAAAATGAAGAACCTTTCACCAACTACATTAAAAGACTAGAAAATTATCTTGCACTACGAAACGTCACGGATGCTACAAGGAAACGGCAAGTACTTATAAATTGCATTGGCGCCAAATACTACCTACTTCTTTCAAATTTAACAGCCCCAGAAGAGCCTGATGCAAAATCATACAATGATCTTGTTGTCCTTGTAAAAAATCACCTTAGTCCAAAGCCAAATGAAATTACAGAGCAGCACAAATTCCTGCTCAGACTCCAACACGAGGGAGAGTCAATATCGAACTATTTAGCTGAGTTGAAAAAACTAAGTGCATACTGTAATTTCACCTGTGAGTCATGCAAAAAATCCACACTTAAAACTCATCTACGCTCGCAATTCATTCGAGGACTGAGGGACTCCAACATTAAGAAAAACTTCTGCGGGAAAGTGACATGACTTTGGATAAAACTGTTGAATACGCGATTTCTATGGAGGCGTCAAAAACCGAGAGCCGCAACATGCAAAATATACACCAAGTCCAGGCAAAGGGGTTGCCAGTACAAAAAGCTAAAACTGGTAATAGTATTGGTGTATATAAAAACCATGATCGATCTATGCAAAAAGATAAAAAAAATTATTTCTACAGATGTGGGAAAAATAATCATCTAGCAAACAAATGTCGTGCGACAAATTTATATTGTAAAAAGTGTCGAGGTAGTGGCCATGTGACCTCAGTGTGTATGAAGTCGCAATATATGCATAAAGATACTAATTATTATTATTATTATTATTATTATTATTATCTTTATTGTTTTTTTTTCAGAAGAATACAAACTTAAAGTTAAAAAGATATACAAGCATGGCCCTAAGCCGTCTGCCGGTTAATTAAATATATATCTATATAATCTGAGAGAAAATGTATACAAAAAGATTTATGACAAAAAAAATAGAAATTAAGAAGCAGAAAAAAAAAATTAAACATAATCTAGAACAAAAAAGGACTTAAATTTATATGCTTTTAGTTTAGCGAAAACGAAATTAATAAAGTAAATAACAATATTGATTCATATTTTTAAGACAAAAGTTTGGCTTTATTTTACATTTAATAAATTAGGTTTACCTAAAACAAAACAGAATTTGGAAGCAGTTAAAGACTTAAAATATCAACTGGTATCGCGGGCTTTTAGTTTAGCTAAAACGAAATTAAATTGAAACAGGCTTTTAGTTTAGCTAAAACAAAATTAGATTAAGTTTTATCCTCAAAAATCAGGCTTTTAGTTTAGCTAAAACAAAATTAAATCAGATTCTATCTTCATAGGTATGTACCTAAAATAGATTCACATATGTATTTCTATACTCAACCGAATGTGAGATAAATCGAATAAGCAGCTTCCAACCACTCTCTCCGTTCAGAACACTTAAACATTCCTCTAGCGATAGATAACTATTGTCGAAGTATAGTCGCCGAATTTCTTGTAAGATGGGACAAATTGCCAAAAAGTGGAAGATGTTTTCAATTTGATTCAGATTACACAATGTGCAGTGGGGACTAATATCATTTCTATGAGGCCTATAGTTGAGCTCTAGCAATTCTGTGCGAGCTTTAAAAATCAAACTCATCTCCCAAACAGTAAATTCATCTCTAAAGTAATTGGCTTCCCCCAAACAGAGATTAAGTTTGCTATACATTGTTCTCGACACAGACTCCCTCGCCCTATCGTTAAAAGCCAGAAATATTTGCTCATCGAGAGTAGAAATGCAATCATAAAATGCAGTTCTCCACGAATCTAGATCTTCCACACAGAAAGTCAGAGGATAGTTTTGTGTCGAGGAAAATTCATACCAATCTTTAAAAGGAGTATATCGACATCTTAATGACACTAAAAGAATTCTTTTCTGCAGATTGGTGTTCGGCCTTTGCATGACATGACTTTGATGATATAGTCTGCGTTAGCTTTAAGGTTCCTAATATACATTGGAGGCAATCCCAATTCGACGTGTATCGCATAATTTGGTGTGTTATATGGGAGCCTAAAGATCCGTTTGAAAAAAAATCTTTGGATAGATTCAATTTCTTCCAGTTGCTTGTACCCATAAACTTCGATACCATAGCAAAAGCAGCTTTTAACGGTTGCATCAAACACCCTGAATTTTGAAAGATACTAATACGCTTCAAGTTTTTCAAGAATCTGATGAGGAAAATGAGATGCAACATAGCTTACAAGCGGATGACGAACCTTTCGAATTAAACGTCCTTAATTTCGCTCCAAGTAAAAGACGGACATCGAAAGTCGAATCACGTGGTGGTAAATACTTCATAACCTTACAAATCAATAACAAAAAGCTCGCCATGGAATTTGATATCGGCGCAGCCATATCTGTTATGAATTACGATACTTTTGTTTCTCATTGGCCAAATGCAAAAATTACACCTACAAAAATTATGCTGAAAACCTACAACAATACGACATTTCCAGCTTATGGAAAATCGCATTTGGAAGTTGTGTACAATGGACGAAAAGTTATGTGCCATCTTTACATTGTAAAAAAACCATTTGATACGCTTTTGGGAAGAGAATGGGTAAAGGCACTACAAATATTACAAATAAATGCAGTTAATTTTTTTACAGAGGCAGACATCCATCATCTAAGGAAACAAATATTTGAGAACCATAAGGATGTGTTCGAACAGAAAATAGGAACGATTCCCAATATAAAAGGTATTCTCAAATTACGAGAGGGAGCATCTCCTATATTTATAAAACCACGACAGGTTCCGTATGCTATTCGACCTCTTATAGAAGATGAAATTATTCGTCTAGAGAAGGATGGTGTTCTTGAAAAAGTTGAACATTCGGATTGGGGAACACCTATTGTGCCTGTAATCAAATCAGACAAATCAATACGTCTTTGTGCAGATTTTAAGGTAACGTTAAATAAACTGATTGTGAACGATAAATATCCGATTCCAAAAATCGACAATTGTACCAAAAACTTAAGTACGGCGAATACTACTGCACTTTCGATATTTATAAAGCCTACTTACACCTTAGCATGTCAGAGGAGAGCGCCCTGTTACAAACAGTGAGTACAACAAAAGGTCTCTACAAAGTAAACAAGCTTATGTTTGGAGTTAAGACTGCACCCAATATATGGCAACGTTTTATGGATGAACATATCATCAACGATCTTGAGGGAACAGCTTGTTTCTTCGATGATATAATCGTTATGGGACGAAATATGGAGGAGACCCTCCAAAGATGCAATCTCATTTTGGACAAACTGCGAAAATTTAACCTTCATTTGAATAAATCCAAATGCAAAATGTTTGAAAGAAGCGTGATCTACTTGGGACACAAGATTGACAAGAACGGCTTACACAAAACGCAAGACAAAATATACGCTATATCCGAGGTGAAACCGCCGACAGAAATAACCCAGCTACGCCAATTTCTGGGTATGGTTAATTATTACCATAAGTTCATACCGGACTTGTCAACAAAATTGCACCCGTTATACAGACTTCTACGTAAGGACCAACAATTTGTATGGTCATCTGATTGCCAACATTCGATCGACATTCTCAAAAAGGAGATAATGAGTGAGAAGATACTCGCTCCATTTGACGAAAATCTTCCACTTACCATATAACCGAGCAAGGTAAGAGACCAATCGCTTTCGCATCAAGGAGTCTATCGAAAGCCGAAACCAATTACAGTCAATTGGACAAAGAAGCCACAGCAATCTTCTGGGGATTGCATAAGTTCTTTGACTACTGCTACGGGAGGGAATTCACGCTCATTACAGACAATAAACCAATGACTTCGATATTCAGCCCAGAGAAAAATTAACCCCTACTTACAGCTCAGCGTTTACTACATTACGCCCTGTTTCTCAGTGGATTCAATTACAAAATTAAATACAAAAATACGAAAGAACACACTAACGCTGATTTTTTTTCCAGGCATCCTTAAGAGAAGAACTGTATATAAGGAACAAACCAAAGAAATCTATCAGCTTTGGGAAGATTGATTTAAAAAACATCTAATAGAAAATAGTATTGGCTTTAAAAACAGATATAAAACTTAGTTGTAAGTATTACCGTTATTTTTTAATATTTGTTTTAAATTTTTAGCACTGTTTTTATAAAATTGCCCCTCTCGCCCAAACGGAGGGAGATAGACCCCCCCCACCCATAGTAAAAAATGTTTGTATTGAACTGTTCTACAAAAAACCGTTATCAATTCTTGGCGCCAAAGTTATCGTACTCTCCCCATGTACTTGAACTAAAGCGGTGCGCGGCCGCAAGGATCAAATTTCTTCTTTCGTTGATCGCCAAGTGCCCATTTTTCTTCTATTTTATAGGAAGGTAGTTTAAAGGGTTACAAAACATTTTTTAAGAAAACGAAAACATTTGTAAGACATGGCTTCAAACAAAAAAATATAAAAAATGATAAAAGTCCAGTCACCTTATATAGGTCAAACCTGTCGCAAATTGGTTACAAGTTGAAACCACTTTTACAAATTTTCTTTTGGTGAGTAAAAATAGATAAAAAAAAGTCCACCACTTTATATTCCAAAAATAAAGTTATTATAAAACTACAAAAATAAGCAAAATACTAAAGCAAGATCCAAATAAAAACCGTAATACTGATATATTTATAGATAGTGTTACATATGTATGAATTATTATTGTGAATTATATAATGAATTTCTTATTATGCAATTGTGAACTAGTCTTAATATACACTAGCCGTCATATTTGACATAGAAATAAAGAGCATTCTTTAGACGTCAATCTGATAGTGTGGTTCTTCTTTTCACGTCCCGTTTTCCTTTTTGGGGTTAAGCAAATATTCAATAGTGGCGACGAGGATATTTAAGGTTCAGAAAAATCTTAGCGATGTCTGATCCTACGCTGGATATCATACAGCAGTTAACAACTGCACTTCAAAATTTGCAAACTAACCCAAGCTCACCAAATTTACACTTCGAGCACTTCAACGAAAATGAAGAACCTTTCACCAACTACATTAAAAGACTAGAAAATTATCTTGCACTACGAAACGTCACGGATGCTACAAGGAAACGGCAAGTACTTATAAATTGCATTGGCGCCAAATACTACCTACTTCTTTCAAATTTAACAGCCCCAGAAGAGCCAGATGCAAAATCATACAATGATCTTGTTGTCCTTGTAAAAAATCACCTTAGTCCAAAGCCAAATGAAATTACAGAGCAGCACAAATTCCTGCTCAGACTCCAACACGAGGGAGAGTCAATATCGAACTATTTAGCTGAGTTGAAAAAACTAAGTGCATACTGTAATTTCACCTGTGAGTCATGCAAAAAATCCACACTTAAAACTCATCTACGCTCGCAATTCATTCGAGGACTGAGGGACTCCAACATTAAGAAAAACTTCTGCGGGAAAGTGACATGACTTTGGATAAAACTGTTGAATACGCGATTTCTATGGAGGCGTCAAAAACCGAGAGCCGCAACATGCAAAATATACACCAAGTCCAGGCAAAGGGGTTGCCAGTACAAAAAGCTAAAACTGGTAATAGTATTGGCGTATATAAAAACCATGATCGATCTATGCAAAAAGATAAAAAAAATTATTTCTACAGATGTGGGAAAAATAATCATCTAGCAAACAAATGTCGTGCGACAAATTTATATTGTAAAAAGTGTCGAGGTAGTGGCCATGTGACCTCAGTGTGTATGAAGTCGCAATATATGCATAAAGATACTAATTATTATTATTATTATTATTATTATTATTATCTTTATTGTTTTTTTTTCAGAAGAATACAAACTTAAAGTTAAAAAGATATACAAGCATGGCCCTAAGCCGTCTGCCGGTTAATTAAATATATATCTATATAATCTGAGAGAAAATGTATACAAAAAGATTTATGACAAAAAAAATAGAAATTAAGAAGCAGAAAAAAAAAATTAAACATAATCTAGAACAAAAAAGGACTTAAATTTATATGCTTTTAGTTTAGCGAAAACGAAATTAATAAAGTAAATAACAATATTGATTCATATTTTTAAGACAAAAGTTTGGCTTTATTTTACATTTAATAAATTAGGTTTACCTAAAACAAAACAGAATTTGGAAGCAGTTAAAGACTTAAAATATCAACTGGTATCGCGGGCTTTTAGTTTAGCTAAAACAAAATTAAATTGAAACAGGCTTTTAGTTTAGCTAAAACAAAATTAGATTAAGTTTTATCCTCAAAAATCAGGCTTTTAGTTTAGCTAAAACAAAATTAAATCAGATTCTATCTTCATAGGTATGTACCTAAAATAGATTCACATATGTATTTCTATACTCAACCGAATGTGAGATAAATCGAATAAGCAGCTTCCAACCACTCTCTCCGTTCAGAACACTTAAACATTCCTCTAGCGATAGATAACTATTGTCGAAGTATAGTCGCCGAATTTCTTGTAAGATGGGACAAATTGCCAAAAAGTGGAAGATGTTTTCAATTTGATTCAGATTACACAATGTGCAGTGGGGACTAATATCATTTCTATGAGGCCTATAGTTGAGCTCTAGCAATTCTGTGCGAGCTTTAAAAATCAAACTCATCTCCCAAACAGTAAATTCATCTCTAAAGTAATTGGCTTCCCCCAAACAGAGATTAAGTTTGCTATACATTGTTCTCGACACAGACTCCCTCGCCCTATCGTTAAAAGCCAGAAATATTTGCTCATCGAGAGTAGAAATGCAATCATAAAATGCAGTTCTCCACGAATCTAGATCTTCCACACAGAAAGTCAGAGGATAGTTTTGTGTCGAGGAAAATTCATACCAATCTTTAAAAGGAGTATATCGACATCTTAATGACACTAAAAGAATTCTTTTCTGCAGATTGGTGTTCGGCCTTTGCATGACATGACTTTGATGATATAGTCTGCGTTAGCTTTAAGGTTCCTAATATACATTGGAGGCAATCCCAATTCGACGTGTATCGCATAATTTGGTGTGTTATATGGGAGCCTAAAGATCCGTTTGAAAAAAAATCTTTGGATAGATTCAATTTCTTCCAGTTGCTTGTACCCATAAACTTCGATACCATAGCAAAAGCAGCTTTTAACGGTTGCATCAAACACCCTGAATTTTGAAAGATACTAATACGCTTCAAGTTTTTCAAGAATCTGATGAGGAAAATGAGATGCAACATAGCTTACAAGCGGATGACGAACCTTTCGAATTAAACGTCCTTAATTTCGCTCCAAGTAAAAGACGGACATCGAAAGTCGAATCACGTGGTGGTAAATACTTCATAACCTTACAAATCAATAACAAAAAGCTCGCCATGGAATTTGATATCGGCGCAGCCATATCTGTTATGAATTACGATACTTTTGTTTCTCATTGGCCAAATGCAAAAATTACACCTACAAAAATTATGCTGAAAACCTACAACAATACGACATTTCCAGCTTATGGAAAATCGCATTTGGAAGTTGTGTACAATGGACGAAAAGTTATGTGCCATCTTTACATTGTAAAAAAACCATTTGATACGCTTTTGGGAAGAGAATGGGTAAAGGCACTACAAATATTACAAATAAATGCAGTTAATTTTTTTACAGAGGCAGACATCCATCATCTAAGGAAACAAATATTTGGGAACCATAAGGATGTGTTCGAACAGAAAATAGGAACGATTCCCAATATAAAAGGTATTCTCAAATTACGAGAGGGAGCATCTCCTATATTTATAAAACCACGACAGGTTCCGTATGCTATTCGACCTCTTATAGAAGATGAAATTATTCGTCTAGAGAAGGATGGTGTTCTTGAAAAAGTTGAACATTCGGATTGGGGAACACCTATTGTGCCTGTAATCAAATCAGACAAATCAATACGTCTTTGTGCAGATTTTAAGGTAACGTTAAATAAACTGATTGTGAACGATAAATATCCGATTCCAAAAATCGACAATTGTACCAAAAACTTAAGTACGGCGAATACTACTGCACTTTCGATATTTATAAAGCCTACTTACACCTTAGCATGTCAGAGGAGAGCGCCCTGTTACAAACAGTGAGTACAACAAAAGGTCTCTACAAAGTAAACAAGCTTATGTTTGGAGTTAAGACTGCACCCAATATATGGCAACGTTTTATGGATGAACATATCATCAACGATCTTGAGGGAACAGCTTGTTTCTTCGATGATATAATCGTTATGGGACGAAATATGGAGGAGACCCTCCAAAGATGCAATCTCATTTTGGACAAACTGCGAAAATTTAACCTTCATTTGAATAAATCCAAATGCAAAATGTTTGAAAGAAGCGTGATCTACTTGGGACACAAGATTGACAAGAACGGCTTACACAAAACGCAAGACAAAATATACGCTATATCCGAGGTGAAACCGCCGACAGAAATAACCCAGCTACGCCAATTTCTGGGTATGGTTAATTATTACCATAAGTTCATACCGGACTTGTCAACAAAATTGCACCCGTTATACAGACTTCTACGTAAGGACCAACAATTTGTATGGTCATCTGATTGCCAACATTCGATCGACATTCTCAAAAAGGAGATAATGAGTGAGAAGATACTCGCTCCATTTGACGAAAATCTTCCACTTACCATATAACCGAGCAAGGTAAGAGACCAATCGCTTTCGCATCAAGGAGTCTATCGAAAGCCGAAACCAATTACAGTCAATTGGACAAAGAAGCCACAGCAATCTTCTGGGGATTGCATAAGTTCTTTGACTACTGCTACGGGAGGGAATTCACGCTCATTACAGACAATAAACCAATGACTTCGATATTCAGCCCAGAGAAAAATTAACCCCTACTTACAGCTCAGCGTTTACTACATTACGCCCTGTTTCTCAGTGGATTCAATTACAAAATTAAATACAAAAATACGAAAGAACACACTAACGCTGATTTTTTTTCCAGGCATCCTTAAGAGAAGAACTGTATATAAGGAACAAACCAAAGAAATCTATCAGCTTTGGGAAGATTGATTTAAAAAACATCTAATAGAAAATAGTATTGGCTTTAAAAACAGATATAAAACTTAGTTGTAAGTATTACCGTTATTTTTTAATATTTGTTTTAAATTTTTAGCACTGTTTTTATAAAATTGCCCCTCTCGCCCAAACGGAGGGAGATAGACCCCCCCACCCATAGTAAAAAATGTTTGTATTGAACTGTTCTACAAAAAACCGTTATCAATTCTTGGCGCCAAAGTTATCGTACTCTCCCCATGTACTTGAACTAAAGCGGTGCGCGGCCGCAAGGATCAAATTTCTTCTTTCGTTGATCGCCAAGTGCCCATTTTTCTTCTATTTTATAGGAAGGTAGTTTAAAGGGTTACAAAACATTTTTTAAGAAAACGAAAACATTTGTAAGACATGGCTTCAAACAAAAAAATATAAAAAATGATAAAAGTCCAGTCACCTTATATAGGTCAAACCTGTCGCAAATTGGTTACAAGTTGAAACCACTTTTACAAATTTTCTTTTGGTGAGTAAAAATAGATAAAAAAAAGTCCACCACTTTATATTCCAAAAATAAAGTTATTATAAAACTACAAAAATAAGCAAAATACTAAAGCAAGATCCAAATAAAAACCGTAATACTGATATATTTATAGATAGTGTTACATATGTATGAATTATTATTGTGAATTATATAATGAATTTCTTATTATGCAATTGTGAACTAGTCTTAATATACACTAGCCGTCATATTTGACATAGAAATAAAGAGCATTCTTTAGACGTCAATCTGATAGTGTGGTTCTTCTTTTCACGTCCCGTTTTCCTTTTTGGGGTTAAGCAAATATTCAATAGTGGCGACGAGGATATTTAAGGTTCAGAAAAATCTTAGCGATGTCTGATCCTACGCTGGATATCATACAGCAGTTAACAACTGCACTTCAAAATTTGCAAACTAACCCAAGCTCACCAAATTTACACTTCGAGCACTTCAACGAAAATGAAGAACCTTTCACCAACTACATTAAAAGACTAGAAAATTATCTTGCACTACGAAACGTCACGGATGCTACAAGGAAACGGCAAGTACTTATAAATTGCATTGGCGCCAAATACTACCTACTTCTTTCAAATTTAACAGCCCCAGAAGAGCCAGATGCAAAATCATACAATGATCTTGTTGTCCTTGTAAAAAATCACCTTAGTCCAAAGCCAAATGAAATTACAGAGCAGCACAAATTCCTGCTCAGACTCCAACACGAGGGAGAGTCAATATCGAACTATTTAGCTGAGTTGAAAAAACTAAGTGCATACTGTAATTTCACCTGTGAGTCATGCAAAAAATCCACACTTAAAACTCATCTACGCTCGCAATTCATTCGAGGACTGAGGGACTCCAACATTAAGAAAAACTTCTGCGGGAAAGTGACATGACTTTGGATAAAACTGTTGAATACGCGATTTCTATGGAGGCGTCAAAAACCGAGAGCCGCAACATGCAAAATATACACCAAGTCCAGGCAAAGGGGTTGCCAGTACAAAAAGCTAAAACTGGTAATAGTATTGGCGTATATAAAAACCATGATCGATCTATGCAAAAAGATAAAAAAAATTATTTCTACAGATGTGGGAAAAATAATCATCTAGCAAACAAATGTCGTGCGACAAATTTATATTGTAAAAAGTGTCGAGGTAGTGGCCATGTGACCTCAGTGTGTATGAAGTCGCAATATATGCATAAAGATACTAATTATTATTATTATTATTATTATTATTATCTTTATTGTTTTTTTTTCAGAAGAATACAAACTTAAAGTTAAAAAGATATACAAGCATGGCCCTAAGCCGTCTGCCGGTTAATTAAATATATATCTATATAATCTGAGAGAAAATGTATACAAAAAGATTTATGACAAAAAAATAGAAATTAAGAAGCAGAAAAAAAAATTAAACATAATCTAGAACAAAAAAGGACTTAAATTTATATGCTTTTAGTTTAGCGAAAACGAAATTAATAAAGTAAATAACAATATTGATTCATATTTTTAAGACAAAAGTTTGGCTTTATTTTACATTTAATAAATTAGGTTTACCTAAAACAAAACAGAATTTGGAAGCAGTTAAAGACTTAAAATATCAACTGGTATCGCGGGCTTTTAGTTTAGCTAAAACGAAATTAAATTGAAACAGGCTTTTAGTTTAGCTAAAACAAAATTAGATTAAGTTTTATCCTCAAAAATCAGGCTTTTAGTTTAGCTAAAACAAAATTAAATCAGATTCTATCTTCATAGGTATGTACCTAAAATAGATTCACATATGTATTTCTATACTCAACCGAATGTGAGATAAACCGAATAAGCAGCTTCCAACCACTCTCTCCGTTCAGAACACTTAAACATTCCTCTAGCGATAGATAACTCTTGTCGAAGTATAGTCGCCGAATTTCTTGTAAGATGGGACAAATTGCCAAAAAGTGGAGGATGTTTTCAATTTGATTCAGATTACACAATGTGCAGTGGGGACTAATATCATTTCTATGAGGCCTATAGTTGAGCTCTAGCAATTCTGTGCGAGCTTTAAAAATCAAACTCATCTCCCAAACAGTAAATTCATCTCTAAAGTAATTGGCTTCCCCCAAACAGAGATTAAGTTTGCTATACATTGTTCTCGACACAGACTCCCTCGCCCTATCGTTAAAAGCCAGAAATATTTGCTCATCGAGAGTAGAAATGCAATCATAAAATGCAGTTCTCCACGAATCTAGATCTTCCACACAGAAAGTCAGAGGATAGTTTTGTGTCGAGGACAATTCATACCAATCTTTAAAAGGAGTATATCGACATCTTAATGACACTAAAAGAATTCTTTTCTGCAGATTGGTGTTCGGCCTTTGCATGACTTTGATGATATAGTCTGCGTTAGCTTTAAGGTTCCTAATATACATTGGAGGCAATCCCAATTCGACGTGTATCGCATAATTTGGTGTGTTATATGGGAGCCTAAAGATCCGTTTGAAAAAAAATCTTTGGATAGATTCAATTTCTTCCAGTTGCTTGTACCCATAAACTTCATTACCATAGCAAAAGCAGCTTTTAACGGTTGCATCAAACACCCTGAATTTTGAAAGATACTAATACGCTTCAAGTTTTTCAAGAATCTGATGAGGAAAATGAGATGCAACATAGCTTACAAGCGGATGACGAACCTTTCGAATAAAACGTCCTTAATTTCGCTCCAAGTAAAAGACGGACATCGAAAGTCGAATCACGTGGTGGTAAATACTTCATAACCTTACAAATCAATAACAAAAAGCTCGCCATGGAATTTGATATCGGCGCAGCCATATCTGTTATGAATTACGATACTTTTGTTTCTCATTGGCCAAATGCAAAAATTACACCTACAAAAATTATGCTGAAAACTTACAACAATACGACATTTCCAGCTTATGGAAAATCGCATTTGGAAGTTGTGTACAATGGACGAAAAGTTATGTGCCATCTTTACATTGTAAAAGAACCATTTGATACGCTTTTGGGAAGAGAATGGGTAAAGGCACTACAAATATTACAAATAAATGCAGTTAATTTTTTTACAGAGGCAGACATCCATCATCTGAGGAAACAAATATTTGAGAACCATAAGGATGTGTTCGAACAGAAAATACGAACGATTCCCAATATAAAAGGTATTCTCAAATTACGAAAGGGAGCATCTCCTATATTTATAAAACCACGACAGGTTCCGTACGCTATTCGACCTCTTATAGAAGATGAAATTATTCGTCTAGAGAAGGATGGTATTCTTGAAAAAGTTGAACATCCGGATTGGGGAACACCTATTGTGCCTGTAATCAAATCAGACAAATCAATACGTCTTTGTGCAGATTTTAAGGTAACGTTAAATAAACTGATTGTGAACGATAAATATCCGATTCCAAAAATCGACAATTGTACCAAAAACTTAAGTACGGCGAATACTACTGCACTTTCGATATTTATAAAGCCTACTTACACCTTAGCATGTCAGAGGAGAGCGCCCTGTTACAAACAGTGAGTACAACAAAAGTTCTCTACAAAGTAAACAAGCTTATGTTTGGAGTTAAGACTGCACCCAATATATGGCAACGTTTTATGGATGAACATATCATCAACGATCTTGAGGGAACAGCTTGTTTCTTCGATGATATAATCGTTATGGGACGAAATATGGGGGAGACCCTCCAAAGATGCAATCTCATTTTGGACAAACTGCGAAAATTTAACCTTCATTTGAATAAATCCAAATGCAAAATGTTTGAAAGAAACGTGATCTACTTGGGACACAAGATTGACAAGAACGGCTTACACAAAACGCAAGACAAAATATACGCTATATCCGAGGTGAAACCGCCGACAGAAATAACCCAGCTACGCCAATTTCTGGGTATGGTTAATTATTACCATAAGTTCATACCGGACTTGTCAACAAAATTGCACCCGTTATACAGACTTTTACGTAAGGACCAACAATTTGTATGGTCATCTGATTGCCAACATTCGTTCGACATTCTCAAAAAGGAGATAATGAGTGAGAAGATACTCGCTCCATTTGACGAAAATCTTCCACTTATCCTCGCAACAGATGCATCACCAGTTGGACTTTCAGCTATAATTTCCCATATAACCGAGCAAGGTGAGAGACCAATCGCTTTCGCATCAAGGAGTCTATCGAAAGCCGAAACCAATTACAGTCAATTGGACAAAGAAGCCACAGCAATCTTCTGGGGATTGCATAAGTTCTTTGACTACTGCTACGGGAGGGAATTCACGCTCATTACAGACAATAAACCACTGACTTCGATATTCAGCCCAGAGAAAAATTAACCCCTACTTACAGCTCAGCGTTTACTACATTACGCCCTGTTTCTCAGTGGATTCAATTACAAAATTAAATACAAAAATACGAAAGAACACACTAACGCTGATTTTTTTTCCAGGCATCCTTAAGAGAAGAACTGTATATAAGGAACAAACCAAAGAAATCTATCAGCTTTGGGAAGATTGATTTAAAAAACATCTAATAGAAAATAGTATTGGCTTTAAAAACAGATATAAAACTTAGTTGTAAGTATTACCGTTATTTTTTAATATTTGTTTTAAATTTTTAGCACTGTTTTTATAAAATTGCCCCTCTCGCCCAAACGGAGGGAGATAGACCCCCCCACCCATAGTAAAAAATGCTTGTATTGAACTGTTCTACAAAAAACCGTTATCAATTCTTGGCGCCAAAGTTATCGTACTCTCCCCATGTACTTGAACTAAAGCGGTGCGCGGCCGCAAGGATCAAATTTCTTCTTTCGTTGATCGCCAAGTGCCCATTTTTCTTCTATTTTATAGGAAGGTAGTTTAAAGGGTTACAAAACATTTTTTAAGAAAACGAAAACATTTGTAAGACATGGCTTCAAACAAAAAAATATAAAAAATGATAAAAGTCCAGTCACCTTATATAGGTCAAACCTGTCGCAAATTGGTTACAAGTTGAAACCACTTTTACAAATTTTCTTTTGGTGAGTAAAAATAGATAAAAAAAAGTCCACCACTTTATATTCCAAAAATAAAGTTATTATAAAACTACAAAAATAAGCAAAATACTAAAGCAAGATCCAAATAAAAACCGTAATACTGATATATTTATAGATAGTGTTACATATGTATGAATTATTATTGTGAATTATATAATGAATTTCTTATTATGCAATTGTGAACTAGTCTTAATATACACTAGCCGTCATATTTGACATAGAAATAAAGAGCATTCTTTAGACGTCAATCTGATAGTGTGGTTCTTCTTTTCACGTCCCGTTTTCCTTTTTGGGGTTAAGCAAATATTCAATAGTGGCGACGAGGATATTTAAGGTTCAGAAAAATCTTAGCGATGTCTGATCCTACGCTGGATATCATACAGCAGTTAACAACTGCACTTCAAAATTTGCAAACTAAACCAAGCTCACCAAATTTACACTTCGAGCACTTCAACGAAAATGAAGAACCTTTCACCAACTACATTAAAAGACTAGAAAATTATCTTGCACTACGAAACGTCACGGATGCTACAAGGAAACGGCAAGTACTTATAAATTGCATTGGCGCCAAATACTACCTACTTCTTTCAAATTTAACAGCCCCAGAAGAGCCTGATGCAAAATCATACAATGATCTTGTTGTCCTTGTAAAAAATCACCTTAGTCCAAAGCCAAATGAAATTACAGAGCAGCACAAATTCCTGCTCAGACTCCAACACGAGGGAGAGTCAATATCGAACTATTTAGCTGAGTTGAAAAAACTAAGTGCATACTGTAATTTCACCTGTGAGTCATGCAAAAAATCCACACTTAAAACTCATCTACGCTCGCAATTCATTCGAGGACTGAGGGACTCCAACATTAAGAAAAACTTCTGCGGGAAAGTGACATGACTTTGGATAAAACTGTTGAATACGCGATTTCTATGGAGGCGTCAAAAACCGAGAGCCGCAACATGCAAAATATACACCAAGTCCAGGCAAAGGGGTTGCCAGTACAAAAAGCTAAAACTGGTAATAGTATTGGTGTATATAAAAACCATGATCGATCTATGCAAAAAGATAAAAAAAATTATTTCTACAGATGTGGGAAAAATAATCATCTAGCAAACAAATGTCGTGCGACAAATTTATATTGTAAAAAGTGTCGAGGTAGTGGCCATGTGACCTCAGTGTGTATGAAGTCGCAATATATGCATAAAGATACTAATTATTATTATTATTATTATTATTATTATTATCTTTATTGTTTTTTTTTCAGAAGAATACAAACTTAAAGTTAAAAAGATATACAAGCATGGCCCTAAGCCGTCTGCCGGTTAATTAAATATATATCTATATAATCTGAGAGAAAATGTATACAAAAAGATTTATGACAAAAAAAATAGAAATTAAGAAGCAGAAAAAAAAAATTAAACATAATCTAGAACAAAAAAGGACTTAAATTTATATGCTTTTAGTTTAGCGAAAACGAAATTAATAAAGTAAATAACAATATTGATTCATATTTTTAAGACAAAAGTTTGGCTTTATTTTACATTTAATAAATTAGGTTTACCTAAAACAAAACAGAATTTGGAAGCAGTTAAAGACTTAAAATATCAACTGGTATCGCGGGCTTTTAGTTTAGCTAAAACGAAATTAAATTGAAACAGGCTTTTAGTTTAGCTAAAACAAAATTAGATTAAGTTTTATCCTCAAAAATCAGGCTTTTAGTTTAGCTAAAACAAAATTAAATCAGATTCTATCTTCATAGGTATGTACCTAAAATAGATTCACATATGTATTTCTATACTCAACCGAATGTGAGATAAACCGAATAAGCAGCTTCCAACCACTCTCTCCGTTCAGAACACTTAAACATTCCTCTAGCGATAGATAACTCTTGTCGAAGTATAGTCGCCGAATTTCTTGTAAGATGGGACAAATTGCCAAAAAGTGGAAGATGTTTTCAATTTGATTCAGATTACACAATGTGCAGTGGGGACTAATATCATTTCTATGAGGCCTATAGTTGAGCTCTAGCAATTCTGTGCGAGCTTTAAAAATCAAACTCATCTCCCAAACAGTAAATTCATCTCTAAAGTAATTGGCTTCCCCCAAACAGAGATTAAGTTTGCTATACATTGTTCTCGACACAGACTCCCTCGCCCTATCGTTAAAAGCCAGAAATATTTGCTCATCGAGAGTAGAAATGCAATCATAAAATGCAGTTCTCCACGAATCTAGATCTTCCACACAGAAAGTCAGAGGATAGTTTTGTGTCGAGGACAATTCATACCAATCTTTAAAAGGAGTATATCGACATCTTAATGACACTAAAAGAATTCTTTTCTGCAGATTGGTGTTCGGCCTTTGCATGACTTTGATGATATAGTCTGCGTTAGCTTTAAGGTTCCTAATATACATTGGAGGCAATCCCAATTCGACGTGTATCGCATAATTTGGTGTGTTATATGGGAGCCTAAAGATCCGTTTGAAATAAAATCTTTGGATAGATTCAATTTCTTCCAGTTGCTTGTACCCATAAACTTCGATACCATAGCAAAAGCAGCTTTTAACGGTTGCATCAAACACCCTGAATTTTGAAAGATACTAATACGCTTCAAGTTTTTCAAGAATCTGATGAGGAAAATGAGATGCAACATAGCTTACAAGCGGATGACGAACCTTTCGAATTAAACGTCCTTAATTTCGCTCCAAGTAAAAGACGGACATCGAAAGTCGAATCACGTGGTGGTAAATACTTCATAACCTTACAAATCAATAACAAAAAGCTCGCCATGGAATTTGATATCGGCGCAGCCATATCTGTTATGAATTACGATACTTTTGTTTCTCATTGGCCAAATGCAAAAATTACACCTACAAAAATTATGCTGAAAACCTACAACAATACGACATTTCCAGCTTATGGAAAATCGCATTTGGAAGTTGTGTACAATGGACGAAAAGTTATGTGCCATCTTTACATTGTAAAAAAACCATTTGATACGCTTTTGGGAAGAGAATGGGTAAAGGCACTACAAATATTACAAATAAATGCAGTTAATTTTTTTACAGAGGCAGACATCCATCATCTAAGGAAACAAATATTTGAGAACCATAAGGATGTGTTCGAACAGAAAATAGGAACGATTCCCAATATAAAAGGTATTCTCAAATTACGAGAGGGAGCATCTCCTATATTTATAAAACCACGACAGGTTCCGTACGCTATTCGACCTCTTATAGAAGATGAAATTATTCGTCTAGAGAAGGATGGTATTCTTGAAAAAGTTGAACATCCGGATTGGGGAACACCTATTGTGCCTGTAATCAAATCAGACAAATCAATACGTCTTTGTGCAGATTTTAAGGTAACGTTAAATAAACTGATTGTGAACGATAAATATCCGATTCCAAAAATCGACAATTGTACCAGAAACTTAAGTACGGCGAATACTACTGCACTTTCGATATTTATAAAGCCTACTTACACCTTAGCATGTCAGAGGAGAGCGCCCTGTTACAAACAGTGAGTACAACAAAAGGTCTCTACAAAGTAAACAAGCTTATGTTTGGAGTTAAGACTGCACCCAATATATGGCAACGTTTTATGGATGAACATATCATCAACGATCTTGAGGGAACAGCTTGTTTCTTCGATGATATAATCGTTATGGGACGAAATATGGGGGAGACCCTCCAAAGATGCAATCTCATTTTGGACAAACTGCGAAAATTTAACCTTCATTTGAATAAATCCAAATGCAAAATGTTTGAAAGAAGCGTGATCTACTTGGGACACAAGATTGACAAGAACGGCTTACACAAAACGCAAGACAAAATATACGCTATATCCGAGGTGAAACCGCCGACAGAAATAACCCAGCTACGCCAATTTCTGGGTATGGTTAATTATTACCATAAGTTCATACCGGACTTGTCAACAAAATTGCACCCGTTATACAGACTTTTACGTAAGGACCAACAATTTGTATGGTCATCTGATTGCCAACATTCGTTCGACATTCTCAAAAAGGAGATAATGAGTGAGAAGATACTCGCTCCATTTGACGAAAATCTTCCACTTATCCTCGCAACAGATGCATCACCAGTTGGACTTTCAGCTATAATTTCCCATATAACCGAGCAAGGTGAGAGACCAATCGCTTTCGCATCAAGGAGTCTATCGAAAGCCGAAACCAATTACAGTCAATTGGACAAAGAAGCCACAGCAATCTTCTGGGGATTGCATAAGTTTTTTGACTACTGCTACGGGAGGGAATTCACGCTCATTACAGACAATAAACCACTGACTTCGATATTCAGCCCAGAGAAAAATTTACCCCTACTTACAGCTCAGCGTTTACTACATTACGCCCTGTTTCTCAGTGGATTCAATTACAAAATTAAATACAAAAATACGAAAGAACACACTAACGCTGATTTTTTTTCCAGGCATCCTTTAGAGAAGAACTGTATATAAGGAACAAACCAAGGAAATCTATCAGCTTTGGGAAGATATTTTACCCATAACTAAAAATGAAATGTTGAAGGAAATGAAAAGAGATAAAGAGCTATCTTTATTGTTCATTCAACTACAAACTGGAGGTTCTCTTAAGAATTCGCCATACAGTGCTATGGAAAGTGAACTTATGTTGCAAGACGGATGCATTTACAGGGGCATACGTATTCTTATATATACACTTCGTTTGGAAGTCTTAAAGGAACTACACACTGCACATATTGGTATTACAAAAATGAAGGCGATGGCAAGAAGTTATTGCTATTGGCCCGGTATAGATCGCGATATTGAAGAAATTGTAAAAAGCTGTCGTGATTGTGCAAAGGTACTTACAGAGCCAAACAAAGTTCCAATTCATCCATGGGAGGTTCCTTCTAAACCTTGGCAGCGCCTGCACATCGACTTTCCTGGACCATTCATGGAACATTTTTTTTTTGGTGATCGTTGACGGAAGAACGAAATGGTTGGAGATATTTCCAATGAAGTGAATAACAAGCTTCTTTACGATTCGCGCACTGAGGGAAGTTTTCGCAAGATTTGGTATTCCAAACACAATCGTGTCAGATAACGGCACAAACTTCACATCAAAAGAGTTTCGCGAATTTTTAAAATTAAATGGTATTAATCAAAAACTTTCTTCACCAGCTCATCCTGCGACGAACGGACAGGCGGAACGTTTTGTACGGATACTGAAAGATGGACTTCGATTGTCGATGAATGACCCGGGGGACTTACACACGAAGCTACACCGCCTGCTGATGCAGTACCGAAAGACCCCATCAACAACAACGGGAAGAAGCCCAGCCGAATTGATGTTGAAATTTAATCTTCGAACTAGACTTGATTTGCTGAAGCATTCACGCGCGGAGGAGAGTGAACAAAACAAAGAATGCAACCGGATTTTTAGCGTTGGTGATCTTGCTCAAGTCCGTTACTATCAAAACAAGGAAATCAAATGGAAGTTCGCCAAAGTTACACAACGAGAAGGCCTTTTACACTATTTAGTTGATGTTGATGTAACTTCATATCGAAGGCACATTGACCAGATGCGGTCCACACTTGTTGAGGGTAACATTGATAATAAATCTTTACCCGTTCGTTTAGAGAAACAACCCGCGATGTTAACGATTCAAGAAGATCCAGTTCGAGAGCACGAATTAGTATCAATGACTGAAAGCTTATCAAAGAAATCAACAGACAATGTTGAAGTAACTGTGGGAGACGAAAGGATTGCGGATGAACCTGTTATTATTAACAACAAAGATGAAGAGAGACAAGAACTGACCACTGAGGTGAGAAGATCAACACGAGTGCGGCGTCCAGTTGTTCGTTATCAAAGCAATATCTAATGGGGAAGACTGTTACATATGTATGAATTATTATTGTGAATTATATAATAAATTTCTTATTATGCAATTGTAAACTAGTCTTAATATACACTAGCCGTCATATTTGACATAGAAATAAAGAGCATTCTTTAGACGTCAATCTGATAGTGTGGTTCTTCTTTTCACGTCCCGTTTTCCTTTTTGGGGTTAAGCAAATATTCAATAGATAGTCAGGCTGCCATCAAAGCCATTGATGCTGCCTCAATATCCTCTAAACTCGTTCTAGACGAGATCGCAGGCTTTAATGATAGCCTGAAGGTCACTTTGATCTGGGTCCCAGGCCACATGTAGAACTCGGTCAGACATAACCAGAATCATTGTAGTTAGCACGGGTCACTGGCCAATAGGAGAGGATGCAGCAAGAATGGGAATTCCGCACAATACTCATTTAACGTAGCTGTAGAGATGAAAGGGAAAAGGAAACAGTGACCCACTATCTCTGCTGCTGCCCTGCCTTGGCTAATCCAAGATGCCAATTCTTCGGTCAGTACTTTATTGACAACCTTAGCGAACTTTCAGTTGTGAGCATAGGTAACCTCATTGGCTTTTTGAATGCAACTAAATGTCTATAAAACGTAACAAACCGTATCAATATCTGACCTCTTCTATGGGTAGACAAAACAAATCAAGAGAACTACATGATTTCTGCAGGAACATTTTCTTCAGTCGTGTAGGCGGGCTAAGTCTACTGCGGATATTATGTTATTCCCTAAATCGAATTGATCTCACGGGAATCTGGTCCTATCTAAAGCCATCCAGCACCCTGCCTGTTTAGGTTTTAAGCGAAGACAACCATATCGGAGCTAACAGCCTGGCATAAAGCCTGGTGGGGGGAATGGGCCTCTTCACTTGGGTGATATATTCGAGGATCTCTTGTTCTCCACATGGAAGTTGGTAACTGAGGGATTTACTACCAAGCAAATTAATTTCAAACCTTATAACATAACCCACCGTACCAATATGTCACCTTTTCCATGAGCCGACAAAACGGATCAAGAGAACTATATGATTTCCGCAGAAACCACGTCTTTAGCCATGTAGGCGGGTTGTGTCTACGGCGGAAATATGTTTTTCCCTAAACCGAATAGATCTCACAGGGAAACTGGTTCTACCCTAAGCTACCCAGCACTCTGCCTGTTTAGGTTTTTGGCGAAGACAGACATATCGGAGCTAACAGCCTGGCATAAAGCCGGTAAATGGTAATAAAGGGATCATCTCCCAACACAGTTCCACACCTTAACACACCATAGTCACCAAAATGCTATCCCAACCTCCACATAATGATAGGTCTCATGAGTTCATGGTATCAAAACGGCACACCAAGCGCTAATTGGGTTTTTATTCTAGCAGAATTGCCGCCATTCCTAACTACCTACCTTACCTACTTACTTGTAGAACTCAAAGGAGATGGCCCTTTTTTGAGTCCAGAGGCCAGAGCGTACATATGTAGATGAGATAGGTACCAATTAAAAGCTGGTATTGAGCATTATAAGAATGTCAAATATATATTTTAAAAATCGGTGTTGGCGATTTCAAGATATTTGAGTTTGAAGTTGGCAAACCAAATGTCAGAGAATTCGGCTTTTTTCGAAAAAAAAATTTCATAGCTCCTGAAGTATAGCATCTAGAAAAATGATTTAGGTATCAAATGAAAGATCACAAAAATACCTTTAAAACAGTACCAAGATTTTTCTCCTAAAATTTATATATTTTGAAATATTCAGCTCAGAGGGCCTACTCTGTAATCCGATTCGAAAGTTAAATCTAATCGAAATTTGTTTCCGATTCGAATTTGAATTGGTACTCTGTAAGACTTTATATTCGAACAAAAATGTTGCTGAGCAACTCTTGCAACTTTCGAATAAAAGCACGAGACTCGTGCTTTTATGACAAAAATGAAGAGGTGGACAATTACCGAGAGCCTACGCCATCGATTATTATTGATAGTTGTTTTAAACTATAACTAACTATATAACTATATAACTATCGATATATTTCGATATTTTATGTTTGTTTTTGATTGCTCAAGGTAACCTACCACCAAGTGACTTAAAAAAGCAAATTCATATATTTTTTAAACAAATGTTAGTGGTTAAATATGAGAAAAGTATGACAGAAAACAGATTACAAAAATATGAGTGTTTTTACTCATCCGATAACACATGACTTGTGGCAGTATGCACTATAACGTAATAGAAATGTAAAAAAATTTCTTTTTGATGCTTATTAATCGGTTTGCTTACTAATAATGATTATTCCTACCATGTACAAGAACCATTTAAAAGCCGACTGCATTCAAAGATAATTAAAAACAACTGCATACCGTTTTTGATGCTACGTTGCTTATCACGAAACAGGAGCTCCCCCGTTACCTACACACATCATTCACACATGATTCACTCAATTTTTTAAACATTTCTGTACCTACAGATTAAATCAAAACTAACAGTTGTTTATAATATCAACTACTTATTCCAAAATATTATGAAAAACAAAAACAAAAGAAGGTATTATTTTTGTTATATTGTACTATTCGTACTATAGAATGTCAGTTTTATTACTGACCATTCTGTCAATTTTTCATTGAATGTTTTGAACAACAAAAACAACTTAAAAGTGCTAGCACCAATTTTTAAAGGAATTTTATTTACTCGTTTTTTTACGAATTTTTTTACCTACTATTCGCTTTTCCATTTTTGGCTGGAGATATAGCTATTTAAAGGAGTGCCAATTCCAAACATCAGTCTCCTTATTAGTGGAGAGAGCTTTAATCCAATTTTATTATGAAAAACTTTTTAACATGCACATCATGAGATTCGAACTCACGCATTATCAGGCAGGTATGCTCATTTGTGAGTTATTAATAGGATTTGTGGTATTTTTTTAAATTACGAATATGGATTCAATAGCCTTGTGGTTTGACGAAGAAGAAGATTGTGTGCAGGAAAAAATACAAAAAAAAATGATACGAGAAAGTCAAACATCATAAACTTAACAGACATTTTTAAATATCCTTTAAATAAATCCGGATGTGAACACATAAATTCAACAATAATTTCAAATTGATGCGGCTTGAGGTTCATATTTTTGTTTGAGTTTTTCCCTTTAAAATAAAATTCTTTAATAATCAAAAAATGATTTCTTTAATATTTTTGTTATAAAGTTTGTAAAAAAAATAACACACTTTTTATTTTTATCTTACAAAAACTTACATTTTTCCGTTTTAACAATCATTCTCGCAAGGTAATTAGCTTTCGAATAAATTTTCGAAAGCAATTATCAATGAAAATAGAGTTACAAAGTACGAAATTTCCGATTTTCGAACAAATGTATCTAAACAAAATGTATATCTCCGATTTTCGGAAATTGCTATCCGATTTTCGGAATGCTAAGTACCAAATATCCGCTTTCGAAAGATTTAACTTTCGAATCGGATTACAGAGTAACCCCCCAGATTTATTAAAGATAATTTCATTAGAGGTGCTTTCTGCGTCTGATATCTTGAAAAAATCAGCGATGACATATACTTTTTTTTGCACCACTACAATCTATCATTGATAATCATGAATTTAATGTACGTAAAAATTATCTTGCATCAAATGAATCTCGTCTTATAACTTATAAGGTAAATGAACCCTTTTATTCCAGTCGATATGTCGAAACAAATGGGGCTACCAGGAAAATATTCGGAACTTAGGCCGTATGCGAACAGCGTTAACATTTTATTCTCTGGCTAATTTTTGACGTTTGAGTTGAGGTGAATAAATGTTTAGCTTTTTGGTGTGCGAACTAGATTAAATTTGATTTGTTAACACATGCTTTTCTTAAATTTCCCCACAAGAATGAAAACATTTCCTTTCTTATTACTTTGCTACGGAGAAATGAATAGGTAAGATTGTTTTGTCAATTTATAAAAAAAAGTCTGCAACTCAAACAATCGGTGCGCGTTTAAATTTTTGATATGTTGTATAGGATGTTTGGCTGATGTAAAAATACAATTTCCACAACCTCAACTTCTCCGCCTCTTCGCTATTAGGAAAAACCTGCAAAAAATGGTCACTTTTTTGCTTATTTCGACTATAATTTCTTTCTTTTACATTTCATCGAAAAAAAAAAACTAATAACAAAACTTGTAGAAAACAAAATTTTCTACAAGTGTGATATAGAAAGTTTATTTGTAAGATTTATGATTCATCCAAAATCCAAATGAAGTGGCTCTATTTGTTTTGGGTTAAGTAATTAGTTTTGTTTTTCGATAAAATGTACCAGAAAGAAGTTATAGTCAGAATTAGCCGATTTTGTGCAGTTTTTTCCTGATAGCAGAGGGTGCTGAGGGGGTGTGGTGTGGAAATTGTTTTTTTTATCACCAAACATCCTATGCAACATATCAAAAATTTAGAACTACTTGGTTAAATTCTCTTTATTTGCTGTTCTATAAAATTCCCTACAAAAAAAAATTAAAAACGCAAATTTGAAATTTCAAAAACCAGTTTATTAAAGATTTGCAATTTCATAATTGTGGCTATTCTAAATTGTGTTTTGTTAAATAAATATAATAGAACTACTCTGTAAAAATTATGGGAAGTTTTAACACGGTACAGAACATTGGTTTGGCAGCTGGACTTTAAAAAAAAAACAACAAATTTGTTTCACAATAAATAGAAATGTAAAAAAAGTATTATCGGTTAATTTAAGTAACAGTTCGTTCATAACACAGTTTAATTGAGCCGGATTCACAAAAACACAAGGAGGATATTAGACGTCAATATAAAAACAAACGAAAATAAATACAAATGAAATGAATCCAATAAAACACACGTCACACTGGTAAAAAATCTGTTTCACAGAATAGAATAACAAAAACTCCGTTAATTATTACTAGTTCGTTAAATATTAGAGTTACATAAAACACATTTCACCAAAACACAAACGAAAAATTCGATAATAGTCGAACAAACAGAAATAAATGCAAATGAAAGCAATGCAACAATCAAATAAAACAAATTACCAAAGATTATCTAATAAAGATAAAAATCTGTAGTTACGTCTGTCCCTCCGGTTACCCAATGTTTAGATTTTTTGCATTTCGCGTATATGAATACGTTTCCCCTTAAAATCATGAGCAGTGGTGGATTTCGATCATGAATGGAGGTAGGATTCTTCCAAATAAGGGTGTGTTCATAAATTGTGTTCATAAATGTATGCTAAGCTAAGATCACACTTGTATTTTCAGCTGGTACTATTTTAGCCCGCATATCTCGTAATAGAAGCAAAACAGCAACTTGTATTCTTATTTCGTGTTTTTTCAATTTTTATTTTTATTTTTAATATCGGATATCCTTGTACTTTATTTACGTGTCTTAGCTTTTTAAGACACGACAGAAGTGCAAGATCAGATACAGCTTTGCGCATTCCCGGATTATTACATTGAGTTTATAAACATAGAGAAATCAAGATGGTTTCAAACTCACCGAAGGAGATGTCGCTTAATGATCACATCGAGTAATTATTATTGCAATAGTTCCATGTAACGAACATCCTTCAACCTCAACCGAACAATTTTTTTCTGTATACATTTGTATTTGTTTTTCTTTATTTCTCTTGCCTTTTAACTCAAAAATAATTGCTACTCGAGTAAAAAAACACAAGTCGATAGTAACGACATTCTACGAGCAAAGTTTGAAACTTCCACATGATTTCTCTTTGTTATAAGCTCAATGGCGCAAAATTATAGTCAACCTATATTTAAGGAATTAACGTCACACCACTTAACATTATTTCAATTTTAGAACAGTTGTCTAACTTTTACTCAAGAATAAACACTTTTTAAACTTCCAGTTATTTATTCCACTGAAAGGGGTTGTTGATGAATTTATGCAGTATTTGTGCGTAGTTACATTCCACAAAAGCGATTTCAAGAGAGTGAGCTGTCAATCTATCAGAGATTTTATTGTGCTGCAATAAAAATATAATGCTAAGGTTTGCTGTTTTTAAAGTTAGACAACTTTATTAAGAAAATGTATACTTTAAGCCGTTTATAATACGGAAAAACGTATTTTTAACCAAGTTTCACATTAAATTGCTTTTAGTTTCGAGTTAAATCGACTATAATTTTGCGCCAATGGTTATAGTTATAAGCAAAAAATTAAATTATGAAAACAATTAAAAATATTTTTATTTGCGCGTTTATAGCATCAGTAGTAAAAAGAGACTGTTTACCTTTTAAACTTATTTTCTGGCTTCAAATTGCTTAAGTAAAATATTTACTGATGTGTTTGAAACAATTAAAAAACGGAAAAAATATTCTATGTTATTATATGAAAGCGACTAATGTCGATTTTAATGGTGCCAAAAAAGAACTGTTTTTCGTTTTCTTTTGCAAGTAGGTTTTGAACTGATAGTTTAATTGAAGGGAATTCGTTACCTTCTTTTCTTTTTATATCCAAACAAACAAACAAACGAAAATGCAAATACAAATAAAGTATTTCTCATTATAAGCCTAACTTTAACTTGTGAGTCACCAGTGTAGAAACAGCCTAACCAACAAATAAACAAGTTTATGAACAGACCCAAAAAGTTTGAATCTTGTTTAAAAACTCTAGAAGTATAAATATAAAAAGCATATTGATTTAACCAGTATTTGCGGCATCAGATTTATTTTAATAAATGTTTCTGAATGTTTTTAAACATTAAATAAAATTCCAATATGTAACACGGCAATCAGTTCATGATTTTTTTTTAAGTTTCACGTTTCCCCTTAAATTCATAAGCTGTGGTGGATTTTGTTCATGAAATGAGGTAGAATTCTCCCGAATAAGGATATGTTCATAAATGCACGCTAAGCTACGATCACACTTGTATTTTCAGCTGGTACTCTATTTTAGCACGCCATTCTCGTAATAGAAGCAAAATCGGAACTTATATATATATATATTTATTGGAAATATATTTTTATTTCGTGTTTTTTCAAAGAATATTTTAGTTTTTTACATATATTTTTTGGTTCGGGAGACGGCTTTTTGTGCAAATAACTGTTTGATAATTTCTTAATATTAAGAGTTGTAATGAAATTAAATTTTTTTTCAGTTTGGAAAGATTCTTTTTGTGATTGGCACTTTAAACAAATTATTTCAATTATTTCTTGTATATTCTTGTATAATTTATATTGAACTAGAACACAACACCAAAAATAATGTTTCGCTGCATAAATGTTTGCATTTCGTGTACTAGGAAACCACATTTAAATGTCAAATAGTGTGCAGTGAAACATTTGACTACATGCCGTATACTAGACATACGTAAGCACCAAATATATGTGCATTCTTATGTAACCACATCGAATGCAATCCTTCTGGTTACATTTGCACATGTGTCTTTTTATGTAAACATGCGGTGTACCTACTACCGAAATATTCGTGGATATAACAACATCGCTAAATGTTGCGCTAGTAACAAAAATACACCATTGGTACGGGACGTCAGAGACACATTCGCATGTGGTTTTTTATTTTCCGTGTACTACATTCTTATGTTTTGCTTTTAGTATTTTTGTTGTATATGATTTAACCTTCTAAATATTAGGTACTAATATTTCAATGGAGGGAAATTTCTTACCCCAAATTTCTTTTTATATCGAAACAAACAAACGAAAACGCAACTAGTGAGGTAATATGTTACTGGTGTAGGAACAGCCTAACCAAAAAATAAACGAGTTTGTGAACAGACCCAAAAAGCTGATGATTTCGAAAAAGGCGGGAAAATTAATCCACCACTCAGCTTAGGTGAGAGTGTGTGCAGTTTTCCTTTGTTCTCACGCACACTTTTTCACCTAAGCTGAGATCAGCTGATGTCGAAGCTTGTAGGTAACGTCAAATAAAATGACAGGATTACCCTCTCTGTTAGTTCCTCTGTGACATTACGCCGACTGTCTCTCTCACTCCTGCATAAGCATAGAAAATAATCCACTGGCTAAAATTTTAGCCTGCTCCAGATCAGGCTAAATTTTTGAAGTTTATATTCACCACACTAGTGTCATAATTTAGCCAATGGATAAAATTTTAACGCTGTTCGCACAAGTTATGTTGGTTATTCCTCTGGGAATAAAAAATATATATTTTCCTTCTCCCAACAAAAATGAAAAATGATAAACCGCAAATTTAGTATTTTAGTAGGATCTCAACGATCCTCTTTATTTGATATCGAGAAAAGAACTGACTTATAATTATAAAACATTTGATTTCTTAACCTACTGTGCCGTATCTTTTTGTATGTATTTGTATTATAGCATGATCATTGGATCATGCTGAGTGTTGCATTAATTTGTCTTCTGGCTTTTGTTTAGGTTTGAATATTTATTGGTTTCATCTACAAAGTAGCTGACGAGTGTTTATGTTATCTTCTTCGGAATTGATATGGTGGTTTAGGTTTGAATCTTTATTGGTTTCATACAAAGTAGCTGACGAGTGTTTATGTTATCTTCGGGATGGATATGGCTATCATCTGTGGAGTATGTATATCAGCAATGGGTATGGGATTTGAGGGTACATTTGTAACTCCCCCCGCCTTAGATTGGAGACTCTCCTGAGGCTTCATGTTTTTAATTTCATTTAGTGGTATATTATTATCTGATTTTATTTCTTCGGCACATATTGTGTTTACAATTTTTATATTCTTATTTTTATAAAGGTACTTAAATACAAAGTAGCATATAGCTAATATAATACATATAGTTAATACACTTGAAAAAGTGATTGTATTTCGATTATTTTTATATTCTATGAGTTTTATTTTCTTTTGGTGTTCTATATCTTGAATAATTAGGTCTTTAATAATAATCTCTGAATCAATTACACTTAAGTTGAAATTTGGTTGAATTACAGTTTTATGATTAAAAATTTTAATTTTATTATGATAATGTTCATTATTTAGAGTCACAGTACAATTATTAAAGTTAACAATGAAGTTTTTGTATAGATGGTATGTTTTTTCATTACAATTATGTTCTATGGTGTTTTCAAAATGTATGACTAATAATAGACCTTTATTTATTTCTTGAACATAATTTTTTGTTTTATATTCAATGGTCTTACATGGAGAGCATTCTATTGGATTTTTCAAATCCTTAACATATTTGTTGACAGGATAAATTTTATTTTTGTATTTGATAACTTTTTGTTCTTCTATATTTGAAATTATAGAATTATTTGAAAAAGGTATTAATCTTAAATAATAAGTAGGAAATTCCTTGTCTAAAAATATAGGGATGCTAATTATAACTATAAAAGTATTGGAATTATCTTTTCCAAAAATGTTTATTTTTATTTCTTTCAACTCATTCAAACCAATAAAATTTTCATTTATTTCGTCAATATCTAAAATTGACCCGCGTTTACATTGTCAATTATTTTTTCAATTTCTTGGTCTAATTCTGAAACATAATAAGAGAGCTTCAATAAGGAGATTTCATTTTAACTATGTTAATTTCATCTCTGTTGTTGCCAGTAATTTTAAATATTTTAGATTTTGTGTCTTCTATATTGTTCTGTATATTTTTAAAATTGGTTTGGAAAATGTCATTTATTTCTATTTGCTGGTTATATGCTTCTGCAAGCTTTTTATCGTTTTTATCTATAACATCTAAGGGTTCTGTAATTTCTTCTCTGTCTTCATTATCCATAGTTCCATATAGTAATTTAAAAATTGAACCTATTGGGTTTATTAGACCTCTCTTTAGTCTATTATTACGTAATTTAATATTATTTTTAACAGAGTGTTCATTTGAACTTAAAAGCATTTTTATATTAGTTTTAATTTTTTCAATTTTCTGACATAGTGCTGCATTATTTTGAATTATTTGTATTATATCTGGATTTTGATTTTTGTGTGAAGTTAAATTATTAAGAATATCTATGTATTCTTGTAAGTTGATCCTATTTTAAATTCGATAATAGTCACTGACTAAAGGTATATCATCGTCTTTTATTAATATTACTCCTTGGTCTTCAATGTTTTCTATTTGAATGTTTGCGTTTGAGTTTATCATAACACTCAATATTATTGTTATAATTAAAAATATTGTTTTTATGTTGAGGTGAGTTGAAATCTGTAATAAAAACAGAGTTTCATTGATTTTGACTTTGTTGATCAGTAACATTTTTATTTTTATTTTTAATTGAACCTTTCTGCCTTTTTATCCGTGTAGGATGGATCTTTAAATTTCTTTTTCCCTTTTTTTTTTTTTTTTTTAATTCATGTTTTTATTTTCAATTTAACTTATAACTAACTTAAATGCTAGACAAAAACCTTAAAAACTAGCTTACAGAATAACTTAACTAACTTACTGGCCCCATACGGGCGCTCTAAATTATACTATAACTATATATTAAAAATGCCTTTGGGCGTAGAAACTAACTTAAATTAAAATTCAAAATTACTTAAAACTAAACGAGAAATTTTTTTTTTTTAAAACTCGTTTTTCAAGACATCATTTATTTTATATAAAAACTTAAAACTACCCTTTACCTAAATAAAACTAAATTAACCTAAATAAAATAAAAATATACGTAAATATACGTAAATAACTTAAAACTACTTAAAAATACTTAAAATAACTTAAAACTAGAACAGCCACCAGCAGCATTTTTTTTTTTTTTTTTTTTTTTTTGGCGCAGCAGCCAATGTTTATGTGCACACGCTTATAAATATATATATATTTATATATATATATTTAAAAGCGCCAAATGCACATACACACCAACAAATGCCATTTAATTTTTTTTTTATATTTTTTTGGTGCCACCACTGTCCTACATAAAATAAACCTATTAATACTTAAAAATACGCAGGTCGGCCAAGGCAACAACTATGACTAACCATCAATATCAAGGTGGTCACCCAACCACCAGTATTTTTGAACTTGCTTATAACAGTCCCTTTTTTCCCGAAGGGGCACAGCTCTACTGAACCGCAGAAGCTCTGCTCCGTTCCCAGAGCCGACGTCTCGACCATACAGGATTTGCCGATCCACAGTTCTACGGCCGACGTGGTAGATTAACGGAACCGCCAATCTATCCTGTATCAGCCGCCGACTGTCTAAATAGAGGAATGTCTCGGGCGGGATGAAACCGTTAAGACAAACGCTCTCACTATATTCTTCATTGGGGTAATAAGCCCCGAAAATAAGTCCATTGGCTGAGGTCATCGCTCTTGCAATGTGACCCCGAATCAGCTTAATTAAAAAGTTATCTATCCTGTTTATATTGGCCCCGTTGTATAAGACCTCGTTGGCATAATAATGTTTGTACTCCGACTCTGGTGTTCTGTGTAATCCAAGACAGGTCCTAAGACACTGCCTCTCAAACACCCGAATCTTTTCCATTTGAGATGGGGCAACGTTAAACCACACAGGGCACCCATAGGCAATCATCGGCCGGATGAGGGCCATGTAGCAAATCACCTTCACCCTGTTTTCAAGGCGGCTGCTATAAAACAACCGTCTTGTCAGAGCAAACGCTCCCCTAGCTCTGGCCAGAGCAGCATCTATATGTCGATTGAAATATAGATACTGATCTAGCCAGATACCAAGGTACTTTACTACATCTTTACTCGCCAGTGGATGTCCACTTGGTCCAACGATCACTAGATTTCTCCAGTTCTTTCTTGTATCCCTAGAAGCCTTAGACAAAGGGGTTCTAAACAGGATAGTTTCTGATTTCTGAAAGTTAATTTTTAACTTCCAGTCATCACAATATCGCTGAATCTTGTCGAAGTCACGCTGCAAGAGAATTCTGATGACTTCAACTTTTGGACCCGTCCTGTACGCTACAAGGTCATCGGCATACGCAATCGCATGAGTGAGACTACCTATCAGATCGCTGGTGTAAATACTAAAAAGAATCGGCGAGTTCACAGCTCCTTGCTGTAGACCGTTTTTAATATCAAAAGTTGTGGTGGAAGTTACATTGCCACTTTTGACAACAAACTTTCTACCATTGAGCATGTCATGAAGCATATACAACAGTGGTTTACTTATGCCAAATCTGGTTAATTTCAGATAAAGACCCTCTAACCATACGGTGTCGAAAGCCTTCTCTAAGTCAACAAGAACGGCACCCGTGCATTGATTTTTTGCTTTGTTCCATTGAACATTGAACATCAGAAACTAACTTAGACGCGGCATGAATAGTGTCATGTCCCGCCTTAAAGCCAAACTGATTGTCTGGAATAATATTCTTGTCCTCAGCCCACTTGAACAGAGCTCTATTGAGAATCTTTTCGAATACCTTACTGATACTTGGAAGAAGACTTATCGACCGAAGATTTGCCGGATTGGAGCTGTCCTTTCCCTTTTTGGGGAGGGGATGGACCACAGCTGTCTTCCAACTCACTGGATAATATGCTTTATTCAATGTGTTGTTAAACAGTGTGGTATAAATGTCTATGGCTTCCTCAGGGAGATGTCGTAACACAATGTTGGGTATACCATCGACCCCCACAGATTTCTTTTTCTTTAATGTTTGAAAAATTAACTGAAGTTCTGCCTTCGAAATTAACAATGATCTGGGTCCATTTCGCTCGGCGATGGTGGCGTTTGCCAAGTTTTCGTCATTGAACCCGGTGAAACCAGTATTCTCAGATCGCCATTGCGTTATGTTATTTCCAAGATAGAAATTGTGCAGCAAGGCTCTGTTCTCCAGGTCATGATTCGGACGAATGCTAGCATTCACCTTATACACTTGCTGGAAAGCAGCCCCTACAGCTTCTACCTTTTCCTGAGGATCTTCTATCATATAAAAATTGTCATCGAAAACGGCACCTTCCGGATCAATTCCCGCAATCGTTAGTACGTCTTCGTTATCTGTTGTCCTCTGGAGTTTAAGACATGGAAGATCGTTTTGATCATTTCTTCTAAATATCTTATTTATTTGGGGAAACATACTAGGGTCGCTAGAATTAACAGCATGAATTCTGTTATCCCAATATAAATTAATAGATAATCTATAGTTTTGTCTAATCAGAACGTTAATGTTTTTGATCGACGACTTCAATGTCCTAATCTCCAGATTGTCATGAACAAGTCAAGAACTAAAACATATTTATTATGCAAATGAGTTCAGTGTATAATATTAATACTAATACTAAGGTGTAGCTAAAGTTAATGTGTAACATGTGTATGTACGTATGTGACATCTTCCGTTTTTTTTTTTTTTTTTTTTTTTTTTTCTTTTTTTTTTTTAATATTAATTCATTTAATTGTTAACAGTAAAAAGAAAATATATAATTAATATTTTGGCATATGAACATAATTCAGTTAATTGTTGACAATAGAAATAAATTTATGATAAAGTTTCAAAATTCAAATAAAGAAGGATAAGTTTGTGAATGGGTTTATCATCAATCGGGCTGAAAGCGTTCGGGTTTCTTCAAAGTTCGTCCAAATCTTGATACTTTTGGCTTTGTATTTGCTTGGTGTGCTGTTGATGATTTTATCTCAGTAGTTGGTGGAATATATGTCAGAGCTGGTGTGTTATTTGTCGAGGCTGGTGTATTATTTGACGAGGCTGGAGTGTTATTTGTCGAAGCTGGTAGTTTGTGTACTGCTGGTGGTTGTTTGTGTGTCAATCCTGGTGTGAGACCAGTGGCAGAAGATTCCGAATTAATTCTAGAATGTGTCAGGTCTGGTGGTTTATGGGAAGTAGTAGGATTATCAGAATTTGTGGCCGAAATACTGTTTGGGACAATAATCTTCGTATTTTTAATTAACGCTTTCGTGGGTTGGATATGAAAAGTGTTGCGTCTTAATAGTCTGCCTTCGTCCGTTCGAACTGTCATTGATCTTCGCAATGGATCCTTAGAGTCCTCAATGGTTCCATTAATCCAATCACGATGTCCTTTTTTGAGACGTACCAGATCACCTTCTTTGAACGAATGAGATGTTTTTGTTCCTCGGTCATATAACGCTTTGAAGCGTTGTCGTGTTTGGAGTATGTTTTCTTTGACATCTGGGATAACAGCTGGCTTAAGGATATCATTGCTTGTTGGAAGTGTAGTTCTGGTGGTTCTGCTCATCAATCGCTGATTTGGGGACTGTAGCTGCTCATTTCTAGGTGTGTTTCTATAGTTTAAGAGTGCTAATTGAATATCCGAATTGTCCCTGTAGCATTTTTTTTAACATGGCTTTTGCTGTTTGGACATATCTCTCTGCCAGTCCATTAGATCTTGGATAATTTGGACTAGACGTTTGATGTTTAATGTCCCAAAGGTCGGTGAACGCACGAAATTCTCTTGATGAGAACTGAGGGCCATTATCAGATTCAAGAATAACTGGTATGCCGTGTGTGGAAAACCATTGTTTTAGGATTTGTATGACCTCAGTTGATGTTGATTGTTTAAGCTGTGCAAAATCAAAATATCCAGAATAACTATCTGTAATAAGCAAAAAATCATGATTGTGGAAATGAAATAAGTCAATGGCTACTATCTCCCATGGAAGACTAGGAATCTTTTTTAGTATGAGGGACTCTTTAGGCTTTGCTGATTGATACGATTGACATATACCACAACGTTCTATAAAATTTTGTATGTCGGTGTGCATACCTAACCAAAATACCGAAGTACGAGCTCTTTGCAAGCTTCTCTGGATTCCAAGGTGACCAGTATGGACTTTAGATACGATTTCCATTTGTAAAGATTTTGGTATGAGTATTTTCGTTGCCTTGTAAATTATACCTTCGCTGTAGGTCAGTTCCTCTCGAAAATTCCAGTAATTCCTTATTTGTTTCTCAAGTTCCGTGATCTTTGAAGGCCAGCCGTTTAGTATGTGATTTTTTAATAGCTGAAGATTTGGGTCCTTCATCGTTTCTGCTATTATCGCCGTTTTTGTTGCAGGTAACATTTTATCTACTGTATGAATTTCAATTTCATCTTCTGGGGAAGTGTTCTTTTTATTTTCGCAATTTCGGCTCAAAGTATCTGCTAACTTTATTTCGGTGCCTTTTCTATATACAACTTTTGGTGCATATGGTAGAATGTATATTAAAATTTTTTGTAGCCTTGGTGAAGTGGAGTGTATTGGTTTCTTAAAAATAGTTTCGAGGGGCTTGTGATCCGACTCTATTGTCAGTTTTCTGCCATATATAAATTCGTGGAATTTTTCGCACCCGAAACGTATAGCAAGAGCTTCTTTTTCTATTTGGGCGCAATTTTGCTGCCCGCTTGTTAATGATTTGGATGCATAGGCAACTGGTTGATCTTGTTGTAAAAGAACAGCTCCGATGCTTGATTGGCTTGCGTCAACTTGAAGTGTTACGTCTAAGGTGGGATCATAAAAACGTAAAATGGGTGTAGAAGACAAAACTTTTTTCAACTTATTAAATGAGTTTTCTTGATCGTCGGACCAGTACCAGGCTATGTCTTTCTTCAGTAGGGCGCGCATTGGTTGTGTAATTTGTGACAAGTTTGGTATGAATTTTCCTAGATAAGTGGCCATTCCGAGAATTCTTTGTAGGTCCTTGCGTGTATTTGGTCTTTTAAGTAGTTTTATTGCTGTGGTTTTATCCGGATCTGCGGAAACTCCTTCAGATGATAAAATATGGCCTAAAAATTTTACTTTGTTTACATTAAAGAAGCATTTATCTTTGTTGAGCTTAAGGCCTGCGTCTGAAATAATTTTAATTACCTTTTCTGTTTTTTCTTTCAATTTTTGTTTGTTTTCCGCATGAATAAGGATGTCATCCATGGATACCTCTGTATCTTCACAATTTTCTAAGAGTTGTGACATCATGGCTTGGTACACCTCTGGGGCTGATGCTAGACCGAATGGTAAGCGCTTGTAGGAGTATCTTCCCCAAGGGGTCGCTATTGTAAGATATTTGCTTGTTCTGTCTGTCACTTCAATTTGCCAAAATCCTTTTTTGCAATCTAATAGAGTGAAAATTTTTGATTTTTTAATATTTGCTAGGATTTCGTCGATTGATTTAAGGGGATGATATCGTCTATGGATATTTTTGTTCACATCTGTGGGATCTATACAGATCCTTATTTTACCTTTCTTCTTCACAACGACCATGGGAGAAACGGCAGGGGTGACTTCGTTTGTTTTGACCAGTACGCCTAGTTGGACCATCTCATCAATTGCTGCTTTTACTTCATGACGGATTGCATGAGCAATTCTTCTTGGAGCATAATGCTGGAACGACGGATTTTCGATTAGATCAATATCATAAATAAAGTTTTTAGCTTTTCCCAATCCTTCGTAGATATTGTTACTTACATCGAGCTCATGAACGCGCATTATAAGAGATAATCTTTCACAGTCGTTTTTACCAAGAATTGGTTCACAATTGAAAAAATTGTTAACTAAAATAAATTTTATTTTTTGTTTCTCTTTTCGCACAACACATTCAAGAACCACTTCTCCACACACATCCACTTTCGTACCACCAAATGCAACTAATTTTGTGTTTGTTTGTTTTATTTTATTTGTTTTACTGTGATGTAATAAATTCAATGGAAAAATGTTGCACTGTGCTGCCGAGTCCAATTTTACTTTTAATTTTTTACCTCCGACTGTAATTTCTTCGTACCAGTTATTTTTCTCATCTTTATTTGTCTCCGATTTTTCTATCGATAGGACAAATAATTCACTTGGACATTCGCTACTAACGCTGTCCTTTTCACTCTCGGAGCGGCAAGTGTGATTTTGTATGACATCAATTTTCTTTCTCGTGCTTTGTTTGTTCTTTCGTTTGTAACAAAAATCTTCAAAGTGACCTTTTCGTTTGCAAAACTTACAACGGCTTTTAAAAGCTGGACAGTTATATTTTGAGTGTTCCGTTCCGCAACGATTACATTTATATGCTGTCTTATATGCGTTCGTTCTATGTGATGTATATTTTCTTATGACATCAACTTTAGAATCGTCCGTTTTATGAAGTTCTATTAACTGTTGCGATGCCATCTCGCTTGCTCTGCATATCTTGATCGTTTTTTCTAAATTAAGATCATCTTCTGAAAGCAATTTTTCGCGAACATTATCATATTTTATACCGATTATTATTTTGTCTGTCAGCAGCGAGTCTTCCAGGGTTTCGAACGAACATTTTTTAGATTGATTTTTTATTTTGGTTAAGAAGTCGTCAAAACTCTCACCCTCATTTTGACGCAGTCTATTAAATGTATATCTTTCAAAGGTCGTGCTTACCTTTGGTGAAAAATACTCATCAAAACTCCTTTGGATGCTCTTTAGGTCAAGTCGTTGTGCATCAGTTAAGGCGAGCGAATTAAAAATATTTGCAGCATCCTCACCAATACAGGACATAAATGTGGCAACTTGTATAACTGAAGATTTTTGGTCCAATTGTGCTGCTATGGTGAACCATTTGTACTGTTGCAACCAAGATTTCCAAGTCGCCGACATATTATTCCCTGATATTTGTAGGGCTTTTGGTGGCTTAACAAAGTTAACACTTGAATGTTGGTTAACCGACTCCTGTTCGTCCGGCATTTTTTTTTTTTAATTTATTTTACTAATGGGTTGAAACCGATTCTGACACCATGTCATGAACAAGTCAAGAGTTAAGCAAGAACTAAAACATATTTATTATGCAAATGAGTTCAGTGTATAATATTAATACTAATACTAAGGTGTAGCTAAAGTTAATGTGTAACATGTGTATGTACGTATGTGACACAGATCACGTGTGTCCGTGGGGCTTACTACCCCAAAGATGAATACTACGAAAGTGTGTGTCTAAGCGGATTTATCTCACCCGACGCTTTCCTCTTTTTAGACAGTCGAGGGCTGATACAGGATAGTTCGGCGGTACCGCTGATCTACCACGTCGGCCGAAAAACTGTGGATAGGCGACTCCTTTATGGTCGTGACGTCGTCGCAGAAAGCGGAGCAGAGCGCCTTCGGTTCAGTAGGGCTGTGTCCGAAAGGGACCAGATAGATAGATTGGACCAAAATCGCCAGTTCTGGTGGTTGAATCATATGTAAACTAATTAAATTTAAAAATAAATAATAATAAAAGTTCACTAATTGAGTTTATTGCCTTGGTTTGACTTGTGCAGGTTTAGGCGTGTCCTTGGCTTAAAAAGTAGGCTAGGTTAGTACAAAACAATCATGGTGGCACTAAAAAGAAAAAAAAAACCGTTGCTGTGGCTGTTCTAGTCTTAAGTTATTTTAAGTAGTTTTAAGTGTAGTTTTAAGTTTTATAAAAAATAAAAAAAGATAGATATAATAAGTTTTTTTTTCCAATTTTCTTATTTTTAAGTAATAAATGAATTTCGATAGTATTTAAGCTAGGTACGCCGAAAGGCAATAATTTTAAGTTGGTTATGGTATAATTTAGAGCGCTCGCATAGGGCCAGTAAGTTAGTTAAGTTAATATGTAAGCTAGTTGTTAAGGTTTTTGTCGAGCATGTAAGTAGTTATAAGAAAATTGAAATATAAAAACTGAATATACAAAAAAAAAAAAGCGTAAGTGGTTTTACTTCAGGTAATTGCTCTTGTTCTTGTTGTTGTGGTTGATCTTGTTGTTGTTGTTGCTGTTGTTGCTGCTGCTGCAACTGTTGTTGCTGCTGCAGGAGTTCCCTCTGTTCTGCTGTTGCGTTTAGCAGCAAGTTTATATGTTGTTCCATATTTTTTTTTTATTTGTTAATAAAATGTTCTTAAAAAAAAAACTTTTCACTTTTACTTTTTTAGATATAGTAACCTCTAAGTTACTCAAATTTGTAATTTGTAAATTAAGTGTTTTTTTTTCTCAAAACTTTTCACTTTCACTTTATTTGATATAGTAACTTCTGAGTTACTCAAATTTTGAAACAAAGCGTTCACTTTCAGTTTATTCGATATAGTAACTTCCGAGTTACTCAAATTTAGAAAAAAAAAACGTTCACTTTCACCGTGCGGATACTGGAAAAATATCCTACCGACTGCGCCAGTTATGTTGGTTATTCCTCTGGGAATAAAAAAAATATATTTTCTTTCTCCCAACAACTTGGAGGAACTTCTAGAAAAATGATAAACCGCAAATTTAGTATTTTAGTAGGATCTCAACGACCCTCTTTATTTGATATCGAGAAAAGAACTGACTTATAATTATAATACATTTGATTTCTTAACCTACTGTGCCGTATCTTTTTGTATGTATTTGTATTATAGCATGATCATTGGATCATGCTGAGTGTTGCATTAATTTGTCTTCTGGCTTTTGTTTAGGTTTGAATATTTATTGGTTTCATCTACAAAGTAGCTGACGAGTGTTTATGTTATCTTCTTCGGAATTGATATGGTGGTTTAGGTTTGAATCTTTATTGGTTTCATACAAAGTAGCTGACGAGTGTTTATGTTATCTTCGGGATGGATATGGCTATCATCTGTGGAGTATGTATATCAGCAATGGGTATGGGATGTGAGGGTACATTTGTAACTCACACGGCCTTAATGAAACTTTCATAGGTTGTTTCGTGGTACACTAGGAAGATTATCTAAAGTTTAAAATCTAGAGAACCCAGTGCTAACTTGGGGAGGGGTTAAAAACTCAATTTTTGTCTGTTTTCTTTTTTCAGTTTTTCGCTTAAAACTAAGCACATTTTATGTACCGTATTGCATAACAAATTTAAAGAGCATTCAATTTCCTATAAATTTGTTGGTGAACCAGATCTATAGTCCTAATGTTAACTTTAGTAATAGTGTAGATATGTTCTGTACTGTAATTTATTTTTGCAGGGTTATAACAATAATAATTTTGTTTATTTGGATATTTTGGTGACCTCTTCAATGTTATACAAATAATATTGTGTTTAAGCAGGCTCCAGGTCAATAAAACTAGGTGTTAAATGGTTTGCAACGTTTCGAGCATGAATACGCTCGTCCTCAGGCCTTTATTGTAAAATAATATACATCGTCAATAATGTCATCTATACAATACATCAAAATCTAACTTACAGTTTAATTTAAGAAACTTAATTTCCACAAACAAAAATATGTTCAAGAGAACCACACATTGCACACTAAAAATAATTAAGTTGATTTAGAAAAAACAATTTAAAAATTATAAATACAATTATATAATTACATTGACTTTAAAATACATTAAATTATGAAAAAATCTCCTTATTGGATTACACCTCCCAACACTGACAAAAGAATATATTTAATTTTGCCTTCTTTTATTGTTTTTTATTAGTTGGCTGTAAATGTTACTGAGATTCTCACAATCAGATCGTCTGTTGATCGAACTCTCTTCGTTGTTGATATGCAGCATTTCCAACAACATTCTCTTGTTAGAATGTTTCTCAACTTCACAAGCCTGATTTAGAAAATATGACTATACTAGAAGTTGAGAAACACCCTAACAAGAGAACGTTGCAAACCATTTAACAACTAGTATTATTGACCTGGAGCCTGCTTAGACACAATATTATTTGAATAATAATTTTGTAAAATAAAAGTTAAGCGAGTAAAATAGGCTCAAGATAATAAAAAAAATTATTGGATAGGGTTTCTTCCCCCTCCCGTTCAACCGGGAAGCCAATCTTCAAAAAAAAAAGAAAACAACAATTTTTCGGCGGTAGATTGTCACACATTAATATTTTTTTTAGATAAGATAAAAACTGTTTGAGCTCCTTATAAGCTGGATTTCCAAACTGGACTCCACGCTTTAAAATATTTTTATCATACAAGGAATCACTATCCATACAGTCGAAAGCATTATTAATTTTTACTGTAAATGCTTTAGTTGCTTGGACATATTGTGAGCTCTTTTTTTAACAGTTAAGTTGATAGGCTGTTTGTATGGATGCGGCAGTTGTCCTACTAAAAGTTTCTGTTGCTAAACGGACTCTAATTTTTTTAAATGCATTTTTTGCAATGTGCGAACTTGTAACACGTTTCAGCAACATTATCTCTTTCTTAATTATAAATTTCCCGGAAAACATTAAAAGAAACAATGCCATCCGGAGAAGCTTTTCGGTCACAAACAATGCCGCACACCTTAAGACCAAATTCTTGACAGATTTCTAAATTTTTTTCAATAATGCTTTTTAAATCAACGCCTTTGATTCCGTTTGATGACACAAAATAATTTAAAACGCTCTTCCAGCTATCGAATAGATCATTTACCATAAAAACAGAAATTTCGTTGGCATTCAATTTCTTTCGATCCTTTTCAAGAACTTCAAAGCCATCAATCAAGTAATTTTTTATGTTGTAGTTCAAATTCGGACGAATTCTTATCTCGTCAAAAATTAAAACAACAAATCGTTCACGCTCGCTCAGTGACGAACATTTGGTTTAAAGCAAGCTGTGGGCATTATTTTCGAAGTCAGGTTGTAAGCCCTTAATTGGGCCCAGCGATAAATTGTAGAAACATCTTTCAGCATCTGTTTATTTTCTGAACTTGTTCAACCCCATCAATATCTCACAAAAATGTTTTAAATGGTCTGATATTTGAAGAACCTCAATTTGAGAGAATAAACTCGCGTTTTGCTTTTTCTCTGTTTTAAGAGCAGCATGTGTTCTTGTTTTTGCAGAAAACTCTCTCTTTAACCTGTTTATTTTTAATCTGCAGTTAACTATTATTTTTTTAGTGCGGGATTGTGTTTTTCTTCTTTTGCACATTTTTTTAATTAATTTCTCGCATTTATCACATGAAATGCTTGAGCAATCAGAAATACCTCTTCGTTTTGGAGGCGACCTTGGAAGATTTTCTAGACTTAAATCTAAGTTCTTACAAAAACTCAGGTATAAGCTAGAAACAGCGTCCCTTTTTAGGAATTTCCTTCCTAAGAATTCCGTGCAAAAATGATTTTGGCACACAAAATAATTGCCATCATTTTTAAAACCACAGGCTTTCCTCCACATATTGCTCAAAATTTAATTTTTTTCTATTGAGAGGCAGGCAAATATTTTCAAATTCGAATAGTCCCGTTTTGATTTTTTGCAAATTGAACAGCATACCCCACATTTTCTGTTATCGCCCATACTTCAAAAGCAATAAAAAAAAATTAAAATACAAATTTCTCTGAAAATTTGAAAAAAAATCTGGATCAATCATAAATTTTACATCCGCTTGCATCCGAAACCTTCAAATGTCGCAGGCGAATAAAATAATAAACCAAACGCAGAGTCAGCAAATCGAGTAGAAAAGAGATGTACATTTAGCATGTAGCATAGGTACACACTACACACTTACCCAGGCAAGCAAACTTGAATTTTTAGCAAAGATTATCTAATAAAGATAAAAATCTGTAGTTACGTCTGTCCCTCCGGTTACCCAATGTTTAGTTTTTTTGCATTTCGCCTATATGAATACGTTTCCCCTTAAAATCATGAGCAGTGGTGGTTTTCGATCATGAATGGAGGTAGGATTCTTCCGAATAAGGGTGTGTTCATAAATTGTGTTCATAAATGTACGCTAAGCTTAGATCACACTTGTATTTTCAGCTGGTACTATTTTAGCCCGCATATCTCGTAATAGAAGCAAAACAGCAACTTGTATTTTTATTTCGTGCTTTTTCAATTTTTATTTTTATTTTTCAATATCGGATATCCTTGTACTTTATTTACGTGTCTTAGCTTTTTAAGACACGACAGAAGTGCAAGATCAGATACAGCTTTGCGCATTCCCGGATTATTACATTGAGTTTATAAACATAGAGAAATCAAGATGGTTTCAAACTCACCGAAGGAGATGTCGCTTAATGATCACATCGAGTAATTATTATTGCAATAGTTCCATGTAACGAACATCCTTCAACCCCAACCGAACAATTTTTTTCTGTATACATTTGTATTTGTTTTTCTTTATTTCTCTTGCCTTTTAACTCAAGAATAATTGCTACTCGAGTAAAAAAACACAAGTCGATAGTAACGACATTCTACGAGCAAAGTTTGAAACTTCCACATGATTTCTCTTTGTTATAAGCTCAATGGCGCAAAATTATAGTCAACCTATATTTAAGGAATTAACGTCACACCACTTAACATTATTTCAATTTTAGAACAGTAGTTGTCTAACTTTTACTCAAGAATAAACACTTTTTAAACTTCCAGTTATTTATTCCACTGAAAGGGGTTGTTGATGAATTTATGCAGTATTTGTGCGTAGTTACATCCCACAAAAGCGATTTCAAGAGAGTGAGCTGTCAATCTATCAGAGATTTTATTGTGCTGCATTAAAAATATAATGCTAAGGTTTGCTGTTTTTAAAGTTAGACAACTTTATTAAGAAAATGTATACTTTAAGCCGTTTATAATACGGAAAAACGTATTTTTAACCAAGTTTCACATTAAATTGCTTTTAGTTTCGAGTTAAATCGACTATAATTTTGCGCCAATGGTTATAGTTATAAGCAAAAACAATCTTTAAATTATGAAAACAATTAAAAATAATTTTTTTTTTTACATTTGCGCGTTTATAGCATCAGTAGTAAAAAGAGACTGTTTACCTTTTAAACTTATTTTCTGGATTCAAATTGCTTAAGTAAAATGTTTACTTATGTGTTTGAAACAATAAAAAAACTAAAAAAATATTCTATGTTATTATTGTCATCGATTCACTTCCATATTTTGCATCAAGTAATATGAAAGCGATTAATGTCGATTTTAATGGTGCCAAAAAAGAACTGTTTTTCGTTTTCTTTTGCAAGTAGATTTTGAACTGATAGTTCAATTGAAGGGAATTCGTTACCTTCTTTTCTTTTTATATCCAAACAAACAAACAAACGAAAATGCAAATACAAATAAAGTATTTCTCATTATAAGCCTAACTTTAACTTGTGAGTCACCAGTGTAGAAACAGCCTAACCAACAAATAAACAAGTTTATGAACAGACCCAAAAAGTTTGAATCTTGTTTAAAAACTCTAGAAGTATAAATATAAAAAGCATATTGATTTAACCAGTATTTGCGGCATCAGATTTATTTTAATAAATGTTTCTGAATGTTTTTAAACATTAAATAAAATTCCAATATGTAACACGGCAATCAGTTCATGATTTTTTTTTAAGTTTCACGTTTCCCCTTAAATTTATAAGCTGTGGTGGATTTTGTTCATGAAATGAGGTAGAATTCTCCCGAATAAGGATATGTTCATAAATGCACGCTAAGCTACGATCACACTTGTATTTTCAGCTGGTACTCTATTTTAGCACGCCATTCTCGTAATAGAAGCAAAATCGTAACTTATATATATATATATATTTATTGAAAACATATTTTTATTTCGTGTTTTTTCAAAGAATATTTTATTTTTTTCATATATTTATATTTGGGTTCGGGAGACGGATGCTTTCAAATGCTTTAAAATTTGTTTGTATGTATTATGTTAATGGAAAATAAAGTTGTGTCTAAATCTAATCTAAACAAAATTGATATTGGCTTTTTGTGCGAATAACTGTTTGATAATTTCTTAATATTAAGAGTTGTAATGAAATTTAGATTTTTTTCAGTTTGGAATGTTTCTTCTTGTAATTGGCACTTTAAACAAATTATTTTAGTTATTTCTTGTATATTCTTGTATAATTTATATTGAACTAGAACACAACACCAAAAATAATGTTTCAAAAATGATAGCGCTGCATGAATGTTTCCATATCGTGTACTAGGAAACCACATTTAAATGTCAAATAGTGTGCAGTGAAACATTTGACTACATGCCGTATACTAGATCAGATTTATTTTAATAAATGTTTCTGAATGTTTTTAAACATTAAATAAAATTCCAATATGTAACACGGCAATCAGTTCATGATTTTTTTTTAAGTTTCACGTTTCCCCTTAAATTCATGAGCTGTGGTGGATTTTGTTCATGAAATGAGGTAGAATTCTCCCGAATAAGGATATGTTCATAAATGCACGCTAAGCTATGATCACACTTGTATTTTCAGCTGTACTCTATTTTAGCACGCCATTCTCGTAATAGAAGCAAAATCGTAACTTATATATATATATATTTATTGAAAACATATTTTTATTTCGTGTTTTTTCAAAGAATATTTTATTTTTTTCATATATTTATTTCATATATTTATATTTGGGTTCGGGAGACGGATGCTTTCCAATGCTTTAAAATTTGTTTGTATGTATTATGTTAATGGAAAATAAAGTTGTGTCTAAATCTAATCTAAACAAAATTAATATTGGCTTTTTGTGCGAATAACTGTTTGATAATTTCTTATTATTATGAGTTTTAATGAAATTTAGATTTTTTCAGTTTGGAATGTTTCTTCTTGTAATTGGCACTTTAAACAAATTATTTTAGTTATTTCTTGTATATTCTTGTATAATTTATATTGAACTAGAACACAACACCAAAAATAATGTTTCAAAAATGATAGCGCTGCATGAATGTTTCCATATCGTGTACTAGGAAACCACATTTAAATGTCAAATAGTGTGCAGTGAAACATTTGACTACATGCCGTATACTAGATCAGATTTATTTTAATAAATGTTTCTGAATGTTTTTAAACATTAAATAAAATTCCAATATGTAACACGGCAATCAGTTCATGATTTTTTTTTTAAGTTTCACGTTTCCCCTTAAATTCATGAGCTGTGGTGGATTTTGTTCATGAAATGAGGTAGAGTTCTCCCGAATAAGGATATGTTCATAAATGCACGCTAAGCTATGATCACACTTGTATTTTCAGCTGTACTCTATTTTAGCACGCCATTCTCGTAATAGAAGCAAAATCGTAACTTATATATACAGGGTGAGTCATGAGCAACGCGAAAAAATGCTAGGGCGTGTAGGTTGCGTTGAGACAAGAAAAAAATCGTATGGGAGGGGGGGTCTATTCCCCTCCGTTTAGCCGGGAGGGGCAATTTTCGAAAAAACTGACTTAAAATGGGAAAAAAATTATTTAAAATCAACGGCTTCATTCACAATGCTGTGCGATACGTTTTTGAAAAGCCAATGACTTTTTCTTTCATTATGTGTTTAAATAAATCTATTCTAAGAAATAGTTTTTGGAATATTAATTTTCAAAGTCAAAATTTTGAAAAAAAAAATTGAAAAAAAAATTTCAAATTAATTTTTTCAAAATTTTACGTAATTAAGTGCTAATTTTAATTTCAAAATTCAATGCTGTTATTAATTTTAAGTCTAAATAAGAAAACCGGATGCAAACATTTTATGTCGTTCTCAAGAAATTAAAAAAAAAAACAAAACCACCTTTTTCTAAGAAAATCATTTATTTTTATTGTAACGAAGCAATTTAAGAAGCATTAATCTTAGTTTTTTTAGTTTTTTTTATTCCTTTTATTTTTACTATGTTTTTTATTGGAAGTACTTATAAAAAATTCTCGATATGATCTCCATTGTTTAGAAGGCATAGATTATATCTCCTTGTAATGGCTTCACATAAGTTTATGCTTGACAAATTTTCCTGCAATTTGACTCCAGCGACTTCAATTCGTTCCTTCAGTTGTTCCAATGATACTATTTCCACTTCGTAAACATAATTCTTCATAAATCCCCATGCATAGAAATCTAGGGGAGTTAAATCTGGTGACCTAGGCGGCCATTCCGTGGGGCCCCTTCTTCCGATCCAACGGTCACTAAAATGATCATCCAGCAGTTTTGTTCGGTTTCATTTCTAAGTAGAAATGTTCTACAAAATTCGGTTCTCAATAACTTGTCGTTTGAGGTGAGTTCCTGAACAGGCGTAAAGTGGTACGGGTGTAAATTTTCCGCCCGAAGTACTCAACATGCTCTAGATTGGGACACTCCAAGCATAGTGGATATCCTTCTTGTACTGACGGAGGGATTATTTCGGACTAAATCCAGAATTCTTTCATCTAAGATTCTTGACTCATCAGAAACTGGCCTTTCGCTTCTTCGATGCTCCAGCACTCCATGATCTCTTAGACGTCGGTGGATTCTTGGAAACGTGCTATGATGGGGACACCTCCTATCGGGATATCTTTCAGCGTACAGTCTTTCGGCTTCACGACTTCGACCATTAGCTAAACCGTAGCAGAAATGCATGTCCGTTAATTCTTCTCGGGTGTATGAGCTTGACATCGTTACGTGTTAATGAGTTAATATTCAAATTGGAAATAATTACTAAGCAAAACTGCAATGCCTTTTATTTACCTTGCGTTGCAATTTTCTTTTTTTTCATTAAAAAAAATGCGGTTTTATTGTCCCTATTGTCCCCATAACAGGTAGAACCCATGGGCTGCGGGCAGGCCAAGGCAAAAATATTGACAGGTCAGTTTTCAGAAGTTATCAATGAAAATAATATTAATCCAGGGTTATTCCAATACTATTTAATTTTATTACGTTCTCATAAAACTCCAATTAAAAAAAAAGTAAAAAAAACTAAGATTAATGCTAAATAAATAAATAAATTGCTTCGTTACAATAAAAATAAATGTTTTTCTTAGAAAAAGGTGGTTTTGGTTTTTTTTTAATTTCTTGAGAACGACATAAAATTTTTGCATCCGGTTTTCTTATAGACTTAAAATTAATAACAGCATTGAATTTTGAAATTAAAATTAGCACTTAATTACGTAAAATTTTGAAAAAAATGAATTTGAAATTTTTTTTTCAATTTTTTTTTTCAAAATTTTGACTTTGAAAATTAATATTTCAAAAACTATTTCTTAGAATAGATTTATTTAAACACAGAATGAAAGAAAAAGTTATTGGCTTTTCAAAAACGTATCGCACAGCATTGTGAATGAAGCCGTTGATTTTAGATAATTTTTTTCCCATTTTAAGTCAGTTTTTTTCGAAAATTGCCCCTCCCGGCTAAACGGAGGGGAATAGACCCCCCCTCCCATACGATTTTTTTCTTGTCTCAACGCAATCTACACGCCCTAGCATTTTGTCTCATTGCTCATGACTCACCCTGTATATATATATTTATTGAAAACATATTTTTATTTCGTGTTTTTTCAAAGAATATTTTATTTTTTTCATATATTTATATTTGGGTTCGGGAGACGGATGCTTTCAAATGCTTTAAAATTTGTTTGTATGTATTATGTTAATGGAAAATAAAGTTGTGTCTAAATCTAATCTAAACAAAATTAATATTGGCTTTTTGTGCGAATAACTGTTTGATAATTTCTTAATATTAAGAGTTGTAATGAAATTTAGATTTTTTTCAGTTTGGAATGTTTCTTCTTGTAATTGGCACTTTAAACAAATTATTTTAGTTATTTCTTGTATATTCTTGTATAATTTATATTGAACTAGAACACAACACCAAAAATAATGTTTCAAAAATGATAGCGCTGCATGAATGTTTCCATATCGTGTACTAGAAAACCACATTTAAATGTCAAATAGTGTGCAGTGAAACATTTGACTACATGCCGTATATTAGCCATACGTAAGCATCAAATATATGTGCAATCTTATGACACCACATCGAATGCAACCCTTCTGGTTACATGTGCACATGTGTCTTTTTGGGTAAACATGCGGTGTACCTACTACTGAAATATTCGTGTATATAACAACATCGCTTAATGTTGCGCTAGTAATACAAAACACCATTGGTACGGGACGTCAGAGACACATTTGCATGTGGTTTTTTACATTCCGTGTACTACAACCTTCTAAATATTAGGTACTAATATTTCAATGGAGGGAAATTTCTTACCCCAAATTTCTTTTTATATTGAAACAAACAAACGAAAACGCAACTAGTGAAGTAATGAGTTACTGGTGTAGGAACAGCCTAACCAAAAAATAAACGAGTTTGTGAACAGACCCAAAAAGCTGATGATTTTAAAAAAGGCGGGGAAAAATAATCCACCACTCAGCTTAGGTGAGAGTGTGTGCAGTTTTCCTTTGTTCTCACGCACACTTTCTCACCTAAGCTGAGATCAGCTGATGTCGAAGCTTGTAGGTAACGTCAAATAAAATGACAGGATAGGGCTTTTTAGGTAACAACGATATATCTCTTTCTCGTTCTCACAGAATTGTCAAAAACAGCAGTATGACGAACAGCTGATTTTTTTTTATCATTGTTGACAAATTGATTGAAAACAAAAGCGGGAATTTTAAAGATTTGTGCGGGAAAATTGTGAAAATTGTTGGTTTTGCTAATTAAAATAAATTTCTAAGCCACGGAAATCACAAATTTCACACAAAAAGAATACAGCATTTAAAAATTATTTCCAAATTGTTTTCTGCAAGATCTTGAGTTTGACAGTTTGAAAAAAGCGCGATACATATTTCAATCTGTCTTCGTCAGCTCACACTAGCTTTGACAAGATGGTAAAACTCCCTATTACCCTCTCTGTTAGCTCCTCTGTGCCCACAAGCCAATATACTTACATATGTATGCAGTATGGTGATAGAGAGATGCAAAGGCGAAGAGAGAGAGAAGAGTCAGTCGTAAATTAGCAACTAACGTGGACGAAGCAAGGCCGTGGACCGCAGACAAATTCTTTAACGTAGTACATATTGCTATTAATTATTTGTAATTAAATAAAACTTACAGTCATTAATTACGTTGAATCAAATAAAACTTGAATTCATTATTAAATAAATCTTGTATTTATTGGAAAAAGATCCCACAATTGGGGGCTCAACCGGGATCCATCCAAAAAAATAATGATTATTGTGTAAAATAATTAAATAATAACGAAAAGTGCATTCTAAAATTGTTATAACAAAGTTCTCTTCTATAGCGGCAAATAATCGTATGGTTAAATAACAGTCAATCGACTGTTGTCGATTTTAAAACGGAATCAAACTGTTTTGCGGTTGTTTTCTAAAAATATATATATATATATATATATATATCATACCGAAAAAGAAAAATAAGAACATTAACAAACGTGGCGTGATATTTTGCATTTACCGTTCATTTTGTGCAGCATCAAGCATTGGTTCGTGGTTCTCCTTCCAAAGAGGTTGTTTGTCAAAAAAAAAATAATTATGAGTGCAAGCCGTAGACGATATTTACAAAGAAGCAATAACGAAGAAAACGAAGAAACAATTTTTGAGACCGAAAATCAAAACGTGCGATTTAATATGGCAGATGTAGACGGTGTGGTGCGGAAATTTTCCGGACCCGCAGCTTCGAATTTGACAAAGTGGATTGAAGAGTTCAAAGGCTATGCAAATGCATTTAGTTAGAACTCTTTACAACTGTTTATTTTTTGCAAAAAAATCCTAGTCGGTGCTGCTAAACTTTTTATAGAATACGAAGCTAAGCCGGTATCATATCAGCAGCTAAGATCCGTTTTGATATTAAAATTTCAATCAAAAATTTCCAACTGTTACATTTATAGAAAAAATGCGTGAAAGGAAAAAAGTGCCATTATGTCATCGAAGGCATAAAAGACTCAGCGGTAAATAAATTAATTTTATACGGTTCGCGTACAGTCACAGAATTTGAAGAAAAGCTTTTGACATATGAAACAGTAAAAACGAGACTGATATTTCCAGCAGTAGTCGAGATACCCAATCATATTCAAGACATCAGACTAGAGGCAATAATTCACGTGGACGATTTAGCTTTAATTGTGGCTCTCAAGAGCACGAATTCAATTTGTGTCCAGAAAAAGACAAAGGTCCAAAGTGTTTCGGTTGCAACAATTATGGACACAAGCGACATGATTGTCCCAATAAAAGAAGAAGTACTGTTAATTTGCTGCAGAAAACAGATATGGTCATACAGATAGAGGTTAACGGGTTTGTAATCAGCGGTTTAATAGACACTGGTAGTGATGTCTGTATTATTAAAAAATGCCATGTGCAAAATATTCGGCCTGACTATTTTTCAAAAGAATTTCCTTGTTCTTTAGTAGGAATCGGAGCGAATGTAGTAACGAACAGGACCTGCCGAGCTGATGTTTGCATCGATGGAACATATTTTGAGGACGTGGAGTTCTATATTGTGGATAACAACCTAGTCAAACCTGACGCTATTATCGGTATGACTCTTGTGAGTAAAGCTGTCCTTTAGATTGAACGTGTCAGCCTCACTATAAACAAGCCTGTAGATGAAGTTTTACCGGTCGAGTGCAATGATGAAATAAATTGTTTTTTTGCTGCAATTTTATGACGATAATTTACCCGATTTGTATCATTTACAGAGCTACGAAATCCAAGGTGCTGTAAGAGATATGATTTCTAAATACTCTCCAGTAAAACCGAAACAGTCGCCCATAACAATGAAGATTGTTCAAATAAACGATAAAAAAAAACTGTGTATCGCCCGCCAAGAAGATTTCCACCACGAGAAACAGACATTATAGACCAGCTAATTCAGCAATGGATTCAAGATTGAATCATTCGAGAAAGTGTTTCCGATTACGCTAGCCAAGTCCTACTGGTAAGAAAAAAGGATGACACGTACACGTAGTCTGCGTCGATTATAGAGCCGTTTTCCAGTTTTCCACTTCCAGTAGTAGAAAATGAAATTGATTTTTTGCAAGCTTCTAAGTTTTTTACTACACTGGTTCTTGAAAATGTTTTTTCCCACGTTTCTGTGGATGAAAATAGCGTACGCTTAACAGCATTTTTCACTCAAAGCTGACAATATGAGTTCTTGAAGGTACCTTTCGGATTATGCAATTCACCAAGCGTATTCCAAAAGTATATAACGTATATTTTCCGAGAATTGATTCGCCTAGGAATATTACGCATTTTTGTCGATAATATTGTGATTGTGGCCAGAACAATCGAAGAAGCTCTAGAAAGGTTGAAGATGGTATTTGATGTGGCAGCGGCAAACGGTTTGGGGATTTAATGGAAAAAGTGCCAGTTTCTCCAACAGGATATTGAGTACCTCGGACACAGAATTTGCAAAGGGACGGTTGCTCCAGCTAGTGCGAAAATTAAGGCAGTTTCGAAACTTCCAGATCCAACAACTGTTAAGCAATTGCAAAGTTTTTGGGGCTGACCGGATACTTTCGTTAGTATATTCCCAACTTTGCACTGAAGGCGAAGCCTATGACGGCTAAAACTAAACGAATTCACAAAAGCAGCTCTACAAGATTTAAAGAACGCGCTTTCTACGAAACGAGTGCTTAAAATTTTTCAGTATGGCATGACAACTGACAACTGAGTTGCATGCCATAGGTGGAGCATCGAGCAGGAACGTGTATGAGACATGTCGACGCTTAAAGTCGCAAACCCATCAGTAATGTTTCTTAGCGAAAATCACGACTTTATGAAAAAATTAGGTGATGCACAAAAACAAGACGAAGGATTAAATGCGATTCTTGAGGCACTTAAGGATGGTCCATATAAAGAATTTGTGGTTTATCATGGTTTGTTATGTAAGAATATTAATAATTTAATTCTTTTTGTCGTTCCAGAGTCCATGAGGAATTCAGTTATACGAGAAGCTCACGAGAAGGGTCATTTTCATTATCAAAAGATGAAAGCTATCTTAGAGAAAGACTTTTTCATTTCCCACTCTTGAACAGCACATTGAAAGATGCATTTCCAGCTGTGGCAAATGCATTTTAACTGATAGAAAACGAGGAAAAGCAGAGGGTTTACTACATCCGATTCCGAAAGGAGAAACTCCCTTGTCAACATTTCATGTGGATCTACTAGGACCGATGACCGACACAAAAAAAATGATACCGTTACATTTTGGCTTTTGTGGACTCATTCACAAAGTTTTGTTGGCTTTTTGCAACAAAAAGTTTTAGATCCCAAGAAGTTGTGCAGAGGATGAAGACCATAGCTGAAATGTTTGGATCCGCATCACATCATAACAGATAGAGGAGGAGCTCTTATTTCCAACAGTTTCCAAAACTACTGCAAGGACCACGATGTGAAGATTCGTTGCTGTGGCAGAAACCTATTCTATGCTTTTGTTTGTTTAAACAATGTGTTAAGAGCAAATTAGTAACCATTTTAAATTATTTGCTTTTTTATTTCGTAAATGTTAGAGAAAAACTAATAAATTCACTTTGTATAGTTCTGTTGAAAAATTAATTGCTGTGGCAGAAACCTATTCTACGCTTTTGTTTGTTTAAACAATGTATAAGGAACAAATTAGTAACAATTTTAAATTATTTACTGTTTTTTTTTTTCAAAAAACGTGGGAGAAAAATTAAAAAATACCTAGTAACGTAGTTTTGTTGTAATAATTAATTGCTGTGGCAGAAACATAGGCCCTTATTGCGAGTGTGGTGCTTCTATCGACAAACGACTTTTGTCGATAGTCGAACATCGACGATTTGATTTGGTATTGCGAATCTCAATTTTGAACGAAAAATTTCGTAACGATCTTTGTCGCTCATATTTTTCTGATCGATTGCGTATAACGAGTTTTATTTTCTCAACAAAATTATGTGCATTTCTTTTTAATTGGTTTATTGTTTCTAAAATAACAATATTCTTTTAATCACAAGGCAATAGTTGAGAGCAATTTAATAATAAAAGCAAAATAAAACACAAAGCATGGGTTCGGTTGACTATTACTAAAAAATATCAACACAATTTTTCTTTTGCATTATTTTACTACTTTTACATTGATATCCAACAAAAAAAACAATCATAAAATAATTTTTTCTTGAAGAAAATAGGAATTCAATCTTTTATTTTTTGTAAGAAAAATTATTTATCGGGCTAACTAATGAATATTTGCTTGCTAACTGTCAAATGCCAAATTATAGGACTGACTGAAACATATGACAGTGATAAACTGCAAACCTAATTGTCCATTTGTTTGTAAGAAATATCCCGAAAAATTTCCTAAGATATTGTTGCTATTGTATAAAGAACAAATTAGTGACCATTTTAAATTATTTGCTGTTTTATTTCGAAAAATGTGGGAGAATAAACTAAAAAAATGCACTTTGTATAGGGTAGTAGATTATTTTTGTTTTAAAAATTAATTGCTGTGGCAGAAACCTATTCTACGCTTTCGTTTGTTTAAAAAATGTATAAGGAACAAATTAGTAACAATTTTAAATTGTTTACTGTTTTATTTTCAAAAATGTGGGAGAAAAACTAAAAAAAAATGCGCTTTGTATAGGGTACCTAGTAACTTAGTTTTGTTGTAATAATTAATTGCTGCGGCAGAAACCTATTGTACGCTTTTGTTTGTTAAACAATTTATTAGGAACAAATGAGTAACAATTTTAAATTATTTGCTGTTTTATTTTGAAAAAATTGGAAGAAAAACTAATAAAATGCACTTTGAATAAGGTACCTAGTAACTTTGTTTTGTTGTATAATAATAGCACTATTTTCTTCTCGTCTTGACCCAACACAATCAACCTAGTCATGCTGTACATTTTGAGGTCTTAAGTTATAAAATGAAAAAAATGCTTCATTTACTAACCTTAAAAAATTCAAGAATGTATTATACTATTTTTTTTAAGTCACAAATTATTTGTTGTTTAATTTCAAGTTAATTTATATTATTTATCGTTACCGCTATGTAATCTGTTAATAAATAAATAATAGTTATAAAAAAAGTAAACAACTAGTCTGTTTGTTTTACATTTAATTATAGTGGAGCCGCCCTAACACACTGCCACTAGCAGCACAGTGCAGTAAGAAGAAGCAGAAATTGCAATAATTGGAGTGCAGCAACATCTAATAATTTCCCTATTGTGCTTATCGACACATGCAAAACTGAATTTTATATAAAAAGCTTTAGAGTGCAGCGTGTAAACTAAGTATAAGGCGAGTATAAACAATGAGTGTATCACTTTGGTACACTGTTCATGAATCTTGAACGCACCTTAAAGCAAAAGAAAAACATTAACACAAGCAAGTCGTAAAAAAAGAAAAGTCATTTTATAAAAATAATTTCGATTTTATTTTGATAAATCGAAAAGGAACATTTTATGTAAGACCAACGTTTAATCTAAAGTTCAATAAAGTTTATATTTCGTTTAACTAAATAAAGATCGTCGTTTTACTTAGACGAAATCATATCAAATCAAGTGAGATAGAATCGCCGGAGCAATACACCTCAATCGAGATAGAATTGCCGGAGCACTGCACATCGATTGTGTTAATAAGGCACCAAGTAGCCCACAAGAGCTCATTAGACGAGCTTCATTCATGAATATCAAATATATGACATCAAATCCATACTTTAACTGGAATAAATATCAGAATTTTCTTTTCCCTATTTAAAAACTTACAAAATGGAACACAAAGGCAGAATCAAACGAAATTCAATAAGACCAACAAGTCAAACAACAAATATTTCTTCGGCTTCCAGTTTGTTGGATTCTGTTTTGCAGGATTGTCAACAGCAGCCATCCTCTCCGCCATCATCTTCGACATCACAAGCAACCGGTGATAGAAGCTTTGAGCCATCTGTCGATATGATGGTAAATGATTTTGATGATGAACAAACACTTACTGAAGAAGAAGCCTTGGCACAACAAGAAGGACACGATCCGACAGATGAAATTGAAACATTGCAAAAAGAAAGTGAGATGCCATTGGAAAAGCTTTTGGCTCATTACAAACAGTCCTGTCCAATAGACTATATACAGAAGAAATACAAACATAAAAAAGCAATAAGGAAACGGAAATGGCTTTCGCAGAAATCAAAAGAAAAGTCAGCAAGAAGAGAAGTGTCTACTTCGAATAGCGCCTCTATACAACATTTAAAGAACACTGCAACAGTAACTCAAAATGAAATAGCTGTGCCCGTCTGTGATGAAGTTATTGTCATCGAAGAAAGTGATGATGAAGTTGAAATATTGAAAACAGAAGAAGGTGACACAGATGTTGGAGAAGATGACAGTATTCAAGATACTGAACAGAAAGTTAATGGTGATGAAGAAGAGGCCACTTATGAGGGAAAAATTGAGTTTGATAATAGTAGTTATGAGAATGATCTTGTACATACACATAACTCAGCAACTGATCGTACAAAATTAACAGCTTTGGCTTTGCTTTATCCAGAAAAATATGCAAACCTTCAGTGTAAAATATATGATAGAAAACTGTGTTAACACTTCTTATAAGAAATATGTTCTTTTTAGATCTTTCCGAAGAAGAGTATGATGATGAGGATTATGTTAAAAGAACTATAATGGTGGGAGACGTATATCAAGCAATAATTCCAAACGGCCTTTCAAAATACGGTGATATTTTGCCTTACGAAAACGAAGACACACTAATATGGGAACCATGTCAAGTAAGCGAAATTGAAGTTGAAAATTATCTTATACGTGTCAAGGAATTTAAATTATCTGCTAACAACTTGCCACAAAAAGAAAACCTACCTTCTTTATCGTGTTCTGTAAAATTTTCTGCAGAATCAGATCTTGGCAATGGAAGAAGGACAGTGAAAGACGATGAACAGGTAGGAATATTTTAATTAACGGTTCGTTACTGTCATAGTATTCATATGATTGAATTTAAATGTTTATTTTTTATTTAATTTTACTACGGCTACATTAACTAAATTGGTTTAGGCTTTACACCTGCTGGTCCAATGTGGATATAATTTTGAAAAAGCATTACATCAAAAACGCATCAATGCTGTTCCTTTAACTGAATCCATGGGTGTATGGTCTGAAGAAGAATGCTGTAATTTTGAAAATGGCATAAAGAAGTTTGGAAAAAGTTTTCGAAAAATTCAACAAACCCAAGTACAAATATTGTTTTGATTGTATGTATGATGCCTGTATATTAACCTTAATTTCAATTTTGTTCCTAGGTTCGAACACGTTCAATAGCTGAACTAGTTTTATTCTACTATCTTTGGAAGAAGAAAAAACACCATGGTCAGGAATACATTGATTCAGATACCATAGATCATATGGATGCATATTTAGATTTTGATGAGCGTGAAACTGCATCAAATGCATCTTCGTCCTGTGACACTTCTTTCGTTAGTAAGTGTAGTTTACTTTTACTAAAGATGTTTAATGACAAAAATTTAATTTTGAGATGACGACACTCGATCAAAAAAGCATCATCATTTTTCTATTATGAATAAAACAAAATGCTCTCCAGCAACGGAAAAGGCTTCCACAAGCAAGAAATCGTATCGTCAGCGCCGACAAAGCAGTCAACAGAGCCGTATAAATAAATCAACCTTAAATTCATGAACTTTAACAGCTGGAAGGGTACAACATGGGCACAAACAAATCGATCCCTACTTGCTGCTCCATTGTAAACTACCAAACATCTTCATCAACAAGTGCTATAAATAATTATTCAAAAAAGTAATGATTGAGATACTAAAATATCCAATAAAAAACGATAAAAACACAAAACTACACTGAATATGAAAAAAAAATAACTAGGTAACTCTCTATAAACTTTGTACCAAAACAATTCTTTCCTATCTTCCTACTCCTTCTAACTAGTGTCGTAGAACACCTGTTGCATTCAAAAGGCAAATTTATAGTCGAATAAAGTTCACTTTAAAATTATTTTAGGACGTCGTAAGGTCGAAACTCATGTTTTGACTACTATAGTCGACATAAAACTGACTTTACAGATAGAGCCTGGTGACAAATTTAAAAACAAGCTAAAAACAGTTTTTTTTTTAGTCTATAGTTTCACTGAGCCAAACTACAGCTGTCAATAACGAAAGACGATAAAATGTTTTCAAGTGGTATTTTTGAAGATTTCAATATATTTGAATATTTTGAGCTTTTTCGAAAGCCAAAAATATATAAAAACCGAGCAAACCCTTTCGAAGAACTGGATGGTAAACAATTTTATTCAAGATATAGATTTGACAAAATCACTACTCAGTTCTTGATTGAAAATCTCCATATCGATACCTTAATCCGCAAATCAGCTAACTCCATATTAGCAAACTTTACAGGAGGAAACGGAAAAATGTAAGTTTTTGTAAGATAAAAATAAAAAGTGTGTTATTTTTTACAAACTTTATAACAAAAATATTGAAGAAATCATTTTTTAATTATTAAAGAATTTTATTTTAAAGGAAAAACTCAAACAAAAATATGAACACCAAGCAGTATCAATTTGAAATTATCGTTGAATTGATGTGTTCAAATCCGGATTTATTTAAAGGATATTTAAAATGTTTGTTAAGCTCATGATGTTTGAATTATCTCGGATCATTTTTCTTTGTATTTTTTCTTGCGCACAATGTTTTTTTTCGTCAAACCACAATCCTATTAATAACTCACAAATAAGAATACCTACTTTTGTTGAAAATATATCATTTTTGTATAAAGGTGGACAAATATCGATTGCACTATCGGTTACTATTATCGATTTATAGTCGAGAGTTCTTACCACCATCGATAGCTATCTATAGGCATAATATTTTGTGATAAGTTGTTGATATTTTAAACAACTGTTAGTTTTGTTTCAATCTGTAGGTACAGAAATGTTTCAAAAAATGAGTGAATCATGTGTGAATGATGTGTGTAGGTAACAGGGAACTCCTGTTTTATGATAAGCCACGTTACATCAGTATGCCTACTCTGTAATACAATTCGAAAGATAAATCTATTCGAAAGTTGTTTCCGATTCGAATTTGGATTGGTACTCTGTAATACTTTAGAATCAAAAAAAATGTTTCTGATATCGATATATTTCGATATTTCATGTTTGTTTTTAATTGCTCAAGGGAACCTACCACCAAGTGACTTACAAAAAGTAAATACATATATTTTTTAAACAACTGTTAGTGTTAAAATATGAGAAAAGTATGACAGAAAATAGATTACAAAAATATGAGTGTTTTTACTCATCCGATAACACGTGACTTGTGGCAGTATGCACTATAACGTAATAGAGGTGTAATTTAATAAAAAAAAATTCTTTTTTATGCCTTTTAATCGGTTTGCGAACTAATAATGATTATTCCTACCATATATAAGAACCATTTAAAATCCGACTGCATTCGAAGATAATTAAAAACAACTGCTTACCGTTTACTGGGGGGTTACTCTGTAATCCGATTCGAAAGTTAAATCTTTCGAAAACGGATATTTGGCACTCAGCATTCCGAAAATCGGATAGCAATTTCCGAAAATCGGAAATGTAACTTTTGTTTAGATACATTTGTTCGAAAATCGGAAATTTCGTACTTGGTAACTCTATTTTCGTTGATAACTGCTTTTGATATTCGGAACATTTATTCGAAAGCTAATTACCTTGCGAGAAGGATTACTAAAACGGAAAAATGTAAGTTTTTATAAGATAGTAGGAATAGGTGCACTAGTGGAGCGACCGTTACAAAGTTGAGAATTTGGATATTTGAAATTTGAAAAAAGGTCAATGTAAGAGATGGGATCGTGTCTTGTATAAATAAATCAAGAAAAGCGGAAAGGGTCAAGATACAGGTAAAGGAATGTTTGATTGTATGTAAAAAAAAAAGGGCAAATTATGATGACGATTGAAAGTGGTTTCTAGTAAATTTTATTGTTGACGATGCGAGTCATAAAACCTAATTTTCGAACTAATTTATGACTGCAAAGGATCGACGTCGTACACCTTCGTTGCCTCCTATTTGATAGGTATTGTATTGATGAACAAAATAATCAAATATTGATATTTACGGATAAATCAACAGATGATTCTGAATACTAAATTGGTAGGGAATGCTATATTTGTTTGAGGGGGAAAGGCAGGTCAAATAAATGCACTGAGTGTCAGGAGTGTTAATTTTTCAATAGGAAGATATGGTGCGATGTTGTTTATGACTCTGCCCATTAGACCAACCGATCGTTAAACGGTTGAAAATTTGAAAATTTAAAAAAAGTCAATGAAAGAGATGGGAACGTGTCTTGTATAAATAAATGATTTTTATTAGCAAGTCACAAAACCTAATGTACGATGTTGTTTATGGTTGTTTGTAAAGGATCTATGCGACACGTGGTTGATGTATAAATAAACAGAGGATTCTGAATATAAAACTGTTAAGGCATGTTAGATTGTTTAAAAAAGGAAAGCGGAAAGGTTAAGTTACAGGTAAAGGAATGTTTGATTGTTTGTAAAAAAAGGGGCAAATTATGATGACGATTGAAAGTGGTTTCTAGTAAATTTTATTGTTGACGATGAGAGTCATAAAACCTAATTTTCGAACTAATTTATGACTGCAAAGGATCGACGTTGTACACCTTCGTTGCCTCCTATTTGATAGGTATTGTATTGATGAACAAAATAATCAAATATTGATATTTACGGATAAATCAACAGATGATTCTGAATACTAAATTGGTAGGGAATGCTATATTTGTTTGAGGGGGAAAGGCAGGTCAAATAAACGCACTGAGTGTCAGGAGTGGTAATTCTTCGATTTTTTTTTTAAATTTCATATTAGGGGAAATGACCAAAATATTCTTCAGTCCATACTATAAAAGCAATAGTTGCCTGAGTATTTGATTCAGTTTTAGTTCTTCAGTGAAAACGCACATTCAATATGTCAAACTTTAAAAAAAAAATGAAATCTGCAGTGAGTGTATGCAAGGAGGAGCCGACAAGTTCAACCAGGAAACCACTTCTCTCTCTATCTAAATTGGTTCAGAAGAGGAAGTTTCCCATTACTTCTGCCAAAAGGATAGCAACTAAGTTTGGCCAACAAATTTTACTCGAGCTAGACGAATATGTTGTATGTTTAAATATTTCTCACTATTTTCTTTAAAAAATTATAATAAACTTTTTATTTTTAGGTATTCCTACCAAAAAGGTGTAATACCCAAATGGAAGAGGAGGACATCGCGGAGCTATGAGCTCTTAGATCTTTCCGAAGAAGAGTATGATGATGAGGATTATGTTAAAAGAACTATAATGGTGGGAGACGTATATCAAGCAATAATTCCAAACGGCCTTTCAAAATACGGTGATATTTTGCCTTACGAAAACGAAGACACACTAATATGGGAACCATGTCAAGTAAGCGAAATTGAAGTTGAAAATTATCTTATACGTGTCAAGGAATTTCAATTATCTGCTAACAACTTGCCACAAAAAGAAAACCTACCTTCTTTATCGTGTTCTGTAAAATTTTCTGCAGAATCAGATCTTGGCAATGGAAGAAGGACAGTGAAAGACGATGAACAGGTAGGAATATTTTAATTAACGGTTCGTTACTGTCATAGTATTCATATGATTGAATTTAAATGTTTATTTTTTATTTAATTTTACTACGGCTACATTAACTAAATTGGTTTAGGCTTTACACCTGCTGGTCCAATGTGGATATAATTTTGAAAAAGCATTACATCAAAAACGCATCAATGCTGTTCCTTTAACTGAATCCATGGGTGTATGGTCTGAAGAAGAATGCTGTAATTTTGAAAATGGCATAAAGAAGTTTGGAAAAAGTTTTCGAAAAATTCAACAAACCCAAGTACAAATATTGTTTTGATTGTATGTATGATGCCTGTATATTAACCTTAATTTCAATTTTGTTCCTAGGTTCGAACACGTTCAATAGCTGAACTAGTTTTATTCTACTATCTTTGGAAGAAGAAAAAACACCATGGTCAGGAATACATTGATTCAGATACCATAGATCATATGGATGCATATTTAGATTTTGATGAGCGTGAAACTGCATCAAATGCATCTTCGTCCTGTGACACTTCTTTCGTTAGTAAGTGTAGTTTACTTTTACTAAAGATGTTTAATCCAAGCATTGCGTTTCGCCCTAGTTTGATGGTGGGCTCATCAGCTAGATGACATCAAACCCAATCTAGTACGCAATAATTGTCGATGATTACCGACTGCTTTATAAAATTTACAGAGAAAACTCCCTGTGAATTATATTATTCTAAAGAACTTTGATTAAAGTTAGACATTAGAAAAATTATGATGTTATGCTCGTGGCCAAGCGAAGTTATAAGAAAATAAAAACAATAAAAAGACTAAAAATAGTCGAATTAGATTTTATTAAATGGAGTATTTATGAATGAAATTCAATATTAAAGGTTTTGTGGCCTTTACTCCAAGCATTGCGTTTCGCCCTAGTTTGATGGTGGGCTCATCAGCTAGATGACATCAAACCCAATCTAGTACGCAATAATTGTCGATGATTACCGACTGCTTTATAAAATTTACAGAGAAAACTCCCTGTGAATTATATTATTCTAAAGAACTTTGATTAAAGTTAGACATTAGAAAAATTATGATGTTATGCTCGTGGCCAAGCGAAGTTATAAGAAAATAAAAACAATAAAAAGACTAAAAATAGTCGAATTAGATTTTATTAAATGGAGTATTTATGAATGAAATTCAATATTAAAGGTTTTGTGGCCTTTACTCCAAGCATTGCGTTTCGCCCTAGTTTGATGGTGGGCTCATCAGCTAGATGACATCAAACCCAATCTAGTACGCAATAATTGTCGATGATTACCGACTGCTTTATAAAATTTACAGAGAAAACTCCCTGTGAATTATATTATTCTAAAGAACTTTGATTAAAGTTAGACATTAGAAAAATTATGATGTTATGCTCGTGGCCAAGCGAAGTTATAAGAAAATAAAAACAATAAAAAGACTAAAAATAGTCGAATTAGATTTTATTAAATGGAGTATTTATGAATGAAATTCAATATTAAAGGTTTTGTGGCCTTTACTCCAAGCATTGCGTTTCGCCCTAGTTTGATGGTGGGCTCATCAGCTAGATGACATCAAACCCAATCTAGTACGCAATAATTGTCGATGATTACCGACTGCTTTATAAAATTTACAGAGAAAACTCCCTGTGAATTATATTATTCTAAAGAACTTTGATTAAAGTTAGACATTAGAAAAATTATGATGTTATGCTCGTGGCCAAGCGAAGTTATAAGAAAATAAAAACAATAAAAAGACTAAAAATAGTCGAATTAGATTTTATTAAATGGAGTATTTATGAATGAAATTCAATATTAAAGGTTTTGTGGCCTTTACTCCAAGCATTGCGTTTCGCCCTAGTTTGATGGTGGGCTCATCAGCTAGATGACATCAAACCCAATCTAGTACGCAATAATTGTCGATGATTACCGACTGCTTTATAAAATTTACAGAGAAAACTCCCTGTGAATTATATTATTCTAAAGAACTTTGATTAAAGTTAGACATTAGAAAAATTATGATGTTATGCTCGTGGCCAAGCGAAGTTATAAGAAAATAAAAACAATAAAAAGACTAAAAATAGTCGAATTAGATTTTATTAAATGGAGTATTTATGAATGAAATTCAATATTAAAGGTTTTGTGGCCTTTACTCCAAGCATTGCGTTTCGCCCTAGTTTGATGGTGGGCTCATCAGCTAGATGACATCAAACCCAATCTAGTACGCAATAATTGTCGATGATTACCGACTGCTTTATAAAATTTACAGAGAAAACTCCCTGTGAATTATATTATTCTAAAGAACTTTGATTAAAGTTAGACATTAGAAAAATTATGATGTTATGCTCGTGGCCAAGCGAAGTTATAAGAAAATAAAAACAATAAAAAGACTAAAAATAGTCGAATTAGATTTTATTAAATGGAGTATTTATGAATGAAATTCAATATTAAAGGTTTTGTGGCCTTTACTCCAAGCATTGCGTTTCGCCCTAGTTTGATGGTGGGCTCATCAGCTAGATGACATCAAACCCAATCTAGTACGCAATAATTGTCGATGATTACCGACTGCTTTATAAAATTTACAGAGAAAACTCCCTGTGAATTATATTATTCTAAAGAACTTTGATTAAAGTTAGACATTAGAAAAATTATGATGTTATGCTCGTGGCCAAGCGAAGTTATAAGAAAATAAAAACAATAAAAAGACTAAAAATAGTCGAATTAGATTTTATTAAATGGAGTATTTATGAATGAAATTCAATATTAAAGGTTTTGTGGCCTTTACTCCAAGCATTGCGTTTCGCCCTAGTTTGATGGTGGGCTCATCAGCTAGATGACATCAAACCCAATCTAGTACGCAATAATTGTCGATGATTACCGACTGCTTTATAAAATTTACAGAGAAAACTCCCTGTGAATTATATTATTCTAAAGAACTTTGATTAAAGTTAGACATTAGAAAAATTATGATGTTATGCTCGTGGCCAAGCGAAGTTATAAGAAAATAAAAACAATAAAAAGACTAAAAATAGTCGAATTAGATTTTATTAAATGGAGTATTTATGAATGAAATTCAATATTAAAGGTTTTGTGGCCTTTACTCCAAGCATTGCGTTTCGCCCTAGTTTGATGGTGGGCTCATCAGCTAGATGACATCAAACCCAATCTAGTACGCAATAATTGTCGATGATTACCGACTGCTTTATAAAATTTACAGAGAAAACTCCCTGTGAATTATATTATTCTAAAGAACTTTGATTAAAGTTAGACATTAGAAAAATTATGATGTTATGCTCGTGGCCAAGCGAAGTTATAAGAAAATAAAAACAATAAAAAGACTAAAAATAGTCGAATTAGATTTTATTAAATGGAGTATTTATGAATGAAATTCAATATTAAAGGTTTTGTGGCCTTTACTCCAAGCATTGCGTTTCGCCCTAGTTTGATGGTGGGCTCATCAGCTAGATGACATCAAACCCAATCTAGTACGCAATAATTGTCGATGATTACCGACTGCTTTATAAAATTTACAGAGAAAACTCCCTGTGAATTATATTATTCTAAAGAACTTTGATTAAAGTTAGACATTAGAAAAATTATGATGTTATGCTCGTGGCCAAGCGAAGTTATAAGAAAATAAAAACAATAAAAAGACTAAAAATAGTCGAATTAGATTTTATTAAATGGAGTATTTATGAATGAAATTCAATATTAAAGGTTTTGTGGCCTTTACTCCAAGCATTGCGTTTCGCCCTAGTTTGATGGTGGGCTCATCAGCTAGATGACATCAAACCCAATCTAGTACGCAATAATTGTCGATGATTACCGACTGCTTTATAAAATTTACAGAGAAAACTCCCTGTGAATTATATTATTCTAAAGAACTTTGATTAAAGTTAGACATTAGAAAAATTATGATGTTATGCTCGTGGCCAAGCGAAGTTATAAGAAAATAAAAACAATAAAAAGACTAAAAATAGTCGAATTAGATTTTATTAAATGGAGTATTTATGAATGAAATTCAATATTAAAGGTTTTGTGGCCTTTACTCCAAGCATTGCGTTTCGCCCTAGTTTGATGGTGGGCTCATCAGCTAGATGACATCAAACCCAATCTAGTACGCAATAATTGTCGATGATTACCGACTGCTTTATAAAATTTACAGAGAAAACTCCCTGTGAATTATATTATTCTAAAGAACTTTGATTAAAGTTAGACATTAGAAAAATTATGATGTTATGCTCGTGGCCAAGCGAAGTTATAAGAAAATAAAAACAATAAAAAGACTAAAAATAGTCGAATTAGATTTTATTAAATGGAGTATTTATGAATGAAATTCAATATTAAAGGTTTTGTGGCCTTTACTCCAAGCATTGCGTTTCGCCCTAGTTTGATGGTGGGCTCATCAGCTAGATGACATCAAACCCAATCTAGTACGCAATAATTGTCGATGATTACCGACTGCTTTATAAAATTTACAGAGAAAACTCCCTGTGAATTATATTATTCTAAAGAACTTTGATTAAAGTTAGACATTAGAAAAATTATGATGTTATGCTCGTGGCCAAGCGAAGTTATAAGAAAATAAAAACAATAAAAAGACTAAAAATAGTCGAATTAGATTTTATTAAATGGAGTATTTATGAATGAAATTCAATATTAAAGGTTTTGTGGCCTTTACTCCAAGCATTGCGTTTCGCCCTAGTTTGATGGTGGGCTCATCAGCTAGATGACATCAAACCCAATCTAGTACGCAATAATTGTCGATGATTACCGACTGCTTTATAAAATTTACAGAGAAAACTCCCTGTGAATTATATTATTCTAAAGAACTTTGATTAAAGTTAGACATTAGAAAAATTATGATGTTATGCTCGTGGCCAAGCGAAGTTATAAGAAAATAAAAACAATAAAAAGACTAAAAATAGTCGAATTAGATTTTATTAAATGGAGTATTTATGAATGAAATTCAATATTAAAGGTTTTGTGGCCTTTACTCCAAGCATTGCGTTTCGCCCTAGTTTGATGGTGGGCTCATCAGCTAGATGACATCAAACCCAATCTAGTACGCAATAATTGTCGATGATTACCGACTGCTTTATAAAATTTACAGAGAAAACTCCCTGTGAATTATATTATTCTAAAGAACTTTGATTAAAGTTAGACATTAGAAAAATTATGATGTTATGCTCGTGGCCAAGCGAAGTTATAAGAAAATAAAAACAATAAAAAGACTAAAAATAGTCGAATTAGATTTTATTAAATGGAGTATTTATGAATGAAATTCAATATTAAAGGTTTTGTGGCCTTTACTCCAAGCATTGCGTTTCGCCCTAGTTTGATGGTGGGCTCATCAGCTAGATGACATCAAACCCAATCTAGTACGCAATAATTGTCGATGATTACCGACTGCTTTATAAAATTTACAGAGAAAACTCCCTGTGAATTATATTATTCTAAAGAACTTTGATTAAAGTTAGACATTAGAAAAATTATGATGTTATGCTCGTGGCCAAGCGAAGTTATAAGAAAATAAAAACAATAAAAAGACTAAAAATAGTCGAATTAGATTTTATTAAATGGAGTATTTATGAATGAAATTCAATATTAAAGGTTTTGTGGCCTTTACTCCAAGCATTGCGTTTCGCCCTAGTTTGATGGTGGGCTCATCAGCTAGATGACATCAAACCCAATCTAGTACGCAATAATTGTCGATGATTACCGACTGCTTTATAAAATTTACAGAGAAAACTCCCTGTGAATTATATTATTCTAAAGAACTTTGATTAAAGTTAGACATTAGAAAAATTATGATGTTATGCTCGTGGCCAAGCGAAGTTATAAGAAAATAAAAACAATAAAAAGACTAAAAATAGTCGAATTAGATTTTATTAAATGGAGTATTTATGAATGAAATTCAATATTAAAGGTTTTGTGGCCTTTACTCCAAGCATTGCGTTTCGCCCTAGTTTGATGGTGGGCTCATCAGCTAGATGACATCAAACCCAATCTAGTACGCAATAATTGTCGATGATTACCGACTGCTTTATAAAATTTACAGAGAAAACTCCCTGTGAATTATATTATTCTAAAGAACTTTGATTAAAGTTAGACATTAGAAAAATTATGATGTTATGCTCGTGGCCAAGCGAAGTTATAAGAAAATAAAAACAATAAAAAGACTAAAAATAGTCGAATTAGATTTTATTAAATGGAGTATTTATGAATGAAATTCAATATTAAAGGTTTTGTGGCCTTTACTCCAAGCATTGCGTTTCGCCCTAGTTTGATGGTGGGCTCATCAGCTAGATGACATCAAACCCAATCTAGTACGCAATAATTGTCGATGATTACCGACTGCTTTATAAAATTTACAGAGAAAACTCCCTGTGAATTATATTATTCTAAAGAACTTTGATTAAAGTTAGACATTAGAAAAATTATGATGTTATGCTCGTGGCCAAGCGAAGTTATAAGAAAATAAAAACAATAAAAAGACTAAAAATAGTCGAATTAGATTTTATTAAATGGAGTATTTATGAATGAAATTCAATATTAAAGGTTTTGTGGCCTTTACTCCAAGCATTGCGTTTCGCCCTAGTTTGATGGTGGGCTCATCAGCTAGATGACATCAAACCCAATCTAGTACGCAATAATTGTCGATGATTACCGACTGCTTTATAAAATTTACAGAGAAAACTCCCTGTGAATTATATTATTCTAAAGAACTTTGATTAAAGTTAGACATTAGAAAAATTATGATGTTATGCTCGTGGCCAAGCGAAGTTATAAGAAAATAAAAACAATAAAAAGACTAAAAATAGTCGAATTAGATTTTATTAAATGGAGTATTTATGAATGAAATTCAATATTAAAGGTTTTGTGGCCTTTACTCCAAGCATTGCGTTTCGCCCTAGTTTGATGGTGGGCTCATCAGCTAGATGACATCAAACCCAATCTAGTACGCAATAATTGTCGATGATTACCGACTGCTTTATAAAATTTACAGAGAAAACTCCCTGTGAATTATATTATTCTAAAGAACTTTGATTAAAGTTAGACATTAGAAAAATTATGATGTTATGCTCGTGGCCAAGCGAAGTTATAAGAAAATAAAAACAATAAAAAGACTAAAAATAGTCGAATTAGATTTTATTAAATGGAGTATTTATGAATGAAATTCAATATTAAAGGTTTTGTGGCCTTTACTCCAAGCATTGCGTTTCGCCCTAGTTTGATGGTGGGCTCATCAGCTAGATGACATCAAACCCAATCTAGTACGCAATAATTGTCGATGATTACCGACTGCTTTATAAAATTTACAGAGAAAACTCCCTGTGAATTATATTATTCTAAAGAACTTTGATTAAAGTTAGACATTAGAAAAATTATGATGTTATGCTCGTGGCCAAGCGAAGTTATAAGAAAATAAAAACAATAAAAAGACTAAAAATAGTCGAATTAGATTTTATTAAATGGAGTATTTATGAATGAAATTCAATATTAAAGGTTTTGTGGCCTTTACTCCAAGCATTGCGTTTCGCCCTAGTTTGATGGTGGGCTCATCAGCTAGATGACATCAAACCCAATCTAGTACGCAATAATTGTCGATGATTACCGACTGCTTTATAAAATTTACAGAGAAAACTCCCTGTGAATTATATTATTCTAAAGAACTTTGATTAAAGTTAGACATTAGAAAAATTATGATGTTATGCTCGTGGCCAAGCGAAGTTATAAGAAAATAAAAACAATAAAAAGACTAAAAATAGTCGAATTAGATTTTATTAAATGGAGTATTTATGAATGAAATTCAATATTAAAGGTTTTGTGGCCTTTACTCCAAGCATTGCGTTTCGCCCTAGTTTGATGGTGGGCTCATCAGCTAGATGACATCAAACCCAATCTAGTACGCAATAATTGTCGATGATTACCGACTGCTTTATAAAATTTACAGAGAAAACTCCCTGTGAATTATATTATTCTAAAGAACTTTGATTAAAGTTAGACATTAGAAAAATTATGATGTTATGCTCGTGGCCAAGCGAAGTTATAAGAAAATAAAAACAATAAAAAGACTAAAAATAGTCGAATTAGATTTTATTAAATGGAGTATTTATGAATAATTTTAAAAGTTATAATTCTTATAACTTCGCTTGGCCACGAGCATAACATCATAATTTTTCTAATGTCTAACTTTAATCAAAGTTCTTTAGAATAATATAATTCACAGGGAGTTTTCTCTGTAAATTTTATAAAGCAGTCGGTAATCATCGACAATTATTGCGTACTAGATTGGGTTTGATGTCATCTAGCTGATGAGCCCACCATCAAACTAGGGCGAAACGCAATGCTTGGAGTAAAGGCCACAAAACCTTTAATATTGAATTTCATTCATAAATACTCCATTTAATAAAATCTAATTCGACTATTTTTAGTCTTTTTATTGTTTTTATTTTCTTATAACTTCGCTTGGCCACGAGCATAACATCATAATTTTTCTAATGTCTAACTTTAATCAAAGTTCTTTAGAATAATATAATTCACAGGGAGTTTTCTCTGTAAATTTTATAAAGCAGTCGGTAATCATCGACAATTATTGCGTACTAGATTGGGTTTGATGTCATCTAGCTGATGAGCCCACCATCAAACTAGGGCGAAACGCAATGCTTGGAGTAAAGGCCACAAAACCTTTAATATTGAATTTCATTCATAAATACTCCATTTAATAAAATCTAATTCGACTATTTTTAGTCTTTTTATTGTTTTTATTTTCTTATAACTTCGCTTGGCCACGAGCATAACATCATAATTTTTCTAATGTCTAACTTTAATCAAAGTTCTTTAGAATAATATAATTCACAGGGAGTTTTCTCTGTAAATTTTATAAAGCAGTCGGTAATCATCGACAATTATTGCGTACTAGATTGGGTTTGATGTCATCTAGCTGATGAGCCCACCATCAAACTAGGGCGAAACGCAATGCTTGGAGTAAAGGCCACAAAACCTTTAATATTGAATTTCATTCATAAATACTCCATTTAATAAAATCTAATTCGACTATTTTTAGTCTTTTTATTGTTTTTATTTTCTTATAACTTCGCTTGGCCACGAGCATAACATCATAATTTTTCTAATGTCTAACTTTAATCAAAGTTCTTTAGAATAATATAATTCACAGGGAGTTTTCTCTGTAAATTTTATAAAGCAGTCGGTAATCATCGACAATTATTGCGTACTAGATTGGGTTTGATGTCATCTAGCTGATGAGCCCACCATCAAACTAGGGCGAAACGCAATGCTTGGAGTAAAGGCCACAAAACCTTTAATATTGAATTTCATTCATAAATACTCCATTTAATAAAATCTAATTCGACTATTTTTAGTCTTTTTATTGTTTTTATTTTCTTATAACTTCGCTTGGCCACGAGCATAACATCATAATTTTTCTAATGTCTAACTTTAATCAAAGTTCTTTAGAATAATATAATTCACAGGGAGTTTTCTCTGTAAATTTTATAAAGCAGTCGGTAATCATCGACAATTATTGCGTACTAGATTGGGTTTGATGTCATCTAGCTGATGAGCCCACCATCAAACTAGGGCGAAACGCAATGCTTGGAGTAAAGGCCACAAAACCTTTAATATTGAATTTCATTCATAAATACTCCATTTAATAAAATCTAATTCGACTATTTTTAGTCTTTTTATTGTTTTTATTTTCTTATAACTTCGCTTGGCCACGAGCATAACATCATAATTTTTCTAATGTCTAACTTTAATCAAAGTTCTTTAGAATAATATAATTCACAGGGAGTTTTCTCTGTAAATTTTATAAAGCAGTCGGTAATCATCGACAATTATTGCGTACTAGATTGGGTTTGATGTCATCTAGCTGATGAGCCCACCATCAAACTAGGGCGAAACGCAATGCTTGGAGTAAAGGCCACAAAACCTTTAATATTGAATTTCATTCATAAATACTCCATTTAATAAAATCTAATTCGACTATTTTTAGTCTTTTTATTGTTTTTATTTTCTTATAACTTCGCTTGGCCACGAGCATAACATCATAATTTTTCTAATGTCTAACTTTAATCAAAGTTCTTTAGAATAATATAATTCACAGGGAGTTTTCTCTGTAAATTTTATAAAGCAGTCGGTAATCATCGACAATTATTGCGTACTAGATTGGGTTTGATGTCATCTAGCTGATGAGCCCACCATCAAACTAGGGCGAAACGCAATGCTTGGAGTAAAGGCCACAAAACCTTTAATATTGAATTTCATTCATAAATACTCCATTTAATAAAATCTAATTCGACTATTTTTAGTCTTTTTATTGTTTTTATTTTCTTATAACTTCGCTTGGCCACGAGCATAACATCATAATTTTTCTAATGTCTAACTTTAATCAAAGTTCTTTAGAATAATATAATTCACAGGGAGTTTTCTCTGTAAATTTTATAAAGCAGTCGGTAATCATCGACAATTATTGCGTACTAGATTGGGTTTGATGTCATCTAGCTGATGAGCCCACCATCAAACTAGGGCGAAACGCAATGCTTGGAGTAAAGGCCACAAAACCTTTAATATTGAATTTCATTCATAAATACTCCATTTAATAAAATCTAATTCGACTATTTTTAGTCTTTTTATTGTTTTTATTTTCTTATAACTTCGCTTGGCCACGAGCATAACATCATAATTTTTCTAATGTCTAACTTTAATCAAAGTTCTTTAGAATAATATAATTCACAGGGAGTTTTCTCTGTAAATTTTATAAAGCAGTCGGTAATCATCGACAATTATTGCGTACTAGATTGGGTTTGATGTCATCTAGCTGATGAGCCCACCATCAAACTAGGGCGAAACGCAATGCTTGGAGTAAAGGCCACAAAACCTTTAATATTGAATTTCATTCATAAATACTCCATTTAATAAAATCTAATTCGACTATTTTTAGTCTTTTTATTGTTTTTATTTTCTTATAACTTCGCTTGGCCACGAGCATAACATCATAATTTTTCTAATGTCTAACTTTAATCAAAGTTCTTTAGAATAATATAATTCACAGGGAGTTTTCTCTGTAAATTTTATAAAGCAGTCGGTAATCATCGACAATTATTGCGTACTAGATTGGGTTTGATGTCATCTAGCTGATGAGCCCACCATCAAACTAGGGCGAAACGCAATGCTTGGAGTAAAGGCCACAAAACCTTTAATATTGAATTTCATTCATAAATACTCCATTTAATAAAATCTAATTCGACTATTTTTAGTCTTTTTATTGTTTTTATTTTCTTATAACTTCGCTTGGCCACGAGCATAACATCATAATTTTTCTAATGTCTAACTTTAATCAAAGTTCTTTAGAATAATATAATTCACAGGGAGTTTTCTCTGTAAATTTTATAAAGCAGTCGGTAATCATCGACAATTATTGCGTACTAGATTGGGTTTGATGTCATCTAGCTGATGAGCCCACCATCAAACTAGGGCGAAACGCAATGCTTGGAGTAAAGGCCACAAAACCTTTAATATTGAATTTCATTCATAAATACTCCATTTAATAAAATCTAATTCGACTATTTTTAGTCTTTTTATTGTTTTTATTTTCTTATAACTTCGCTTGGCCACGAGCATAACATCATAATTTTTCTAATGTCTAACTTTAATCAAAGTTCTTTAGAATAATATAATTCACAGGGAGTTTTCTCTGTAAATTTTATAAAGCAGTCGGTAATCATCGACAATTATTGCGTACTAGATTGGGTTTGATGTCATCTAGCTGATGAGCCCACCATCAAACTAGGGCGAAACGCAATGCTTGGAGTAAAGGCCACAAAACCTTTAATATTGAATTTCATTCATAAATACTCCATTTAATAAAATCTAATTCGACTATTTTTAGTCTTTTTATTGTTTTTATTTTCTTATAACTTCGCTTGGCCACGAGCATAACATCATAATTTTTCTAATGTCTAACTTTAATCAAAGTTCTTTAGAATAATATAATTCACAGGGAGTTTTCTCTGTAAATTTTATAAAGCAGCCGGTAATCATCGACAATTATTGCGTACTAGATTGGGTTTGATGTCATCTAGCTGATGAGCCCACCATCAAACTAGGGCGAAACGCAATGCTTGGAGTAAAGGCCACAAAACCTTTAATATTGAATTTCATTCATAAATACTCCATTTAATAAAATCTAATTCGACTATTTTTAGTCTTTTTATTGTTTTTATTTTCTTATAACTTCGCTTGGCCACGAGCATAACATCATAATTTTTCTAATGTCTAACTTTAATCAAAGTTCTTTAGAATAATATAATTCACAGGGAGTTTTCTCTGTAAATTTTATAAAGCAGTCGGTAATCATCGACAATTATTGCGTACTAGATTGGGTTTGATGTCATCTAGCTGATGAGCCCACCATCAAACTAGGGCGAAACGCAATGCTTGGAGTAAAGGCCACAAAACCTTTAATATTGAATTTCATTCATAAATACTCCATTTAATAAAATCTAATTCGACTATTTTTAGTCTTTTTATTGTTTTTATTTTCTTATAACTTCGCTTGGCCACGAGCATAACATCATAATTTTTCTAATGTCTAACTTTAATCAAAGTTCTTTAGAATAATATAATTCACAGGGAGTTTTCTCTGTAAATTTTATAAAGCAGTCGGTAATCATCGACAATTATTGCGTACTAGATTGGGTTTGATGTCATCTAGCTGATGAGCCCACCATCAAACTAGGGCGAAACGCAATGCTTGGAGTAAAGGCCACAAAACCTTTAATATTGAATTTCATTCATAAATACTCCATTTAATAAAATCTAATTCGACTATTTTTAGTCTTTTTATTGTTTTTATTTTCTTATAACTTCGCTTGGCCACGAGCATAACATCATAATTTTTCTAATGTCTAACTTTAATCAAAGTTCTTTAGAATAATATAATTCACAGGGAGTTTTCTCTGTAAATTTTATAAAGCAGTCGGTAATCATCGACAATTATTGCGTACTAGATTGGGTTTGATGTCATCTAGCTGATGAGCCCACCATCAAACTAGGGCGAAACGCAATGCTTGGAGTAAAGGCCACAAAACCTTTAATATTGAATTTCATTCATAAATACTCCATTTAATAAAATCTAATTCGACTATTTTTAGTCTTTTTATTGTTTTTATTTTCTTATAACTTCGCTTGGCCACGAGCATAACATCATAATTTTTCTAATGTCTAACTTTAATCAAAGTTCTTTAGAATAATATAATTCACAGGGAGTTTTCTCTGTAAATTTTATAAAGCAGTCGGTAATCATCGACAATTATTGCGTACTAGATTGGGTTTGATGTCATCTAGCTGATGAGCCCACCATCAAACTAGGGCGAAACGCAATGCTTGGAGTAAAGGCCACAAAACCTTTAATATTGAATTTCATTCATAAATACTCCATTTAATAAAATCTAATTCGACTATTTTTAGTCTTTTTATTGTTTTTATTTTCTTATAACTTCGCTTGGCCACGAGCATAACATCATAATTTTTCTAATGTCTAACTTTAATCAAAGTTCTTTAGAATAATATAATTCACAGGGAGTTTTCTCTGTAAATTTTATAAAGCAGTCGGTAATCATCGACAATTATTGCGTACTAGATTGGGTTTGATGTCATCTAGCTGATGAGCCCACCATCAAACTAGGGCGAAACGCAATGCTTGGAGTAAAGGCCACAAAACCTTTAATATTGAATTTCATTCATAAATACTCCATTTAATAAAATCTAATTCGACTATTTTTAGTCTTTTTATTGTTTTTATTTTCTTATAACTTCGCTTGGCCACGAGCATAACATCATAATTTTTCTAATGTCTAACTTTAATCAAAGTTCTTTAGAATAATATAATTCACAGGGAGTTTTCTCTGTAAATTTTATAAAGCAGTCGGTAATCATCGACAATTATTGCGTACTAGATTGGGTTTGATGTCATCTAGCTGATGAGCCCACCATCAAACTAGGGCGAAACGCAATGCTTGGAGTAAAGGCCACAAAACCTTTAATATTGAATTTCATTCATAAATACTCCATTTAATAAAATCTAATTCGACTATTTTTAGTCTTTTTATTGTTTTTATTTTCTTATAACTTCGCTTGGCCACGAGCATAACATCATAATTTTTCTAATGTCTAACTTTAATCAAAGTTCTTTAGAATAATATAATTCACAGGGAGTTTTCTCTGTAAATTTTATAAAGCAGGTGGTAATCATCGACAATTATTGCGTACTAGATTGGGTTTGATGTCATCTAGCTGATGAGCCCACCATCAAACTAGGGCGAAACGCAATGCTTGGAGTAAAGGCCACAAAACCTTTAATATTGAATTTCATTCATAAATACTCCATTTAATAAAATCTAATTCGACTATTTTTAGTCTTTTTATTGTTTTTATTTTCTTATAACTTCGCTTGGCCACGAGCATAACATCATAATTTTTCTAATGTCTAACTTTAATCAAAGTTCTTTAGAATAATATAATTCACAGGGAGTTTTCTCTGTAAATTTTATAAAGCAGTCGGTAATCATCGACAATTATTGCGTACTAGATTGGGTTTGATGTCATCTAGCTGATGAGCCCACCATCAAACTAGGGCGAAACGCAATGCTTGGAGTAAAGGCCACAAAACCTTTAATATTGAATTTCATTCATAAATACTCCATTTAATAAAATCTAATTCGACTATTTTTAGTCTTTTTATTGTTTTTATTTTCTTATAACTTCGCTTGGCCACGAGCATAACATCATAATTTTTCTAATGTCTAACTTTAATCAAAGTTCTTTAGAATAATATAATTCACAGGGAGTTTTCTCTGTAAATTTTATAAAGCAGTCGGTAATCATCGACAATTATTGCGTACTAGATTGGGTTTGATGTCATCTAGCTGATGAGCCCACCATCAAACTAGGGCGAAACGCAATGCTTGGAGTAAAGGCCACAAAACCTTTAATATTGAATTTCATTCATAAATACTCCATTTAATAAAATCTAATTCGACTATTTTTAGTCTTTTTATTGTTTTTATTTTCTTATAACTTCGCTTGGCCACGAGCATAACATCATAATTTTTCTAATGTCTAACTTTAATCAAAGTTCTTTAGAATAATATAATTCACAGGGAGTTTTCTCTGTAAATTTTATAAAGCAGTCGGTAATCATCGACAATTATTGCGTACTAGATTGGGTTTGATGTCATCTAGCTGATGAGCCCACCATCAAACTAGGGCGAAACGCAATGCTTGGAGTAAAGGCCACAAAACCTTTAATATTGAATTTCATTCATAAATACTCCATTTAATAAAATCTAATTCGACTATTTTTAGTCTTTTTATTGTTTTTATTTTCTTATAACTTCGCTTGGCCACGAGCATAACATCATAATTTTTCTAATGTCTAACTTTAATCAAAGTTCTTTAGAATAATATAATTCACAGGGAGTTTTCTCTGTAAATTTTATAAAGCAGTCGGTAATCATCGACAATTATTGCGTACTAGATTGGGTTTGATGTCATCTAGCTGATGAGCCCACCATCAAACTAGGGCGAAACGCAATGCTTGGAGTAAAGGCCACAAAACCTTTAATATTGAATTTCATTCATAAATACTCCATTTAATAAAATCTAATTCGACTATTTTTAGTCTTTTTATTGTTTTTATTTTCTTAAAGATGTTTAATGACAAAAATTTAATTTTGAGATGACGACACTCGATCAAAAAAGCATCATCATTTTTCTATTATGAATAAAACAAAATGCTCTCCAGCAACGGAAAAGGCTTCCACAAGCAAGAAATCGTATCGTCAGCGCCGACAAAGCAGTCAACAGAGCCGTATAAATAAATCAACCTTAAATTCATGAACTTTAACAGCTGGAAGGGTACAACATGGGCACAAACAAATCGATCCCTACTTGCTGCTCCATTGTAAACTACCAAACATCTTCATCAACAAGTGCTATAAATAATTATTCAAAAAAGTAATGATTGAGATACTAAAATATCCAATAAAAAACGATAAAAACACAAAACTACACTGAATATGAAAAAAAAAATAACTAGGTAACTCTCTATAAACTTTGTACCAAAACAATTCTTTCCTATCTTCCTACTCCTTCTAACTAGTGTCGTAGAACACCTGTTGCATTCAAAAGGCAAATTTATAGTCGAATAAAGTTCACTTTAAAATTATTTTAGGACGTCGTAAGGTCGAAACTCATGTTTTGACTACTATAGTCGACATAAAACTGACTTTACAGATAGAGCCTGGTGACAAATTTAAAAACAAGCTAAAAACAGTTTTTTTTTTAGTCTATAGTTTCACTGAGCCAAACTACAGCTGTCAATAACGAAAGACGATAAAATGTTTTCAAGTGGTATTTTTGAAGATTTCAATATATTTGAATATTTTGAGCTTTTTCGAAAGCCAAAAATATATAAAAACCGAGCAAACCCTTTCGAAGAACTGGATGGTAAACAATTTTATTCAAGATATAGATTTGACAAAATCACTACTCAGTTCTTGATTGAAAATCTCCATATCGATACCTTAATCCGCAAATCAGCTAACTCCATATTAGCAAACTTTACAGGAGGAAAACGGAAAAATGTAAGTTTTTGTAAGACAAAAATAAAAAGTGTGTTATTTTTTACAAACTTTATAACAAAATATTGAAGAAATCATTTTTTAATTATTAAAGAATTTTATTTTAAAGGAAAAACTCAAACAAAAATATGAACACCAAGCAGTATCAATTTGAAATTATCGTTGAATTGATGTGTTCAAATCCGGATTTATTTAAAGGATATTTAAAATGTTTGTTAAGCTCATGATGTTTGAATTATCTGGGATCATTTTTCTTTGTATTTTTTCTTGCGCACAATGTTTTTTTTCGTCAAACCACAAAGCTATTGACCACAATCCTATTAATAACTCACAAATAAGAATACCTACTTTTGTTGAAAATATATCATTTTTGTATAAAGGTGGACAAATATCGATTGCACTATCGGTTACTATTATCGATTTATAGTCGATAGTTCTTACCACCATCGATAGCTATCTATAGGCATAATATTTTGTAATAAGTTGTTGATATTTTAAACAACTGTTAGTTTTGTTTCAATCTGTAGGTACAGAAATGTTTCAAAAAATGAGTGAATCATGTGTGAATGATGTGTGTAGGTAACGGGGAACTCCTGTTTTATGATAAGCCACGTTACATCAGTATGCCTACTCTGTAATACAATTCGAAAGATAAATCTATTCGAAAGTTGTTTCCGATTCGAATTTGGATTGGTACTCTGTAAGACTTTAGAATCAAAAAAAATGTTTCTGATATCGATATATTTCGATATTTTATGTTTGTTTTTAATTGCTCAAGGGAACCTACCACCAAGTGACTTACAAAAAGTAAATACATATATTTTTTAAACAACTGTTAGTGTTAAAATATGAGAAAAGTATGACAGAAAATAGATTACAAAAATATGAGTGTTTTTACTCATGCACTATTTTTACAGTATGCACTATAACGAAATAGAGGTGTAATTTAATAAAAAAAAATTCTTTTTGATGCCTATTAATCGGTTTGCGAACTAATAATGATTATTCCTACCATATATAAGAACCATTTAAAATCCGACTGCATTCGAAGATAATTAAAAACAACTGCTTACCGTTTTCTGGGGGGTTACTCTGTAATCCGATTCGAAAGTTAAATCTTTCGAAAACGGATATTTGGCACTCAGCATTCCGAAAATCGGATAGCAATTTCCGAAAATCGGAAATGTAACTTTTGTTTAGATACATTTGTTCGAAAATCGGAAATTTCGTACTTGGTAACTCTATTTTCGTTGATAATTGCTTTTGATATTCGGAACATTTATTCGAAAGCTAATTACCTTGCGAGAAGGATTACTAAAACGGAAAAATGTAAGTTTTTATAAGATAGTAGGAATAGGTGCACTAGTGGAGCGACCGTTACAAAGTTGAGAATTTGGATATTTGAAATTTGAAAAAAGGTCAATGTAAGAGATGGGATCGTGTCTTGTATAAATAAATCAAGAAAAGCGGAAAGGGTCAAGATACAGGTAAAGGAATGTTTGATTGTATGTAAAAAAAAAAAAAGGGCAAATTATGATGACGATTGAAAGTGGTTTCTAGTAAATTTTATTGTTGACGATGCGAGTCATAAAACCTAATTTTCGAACTAATTTATGACTGCAAAGGATCGACGTTGTACACCTTCGTTGCCTCCTATTTGATAGGTATTGTATTGATGAACAAAATAATCAAATATTGATATTTACGGATAAATCAACAGATGATTCTGAATACTAAATTGGTAGGGAATGCTATATTTGTTTGAGGGGGAAAGGCAGGTCAAATAAACGCACTGAGTGTCAGGAGTGGTAATTCTTCGATTTTTTTTTTTTAATTTCATATTAGGGGAAATGACCAAAATATTCTTCAGTCCATACTATAAAAGCAATAGTTGCCTGAGTTTTTGATTCAGTTTTAGTTCTTCAGTGAAAACGCACATTCAATATGTCAAACTTTTTAAAAAAAATGAAATCTGCAGTGAGTGTATGCAAGGAGGAGCCGACAAGTTCAACCAGGAAACCACTTCTCTCTCTATCTAAATTGGTTCAGAAGAGGAAGTTTCCCATTACTTCTGCCAAAAGAATAGCAACTAAGTTTGGCCAACAAATTTTACTCGAGCTAGACGAATATGTTGTATGTTTAAATATTTCTCACTATTTTCTTTAAAAAATTATAATAAACTTTTTATTTTTAGGTATTCCTACCAAAAAGGTGTAATACCCAAATGGAAGAGGAGGACATCGCAGAGCTACACACGCTCTGTCTGGAAGTCGTGGAGCCTTTCGATCGCTCCTTTGTGATCGATTTCCACGAAAAAGAGCAACCAGCACAGGTGCAACAAACTTATCAACATCAGTTGCATCAACAACAACAGCAACACCAACAGCAGGAACAACAACATCTACAAGGAATACAAGAACAACATCAACAGCAGCAACATGAACAGCAGCAACATGAACAACAGCAACATCAACTACAACAGCAACAACACCAACAGAAGCTCCGAAGAGGGAGAAAGCAAAAAAATGAAATTATAATTGAAGAGGTAGAACATATTTTGCCTACACTCTTCTTAAATACACAAAACGAATTACTTAATTGGCAAAAACACTTTTTTAAATAAAATAAAAATTTTAAAAAAATAATTTTTTCCTTTGTTTTTATTTATAATTTCAGCGAATTCAAGTTTTGGCAGATATTAACACAAAAATTAAACGGTTCAATTTAAATGGCCGGAAAATAGATTTTAAAATCAACCCTATTCCAAGGCATGAAGAACCAACTTCATGGATAAGAAAGGCGATTGAAGATATGGTACGATTTGCTGTGGAAGGTCTGAAGGAATCCGACAAGGTGGGAATAACGTTTTCGGGAAAAAGTTTTGCTCATGAGCGAGGTAGTGGATGGATCAATTACAAAACCTGTTCAGAGCTCAGCATGGATGATGTTTGGGAGATGATTTCCAAAATATTCCAGAGTAATTCTGATGGCCTAAGCACTGATGATTTTACGTTATCCATAACATCAGTTCAAATGCCAGCTGTAGAAGGAAGAAAACTTACCTCCATGTTCAATTCGTTCAACGAAGAATGTGCCAATCGCAGAGGAATTATTTGTGTAAATAACACAGATAAATTATGCTTGCCTCGAGCTCTGGTTGAAGCAAAGGCATACACGGACAAGGAGTACAATTTTGATAGTATACGAAGAGATATAGGCAATATCCAAACTGAGAGAGCGCTGAAACTTCTGAGCGATACTGGAATCCAAATACCACCAGGAGGTTGTGGAATTGATGAGTTGAAATTATTTCAAACTCATTTAAGAAACTATAATATTACTGTTTACGAACACAGAACAAAAGGCCGTAAATTAATTTACGAAGGAGTTTCAAATGACAGCAACGATAAAAAAATATATTTATTATATTATAATAAACATTTTAATGTCATAAAATCTTTAACTGCCGCATTTTGCTGTTCTTTCTACTGTGAAATTTGCCATGTACCCTACAATACAAAGAGTAAACATTATGGATGTCTTGCTTTTTGTTCGCAATGTCAGAGTTCTCCAATTTGTAAGGAAACTCAGAATCAAATTGTATGCCCTGACTGCAACCGAAATTTTAAAGGAACAGAATGTTATGACAACCACAAAATGAGGGCCCCTTCATCATCATCATCAACATCATCATCATCATCATCATCATCATCATCATCATCATCATCATCATCATCATCAAAACAACAACAATCTATATGTGAGCAAATTAAAAGATGTTTCACTTGTTTAAAATCCTACGGAGGGAGTCGAGGACACATTTGTGGAAAGTTCTTTTGTAAGAACTGTAAAAAACATGTACCCAAAGACCATATGTGTTTTATTCTCCCTGATACGAGAACGCCTAATTTGGAAAATTACCTATATATATTTTATGATCTTGAAAGTCGGCAAGAAAAGGTAATTGGCGAGAAAATCTGGAATGATGATGCAGCAATATCAAAAGCCTTAAATAAAAAACATGTGCATCGCTTTGGCGAAAGCAAGATTATTGCGCTTGATATTTCAAAGGCATTTGATAGAGTTTGGCATGAAGCTCTTTTATCGAAAATGCGTGCATTTGGTATCGATGATACTCTTATTCGTTGGATTAGAAGCTATCTTCTGGACCGTTCAATACAAGTTGTATTAGACGGTTTCAAGTCTGATCTCCACAAAATAAATGCTGGTGTGCCCCAGGGCTCCGTTCTGTCTCCGACTCTCTTTCTCATTTTTATAAATGATCTCTTGTCTGTGACTTCTAATCCATTAAATTGTTTTGCTGACGACTCAACCCTCAGCTTTTCATATACGTTTGATAATTCACGGCCTTCGCCTTCGGACGTGTTATTACAACGAAACCGTATGATAAGCTCATTAAACTCCGATTTAAACAGCATTGTGAATTGGGGTATCAGAAATCGTGTGGAGTTTAATGCGTCGAAAACTCAATGCTGTCTTTTGTCGTTAAAGTTAAACATACCCCCTATGCCATTATCCATGAATGGTACTTGCATCGAGGAGGCCGAAAAGCTTTCAGTACTCGGTATGTGTATCAGTGACAACCTTCGTTGGAATGATCATATACTTAAGATTGCTAAGGATGCTGCAAGATGCTTAGGCTTTCTCAATAGATGCAAGAAGTTTTTCACCCCTTCTGATCTGGCTACAATTTACAAGGCGTTTATACGCCCTAAACTCGAGTATAATTCCCATCTCTGGGCAGGTGCTTCTCAAACTTTTCTTCACCTGCTCGACAGAGTTCAGAAAAAGGCGTTAAAATTGATAGGAGAGAGAAACATTGAGGAAACATTTCCATCACTCGAACATCGTCGAAATGTTTCTTGTCTTTCTTTATTTTACAGGTTCTTTTATAAAAAATGTTCACTTGAGGTAGCCAGCTGCGTTCCACCCCTTAAACATTTCTCCCGTAACACTCGTCTTGCTAGGAACGCTCATCAGTTTACACTTGAGCCCAATTTCGGTCGTACCGTGAAATATAGAGATTCTTTCTTTAGCCGTACAACACGAATGTGGAATGAATTGCCTGGCACAATTTTTCCTTGCCATTTTGATCTGCAGACATTCAAGATCAATGTTCATCGACACCTCCTTTCCCTTCCTCCCTAAATTCCTATCGCTCGCGCTGTGACTTATCATTAAAAGGGCTATAACAAACCCCTTGAGCGCGTGTGCATTATAAAAAAAAAAAAAAAAAAAAAAAAATGAACCAAATTTGTGCGTGTTTCAAAACAAATGTAGTCACTGCATAGAACTTCCTGACATGCATTTCTGTCAATATTGTGGATTGTCAATGAACGTTTTAAAAGGAGAAGAAATTGTGCCTAAATTTATTGAACATATACTTGAAATTCGGAAAAAATTTAAAAAGGTGATTGTAGTTGCTCACAACGGCCAATCATACGATCATCAGTTCGTTTTAAATTATATTTTAGAAAAAACGCACCTATCCCCCGAATTAATAATGCGTGGTACAAAAATAATATTAATGGAAATAGGAAACATAAAATTTATTGACTCCATAAACTATTTTCCTATGGCTTTATCGAAACTTCCAAAAGCATTCGATTTACCTTCTGCTTTAAAGAAAGGTTACTTTCCGTATCTCTTCAATACGAAAGAAAATGAGAGATACATTGGAACATTGCCACCAATGAAATATTATAGTCCAGATACTATGCGAACGGAGGAACGTGCAATTTTTTTAAAATGGTATTCGGAACATAAACATGATTGTTTTGATATGGAGAACGAACTGGCAGAATACTGCAAAAGTGATGTCAAAATTTTGACAGGAGCATGCTTAGAGTTCCGAAAACTATTTCTGAGTCAATGTAACGTTGAGCCATTTATAGAATCGGTAACGATTGCTTCAGCATGCAATTTGTTATATAGACGGAACTTTTTGAAGCCAGACACTATTGGACTAATACCGAAAAACGGCTACAGATGTGTTGACAACCAATCACCAGAAGCCATCAAGTGGATGATTTTGGAAGAAAGAAAAAGAAAAATAAAAATCAGACATTCGTATAAAGGAAAAGAGGTTTTAATCAACGGGGTAAAAGTTGATGGTTTTTGTCAAGAAACCAACCAAATTTTTGAGTACCACGGATGCTATTACCATGGCCACCCTCTCTGCTTGAAGCATAGACGGGATGATCCTCTGCACGAAAACGAGAATGACACGTTGAACCGAAGGTATGAGACAACAAAAGCGAGGACAGAAAGACTGAGGGATTTCGGTTACGAGGTAATTGAAATGTGGTCTTGTGTGTTTCGGAAGAATCTCAAGTCGTTTAAAAAAGAAGACAAAGATTTCTTAAACTCCCACCAACTTATTCAAAGTTCCCCTCTAAATCCTCGCGATGCTTTTTATGGCGGTCGAACCGGAAATGTCGTCGATTTCTATAAATGCAAAAAAGGGGAAAAGATAAAGTACATTGATATATGCTCTCTTTACCCGTGGGTGTGTAAGAATGGAAAATTCCCCACTGGACATCCTAAGATCCACATCACTGGTGATGCAGCCTGCTCAACTACGTCGAATTTGGAAGGAATGAATGGGCTCGTAAAATGTAAAATTTTACCTCCAGAAAACCTGCTGCATCCAATTTTACCGATCAAGCAAAATTCTAAGCTCATGTTTTCACTATGTCGAAGCTGTAGTGATGAGAGAAATGTAGAACCATTGTGTTCTCATACTGATGAGCAAAGAGCATTGGTAGGGACTTGGGTAATTGACGAGGTTAATAAAGCAGTGGAAAAAGGATACATCATACTCAATATATTTGAAATATGGGAATATAATGTAGTCCAGTATAACCCGGATAAAAATTTAGATGATGGGCTGTTCACATCTATGATGAATAAGTTTCTAAAAATAAAACAAGAAGCATCTGGCTGGCCAAGTGAGTGTTCGTCTCAGCAAAAAAAGGAAAAATATGTTTCTGATTTTCTTCAAAAAGAAAATATTCAGCTGGAATTTTCAGAGATATGTAATAATCCAGGAAAGAGATCACTTGCAAAACTGATACTAAATTCGTTTTGGGGAAAGTTTGGACAACGGGAAAATCAACTTCAAACTATCGTTGTGAACAACCCTTCAACTTTCTTTCATTTGCTAACGCATCCATCTATTGAAGTGCTTCACATTCTTCCTGTAAATGAAGAAAACGTCGTCGTTAACTTCGAGATGAAGAAGAAGCTATCGACTCTTTATCCACAGTAAATGTCTGTGTTGCTGCTTACACAACAACTTTAGCTCGGCTTAAACTTTATAACTACCTGGAGAGCTTAGGAGAAAGAGTTTTGTATTACGATACTGATTCGGTTATTTACATAAGTCGTGAAGGAGAATTCGAACCTCCTACTGGACAATTCATCGGTGATATGACAGACGAATTGGAAACTTATGGAGTTGGAAGCTATATCACAGAATTCGTTAGTGGAGGACCTAAGAATTATTCGTATAAAGTGTTTAGTGCAAGAGACAATATGGAATACGTTGTCTGCAAAGTGAAAGGGATTTTTCTTAATTATGCAGCATCTCAACAAATTAATTTTGACTCAATTAAAGAATCTGTACTAAATTCATCTTCTTCAGGCAGTGAAAAATTTTAATAAAATCAGAAAACATTCGACGAACGAAAGACCATCAGGTGATAACCATTCCAGAAATAAAAACCTACAGCGTTAAATCTGAAAAACGTCGTTTTCTTGAAGACCATAGTTAGCTACCATATGGATTTAAAAGACAACGATACAAGCCTGCTTAAAAATATATAGAAAAACAAACAAACTAATTATGTCAAATATTGTAAAAATTATAATAAAATGTAAAAATGTATTAAAAACTTGTGCTGAAAAATTAACTAATCAAAAAAAAAAAATGTATGTTGTTTTTATTTCATAAAAATTTTCGAAGCTCGATAGATCAATAACAAAAAAATATCAAAACAACTAGCGCAACGGAAGCAGCCCCCCAATGAGAACCTGAATTAACGTATAAAGAAAAACAAACAAAATACTGTTTAAATTTATTTATTTTATTTAAACATGTTTACATTTTTCATTTCTGAATTCAAACAATTCTGTTGACTACTTGATCAAGTGGATTATATTCAATGATACGATCATGGAGCATAAGACATTAAGCTGATGTGTTTGCTGGTGTATTTTTCGATGTTCTCATCTCCAGGCGTATGTCGACAGGTCCTGTTTTTAAGGTTTCGTTTTGATGTCTGCAGTCTATAACAAAAATTGGGGAACGCGATTTAAATAGCTCCCAGGAAAGTAATGGTTCGGTGTTAGATTTATTATAGTATGTTTTCTGAAAATCGGTATACATTCTGTACAACAAACTATATCTGTTTCTTTCAAAAGATATATTTAGGTCTTCATGTGGGTAGACATCGGAGTTTAGATAAACTTTTAAGTCTGTTAGATCACAATGATCAAAAAATGTAGGGTCAGCAGATAATTTTTTATTTTTTTCAGTTTGTAGAGCAAGGATAATGTAACGAGGTCTCTCTATTTGTGTTGTTGTCTTCACGTTCCAGATATGATGGGTAGAAGTTGATAGCGTGGGGTATTCATAAAGATCCCAGTTTCGAAAAGCAATTTTCATAAAAATATTTTTGTTTATAGATTTGTATAGAGTTAATTTCATAGCATCGGATAAAGTCACATGCGGTATTTTCCATTGAACCTTGTGAAGTTTTATTTGAACATTTTCATCTGTTGGGGATATAAGTGCATTTTCATCAATTCTAGCCCGTGTAATAATTAGATCATGTCGGGCATTTGGGATAATTTTTTTATAATCTTCGGCGAACCCCAAAAGTCTGTTCAGTGGAATACAATAATTAAAATGTAGTGGTTTCAAATTAATAGCTTAGTCGGGGGACCAAGATGCATTCAGTAGCATATCACTTTCATTTTTGGATAAAGATAAATAATTTTTAATCGTTGATGTTATTCCAACATTTCGATTACAGTCAATTTCTTTGCCATTCAGTTCATATCGTATTTCATCAAAGAGAAAAGCCATTGCATTATTTACAAGTTTTGTAGTGAGTATCTCTTTTCCATCTGCTTTTGAAATTGTTCCTTCAACATACAAAAACTTTCTGAAGGAAGAACATTAAGATTTTGATGTTGTATAGAAATCTGAATGATGTCATTGCGATCAAAATTGTTTTGATACGGTGAATAAGTATGATATTCGTATTTAGAAATACTTTCATTAATCTCCGGTTCTTGAAAAATGTTTAGCATATTTCTTTTTTTTTTTTTTTTTTTTTTTTTTAATGTTTTAATGTGTATCCTAATGACAATACAAAGGCCCGATTATCTTTAGTAAGAAGAGATGTTACCGCAGTTGAGTTCGAAGATGGATTAAGTATCAAATTATTTTGTGTGTTGTTTTTATAAGAAATTGAATTTATTATATGTTCATATACAATCATGTTTCCAGCTTTAAATGTAATCGGGCAGTTATTTTTTCTCCTCTGAAATTGATATCTTTTCCGTCTTGATCAACAAACTTTAAACACAGTGATGTTATCCGCTTGACGTTCACAGGTAAATAAATAACATTCCTCGGAGCTTCAATGATTTTATAGCCTGGACTTACTTTAACAGCAAATTCATGTAAGATGTGTGCTGTTTGGTTATTAATATACGTTCCTTCTATGATATTTCATTCAATGCGGACAGCATTTACTCTGTTAATATCAACATAAAGATCTGATTCATGATATAAATTTGCCCCAAGAATTTTTTTGCTAAACCCCAAAATAGCTCCAATAGAATTTGGTTTAGAGAAGTCAATGTCTTCTGAGCTAATTACTTCACATTTTAAAGTATTGTTATTTGCCTTGATTTTAATTTCACTCTTTTTTGAACCACTTTTCTTGTTTTTATTAATTTCAATAATTTTTGTTTGTATTAAATTATTAATATCTTCTATCTCATAGGAACCAATAGGAAACGTTATAACGTTATCACCCACATGTAACAAGTTATTAAACTCATCTACATTTGGTATAGAGTTATATGTTTGAAAATCTATAAGCCCACATACATAATAATTAGACTTCAGTACAATTGGTGGGAAATACTCGGCATTCAGAGTTGATTCATTTCCACTCAAAGTAAGTGTTAACGACATCTCGATTAAAAGGCAAATGATACAGTTTTGATTTTTCTACATCATTTTATTCAATTCTCATTTAAGTTTTTAAAAAATAATATTACATTGTTCCAGTAAAAATCTTAAACATAAGTGACCACATATAAATGTATCGAAGTCTTGTTCTCGGATATAATTATAATTTATTTTACTACCAAGGTAGCTTAAAACTTCAGTTGGTGGTCTCAAATTTCCAAAACTATCAAAATACTTAATAACATTTTTGTTTTTGTTTATAATATATGCTACCCAATGAGTACCCATCCCAGCTTCATCATCCAAATTTAAAACACCACATTCTTTATCGAATGATATCCTTGGTAATGAATCTCGCATGAAAACTCCTCTAAAATTCTTTAAGTGCTTCTTTCCAAAGTGATCAATTTCCAAATTGCTTAAAGGGTGGTTAGGTAACAGGGTAATTAGTTTTTTGCATTTGGAGTTTTAAGAAAAAGGCCAAGACCATTTTTATATGGACGTAAGAATAATCCATTTCCTTGAATAGCAACCGATTCCATAGCCTGATTATGACGTTTATTTTCTTCAAATTGCCTTTTAGCAGCTCGTACTCCATTGATGGCTTTTACAACGCCAGCTGTTCCACCTGTCAAAGAACCCACAGCTGATAGACCAACGAGAATAGGAGCTAGAAGCGGGAGAAAACCACCACTCTTTGGAAGTGGGATTATTCTCGTGTGGTAATGTCCTGTTTTTTCTTATTTTTTAAGACATTTTTTGCAGCCTTAACAGCAATATTTGCTATAGAGGTTGTACCGCATCAATTGACATTGTTTTTAATAGCATTTCTTGCCTCACTTATAACCTTTTTAAAAATACTTCTTTTGCAAGTCTTTTTGGGTTTAGTTTTGATAGTTTTTCTATTGACAGATCTAGCCTTTTTATTCCCCATACCAAATTTTGTCTTTGCTTTCATCATGTTGGTGACTAAAAGTCCACTTAACTTTTCAGAGACTGAAGAGTCGCTTGCTTTGAATCTCTTCCAAGCCTGTTATGTTAGAGCTTTGTCGGCAACGTGTCGATCTGAGAGAGAACTACTTTTAGAATATGCAATATCATGTAGTCGACAAGCCTCATCCAATTGATTAATTCCCTTATCTCCTCTACGTAATCGTTCTTCCAATTTCGTTCCTGGACCACAATAATTATAAGAAGGAATATGTAGTTCGAATGGTAGTTTGTCAATAGCTTTATTTAAAAGCCCTTCTCCTTCAAATGATTTTCTTTTTTTATGTTCCTGCTTTTTAGTGTTGTGCTCAATCATATTATAACTATTAATATACCTTCTTAGTCGAGGGTTGAAACATATATGATTAGAAATATATAAAAACTAGATGTTTTATTTCAAAAGTTGTTAGTCATCATTATGCGGTTTTGATTGCAATGTAAAAACTAAAAAGAAGCATGGATCTTTGTTTCCAAACAGTATTCGAGGAATTATCGTAGGACCTTCAAAAAACAAATGTAATGCTTAGCATTCTTCTTGACCCTAATGGATTGAAGTTTGAAAATATTTATATTTATTCTAAATCTTTACATCAGCCAAAATATCAATATCTAAAAACGCTAATAACATCTATCAAAGGAATGGAATACAATGAATTTTCAAACAATTGTGAAATAATGACACCATCAGAAGCTAAAAGTAATTCAGTTTTCATATTCGATGATGTTGCATATCAGAAACAAAACAACATAAGAGACTATTTTTGTATGGGACGGCATAACGGGGTTGACAGCTTTTATTTATGTCAGTCATATACTCATATACCAAAACATTTGATCAGAGACAATGCTAACTTTATCATTCTTTTCAAACAAGATGAGTTGAATTTGAAGCATGTTTACAAAGATCATATTAATTCAGATATGACATTTAATCAGTTTAAGGAGTTGTGTTCTCACTGCTGGGCTGATAATTTTGGATTCCTGGTTATAGACAATTAAAGCAGTATTATAAAAGGTCGCTACAAAAATAGTTTCAATAAAATTGCATTGCTATAAATACACTTTTATCATTTACAATCCAAACATTCTGACAACACCACTGTTTGAGACAGTTTGCTTGTTAAAGGCAAATAATTTTTTCATAAATCATAAAAATGGATGAAAACATGTTAAAAGATCTAGTGAAAACTAAAAATGTTCTTAAAAATAAATATTTACAACTTAAAACTGGTCAAAATATGAGAGAAACTCAATTGGAAAACACATTCAAACCTATTGTTGAGCCGTTGAAAAAATTGATTGATAATGAAAGGAAAGACAACTTTCAGCAAGAGAAACTTAAAAATCGTAAACTTCTATTCAAATCGTTTGATGAAAAGAACGAAACAGATCATGAACAAACAAGTCCACTAACACAGGAATTGGAAAGCATAGACGATTCTCTTATTTTCAGCACCCCAAAAAATATAACAGGTTCTAACAGGATGCCTTTCTTAACAAAAAGTATGAACGAGCCTGACAAAACATTTTCTTTCACCCAAAAAATATTATCAGAATCGAATCGTGATACAAATTATGGCCCATATTTTGATGTGAACACACAAACTGTTAAAATAGGCAGTTGCAACTTTGAAATGAATGAAAACGATATTATAATTGGTGGTGAAACTTTTAGTCGAACTCCTGGTCTCATTGAGTTGATGTTAAAGAAAAATCCACGTAAGCACAAATATGATGCTAATGACTTAGAAGAATATGGACAAATTTGACAAAAAACCAACGCACATAGAATAAATCATGACAGTTCTTCACGAATGAAGGGTAACAGAGGTACAAAATATACTCAAATAATTAAAAAACTTGTTGTCGGACTTAAATCTGAAAGAGAAAGAACCGGAGGATCTTATTCTGATACTACTGAAATGAAATACACAAACAAACATATGGAATATGTGTTCTGGAATGATCCTAATGAACTTGTTAATAGACTTAGACTTTTAACAGCATCAAAAAATGCTGGTAATAATAACCATCAGAATGAAATCAATTCTATAATTGAAGAACTAAAAGAATCAAATATCATATATTAAGATTAATCTTAACCATAATACTTGCATATACAAGATGAACGTTGACAAGTTCGGTAGGAGCTCCAAGCCTTTTCAAAAAAAAAGCTTAGATGATGTAGGCCCTCAAGCAATCGGATTTAAAATCCTACCATCGGGTGATTTTGGTATGGGGCATAGATATTTAAACAACATAGGAAAAAAACCTAGATTTCCACACCAAGCTGTCTGCAGAGGATATGTTGATGATCTAATAAATTTTAAGGAAACAAGCATTATAAACCATATAAATTCTTCTTTAATGGAAGTTTTATCCACTTTTACTAAGGAAATTCAAATGCTAAAAACCCACACAGACTCTTCAATAAAGGAAACAATAAAAAATATGGAACAAGAAAACATGGCATCGCAATCAATTGCTCAAAAACTTAAAGGCTCCATAGAAGAAAAGCATGTTGACGAGAAAATAAGAAACAAAGTTGAACATTTTATGAAGACGCTATTTCCTAATGTACCCTTTACGCCCATTAGATGAAAATAAGTAAAAACTGTTGTTATATTTGTATTAGTTTTATATATCTGTATCTTATTTATTATATGTATGTACTGTACAATGTACATATAAGTGAAAATGAAGATGAGACTTTCAATTTTCATAAAAAAAATAAAATTTGTTAGTTAGCATTCAAAACTTAAACAACAAGGAACTAAAAATGGACTCAGACAAAATAATAAAAGATATTTGTGATTTCTTAAAAAATCATGGAGAAATATTAAATGAACACCATGAAGAGTTTATAAGTTCTATATCTTTTCTTAAAAGATTCGAAAACGGATTTTACGTTGACTCAATTCATGGTCACCATTACACCAATTGCTGTTGGTCATCAAACCAGTGTCAACTCGGAACGGATACATGTGCTTGCTACATGATAGAAAATCGATTAGTTAGAATTAAGAAACTAATGTTATTTTATAAAAAATTGGAATAAAGTAAATAAAAAATAATACATACTATATACCTATATAAAAGACTTCTTTTTTGTTTTGATGAATTCACTCCTTATAAATATGAGTAAACGACAGGTTGTGGAAGAGTTGCATAAGCCTGCACGTAGAAATTTCAAACGACGTCATGTTATCATTAAAGGTTATGATGATTTATGGCAGGCTGATCTTGTTGGAATGATTCCCTATAGTTCTCAAAACATGGGGTTTAATTATTTAATGACAGTCATCGATACTTTTTCGAAATTCGCATGGGCCATCCCAATGAAAAACAAAAAAGGAATCACTATTGCAAAAGGAATGGAACAAATATTTATGGATTCTTCTAGAACCCCCAAAAATTTGCAAACGGACGATGGAAAGGAATTTTTAAAAAAACCTTAAATAGCTTAATGAGAAAATATAAAATTAACCATTACTCTACTTTTAGTTCATTAAAGGCCTCTATTGTTGAAAGATTCAATAGAACTTTAAAAGAAAAAATGTGGAAAGAATTTAGTTTCAATGGCAGCTATAAATGGATAAATATTTATAAGAAATTACTACATGATTACAATCATTCTTTTCACAAAACCATTAAATGTTATCCTGCAGACGTAACGAAGAAAAATTCAAAATCTATGTTACCACTTTTCAAAAGCAAGAAAAGAGAAATAACTAAAAAAAAATTTAAGGTCGGTGATAAAGTAAGAATCAGCAAATATAAACATGTATTTGAAAAGGGATACACCCCGAACTGGACAACCGAGATCTTTAAAATAAGAAAAATCCAAGAAACTGACCCTATAACATATCTTCTGGAAGACTTTGAAGGAAAACCCGTACAAGGCGGTTTCTATGATGAAGAATTAATGAAATCAAAATGTGAAGATGTATTTCTCGTAGAAAAAGTTCTACAAACAAGAGGCAATAAAGTTTTTGTTAAGTGGTTGGGATTTTCAACAGAACATAACTCCTAGATAAATAAAAATGAAATCCTATAAAATGTATGGAATAAAATGAAAAAAATAAATTAAAAAAATCTAATTGATAGAACTTTCTTTATTCTTTTATTTTTACATGAACAAATACACATTGCTGTTGTTGCTGTTGCAGTTGATGGTGTTGATCCTGCTGTTGGTGTTGCTCCTACTGTTGTTGTTGTTGTTGTTGTTGTTGTTGTTGTTGTTGTTATTGTTGTTGTTGTTGTTGTTGTTGTTGTTGTTGTTGTTGTTGTTGTTGTTGTTGTTGTTGTTGTTGTTGTTGTTGTTATTGTTGTTGAAAAATCCAAGAAACTGACCCTATAACATATCTTCTGGAAGACTTTGAAGGAAAACCCGTACAAGGCGGTTTCTATGATGAAGAATTAATGAAATCAAAATGTGAAGATGTATTTCTCGTAGAAAAAGTTCTACAAACAAGAGGCAATAAAGTTTTTGTTAAGTGGTTGGGATTTTCAACAGAACATAACTCCTAGATAAATAAAAATGAAATCCTATAAAATGTATGGAATAAAATGAAAAAAATAAATTAAAAAAATCTAATTGATAGAACTTTCTTTATTCTTTTATTTTTACATGAACAAAAAAAAAAATGATCCTGCTGTTGGTGATGCTCCTACTGTTGTTGTTGTTGTTGTTGTTGTTGTTGTTGTTGTTGTTGTTGTTGTTGTTATTGTTGTTGTTGTTGTTGTTGTTGTTGTTGTTGTTGTTGTTGTTGTTGTTGTTGTTGTTGTTGTTGTTGTTGTTGTTGTTGTTGTTGTTGTTGTTGTTGTTGTTGTTGTTGTTGTTGTTGTTGTTGTTGTTGTTGTTGTTGTTGTTGTTGTTGTTGTTGTTGTTGTTGTTGTTGTTGTTGTTGTTGTTGTTGTTGTTGTTGTTGTTGTTGTTGTTGTTGTTGTTGTTGTTGTTGTTGTTGTTGTTGTTGTTGTTGTTGTTGTTGTTGTTGTTGTTGTTGTTGTTGTTGTTGTTGTTGTTGTTGTTGTTGTTGTTGTTGTTGTTGTTGTTGTTGTTGTTGTTGTTGTTGTTGTTGTTGTTGTTGTTGTTGTTGTTGTTGTTGTTGTTGTTGTTGTTGTTGTTGTTGTTGTTGTTGTTGTTGTTGTTGTTGTTGTTGTTGTTGTTGTTGTTGTTGTTGTTGTTGTTGTTGTTGTTGTTGTTGTTGTTGTTGTTGTTGTTGTTGTTGTTGTTGTTGTTGTTGTTGTTGTTGTTGTTGTTGTTGTTGTTGTTGTTGTTGTTGTTGTTGTTGTTGTTGTTGTTGTTGTTGTTGTTGTTGTTGTTGTTGTTGTTGTTGTTGTTGTTGTTGTTGTTGTTGTTGTTGTTGTTGTTGTTGTTGTTGTTGTTGTTGTTGTTGTTGTTGTTGTTGTTGTTGTTGTTGTTGTTGTTGTTGTTGTTGTTGTTGTTGTTGTTGTTGTTGTTGTTGTTGTTGTTGTTGTTGTTGTTGTTGTTGTTGTTGTTGTTGTTGTTGTTGTTGTTGTTGTTGTTGTTGTTGTTGTTGTTGTTGTTGTTGTTGTTGTTGTTGTTGTTGTTGTTGTTGTTGTTGTTGTTGTTGTTGTTGTTGTTGTTGTTGTTGTTGTTGTTGTTGTTGTTGTTGTTGTTGTTGTTGTTGTTGTTGTTGTTGTTGTTGTTGTTGTTGTTGTTGTTGTTGTTGTTGTTGTTGTTGTTGTTGTTGTTGTTGTTGTTGTTGTTGTTGTTGTTGTTGTTGTTGTTGTTGTTGTTGTTGTTGTTGTTGTTGTTGTTGTTGTTGTTGTTGTTGTTGTTGTTGTTGTTGTTGTTGTTGTTGTTGTTGTTGTTGTTGTTGTTGTTGTTGTTGTTGTTGTTGTTGTTGTTGTTGTTGTTGTTGTTGTTGTTGTTGTTGTTGTTGTTGTTGTTGTTGTTGTTGTTGTTGTTGTTGTTGTTGTTGTTGTTGTTGTTGTTGTTGTTGTTGTTGTTGTTGTTGTTGTTGTTGTTGTTGTTGTTGTTGTTGTTGTTGTTGTTGTTGTTGTTGTTGTTGTTGTTGTTGTTGTTGTTGTTGTTGTTGTTGTTGTTGTTGTTGTTGTTGTTTATGTTGTTGTTGTTGTTGTTGTTGTTGTTGTTGTTGTTGTTGTTGTTGTTGTTGTTGTTGTTGTTGTTGTTGTTGTTGTTGTTGTTGTTGTTGTTGTTGTTGTTGTTGTTGTTGTTGTTGTTGTTGTTGTTGTTGTTGTTGTTGTTGTTGTTGTTGTTGTTGTTGTTGTTGTTGTTGTTGTTGTTGTTGTTGTTGTTGTTGTTGTTGTTGTTGTTGTTGTTGTTGTTGTTGTTGTTGTTGTTGTTGTTGTTGTTGTTGTTGTTGTTGTTGTTGTTGTTGTTGTTGTTGTTGTTGTTGTTGTTGTTGTTGT